>JALJCO010011092.1:0-399831 GCA_023101725.1 Atherinomorus stipes | reverse complement strand
CTCCTGATCCGCGTCCAGGCTCATCTCTTGGTTTACGGATTGCTGCTCTGCAGGAGCTTCCACCTGCTGTTGCTGACGGAGATCTGGAGGGAAAAAGAAGAAATTGTGGATATAAACTGATTTCTCAGCTACAACAGAGGATTCTGGAAATAATCCTGCATGTTTAGAAGTGAGTGGATCTGTTATCAGCTGGAGGGAAACGTCATCTTGTCCGGTTCTCGTTTCCGCTGCAGCCTGACTCGAAAGGTTTGAGGCAAATATTGAGGTCGGAGTCTCGTCCTATGGATGAGCCGCTTTAAATATGTTTGCATGTCAGATAGTGATGCACGCTAAAGACTTCTACAGATAACGATAATTTTCTGCTTCCCATGGCCGATACCGATAACCAATAACCGATCATTTTCTGCTTACTATTGTAGATACCAATCATTTTCGGCTTACCATGGCCGATACTGATACTGACAACTGATCATTTTCCGGTTCCTATGGTCAATACTGATAAGTTCATATTTCAAAATTTAATATAATCCTCATATAATCATATAAAAGTTTGTGCTCTGGATGCAGGAAGATATTTAATGTGATATTTAAGTAGCTCTGCCTAATCAAGAGCAGTAAACAAAAAGTATGAGCCATTTAAATTTTTATTTTCTTAAGTAATCGCTCAAAAATGTGGTCATACTGTGCCACAAACACTGCATTATGTAGTTATATTGATAACCGTTTAATTTACAGTGTGATATTTCTGTATCTCCTCATTTCAGGGAGTCTTTTAAGACCTGGCTGAGGACGGCAGATGAAGAGTAGTCTGTTGGCTAAATCTGGAGTATTAAGAAGTTTTTCTTTGTTTTTTATATGCTCTGGCCTTATCAAACTAACAAATAACATGAGAAAAAATATCAATAGATATCGATATTCAGTTTTAAAGCCAAAATCAGCTGATACCGAGCCAATAATATTGTGCATCAGTAATATCAGAACTACGGACCTCAGCTGCACGATATCGTTTGAGCATCGTCATAGTTGTGCGCGACAGATGCAGGTCCTGCATGTAGGAGGCAAATTAATGTGCGGTTCACCATCAATCATCACCGTTTTTAACCATTTTGTGCTGAAATGTAATTCACATTTACACATAATGGAAGGAGACGAGCTCAGGTCCCCGCGTGATAAAAGCGAGAAGAATAACGCGAGCTTTCCAGAAGATATCCAAGATTTCTGATTTCTGAAACCTTTATTCTATATGTGAAAATTAAAAATAGGGTCATTTTCTGGCTTTGTTATCATCTAGACCGCCTCAGACCCGGTCCCAGTCTTCAAACGTGCTCTTATCGGTGTTGTTTACCTATTCTGTGTAACTTTATGTGAGGTTTCCAGGTGATATCCAGCAGTCTGCGCTGATTATCGATCTTTTCTTCGTACTGGACGATGGTTTTCTCGAATTCACCGAATATTTCTTCAGCAGCAGCCGTTAATCTTTCGCTTATTAACTCTCTAAGATGCTTAATTGAAGACATTTTTGCAGAAACGCTGATTTATTTGGTAATATGAAACAACTCAGCCGTCTTCGTGCTAGCCGCTAGCAGTCTTGTGTTGCTAACTTCCGCCGGGTGTAACACTGAAAAGGTTCCCTCGGATCACTCCTCTTGCCTTTCTTCACCTCACTGTCTCCGGATCCACCACAAAACCAGCTGCAGTCCTTCAGTCTGGGACTTCATAAAATTATTCAATGTATAGATTTCAACTCATTTAATATAATTTAAAAAATGGTACCGCAATTAAAGAAGAACTGTCGGAATTTCTTATTAATAACAATATAATTTCCCCTTATTTATTATATACACACGCCGACCCCCCCCTCCCCAAACCATGAAGTTTGTTACACAGAAGCTTAAAATCAATTAAAAATGCAGAGAAGCTTTTTGTTATTTACTTAATGATTTAACATAAGCCTCTTTTTACATATATTCTTTTTAATCTTATTATAAAATTGATTGATGCATTTGTATAACTTTTGTATTTATTCTATAATTTGTTATCGGTGTATTATATATTTGGTGTCGACTTTTTGTATTTCTTTTGTTTTTCTTTTATTATTCTGAGTCTTCATTGACATTTTTAATTAAAAGCAGGAATTTTGTTTATTTATTTCCAATAAATAACGAGGTGAGGCACTCTGAATTTGCAAGCTTTGCAAGCTTACACCTGCAGGGGTGGACTTCCTTAAACGAATGGGAAGAAATATTGAGTTTTTTGCTTTTTTACTCACCATTACCTGCGTCTCATAGCTTTGATCCAGTGAGCGCTCCACCTTTATCCTTCATTTAAATAACATGTATTGTTCTTTAAAGACAAATATACAATTTGGGATTTTTTTAAAAGAAATTAGAATCAAATTATTTGCCAGAAATCAAATTAAATCTTTGTGAATATACAGTAATTCCCTTAGGTGTGAGAGGGAAACTGTCTAATATAACTTTAGTTTATTCTTTAATGCGTCCACAAGGTGGCAGCAACGCGACCCTGAGCTTGTGAGCTGCGGTAAAACCTAAAAGAAGAAAGTCGGGCAGGCGGAAGACGGTTGTTGTGTTTGGTCTCTCAGCTGAATATTTCAGCGTTTCAGCAACAATGTCTTCAGTTCATCATCTGAGAGAGTTTATCCGCGCGCGACTAACAGCTGCTGCTGAAGAAATATTCTCAGAGTTTGAAAAAACCATCGTCCAGTACGAAGAAGAGATGGATCGTCATCGCAGACTGCTGGATATCAGCTGGAAACCAGGAAGAAACTTCCACACAGCAGGTATGAAACGTGATTATGAGTCGTGGAAGATGTTAAAAAAAGAAGCGACGTTGCGTTGATTTTTAAGCCACAGTTGTAAATGTTCGTTATTAAACACAGTTTGTTGGGAAAACGGTGGAAACTGGCTGAAAAACACAGTAGAAACCTGAGCCGTTGAAAAAAAAACTAAACAAAACAGGTGTAGTTAAACATTATAGCAAAGCACATTTGATGGACAAAGCCACGAAAAAGACTTTCTATAAGACATTGAAAGCATTACAGCGGGTGTAGAAGAAGCATAAAAAAGAGAAGTAAAAAGGAAATGAAAACAAAAGAAAGCTCATATACAGTCGTCCTCAAACTTGTTTTTACCCTTCCAATGAAGAAAAGGCTACATTCACAATCGTAATTCAAATAACAAGAAACAAAAGAAAGTAATAATAAATATAAATTTACAGAAATATAATCTAGTGAAATAAAATATTGCTTTTGAATTTGAGTTGAAAATAATCATTAAAGTAAATAAGCAAACCAAAACCGTCCCAGAACAAACAGCACCTTGCTCATGGACACTGGACCAAAATACCTGTCAGCAGGTGTAGAACATGAGAGAAAACGCACAAAAAAAATTTGCTTCGGAGCCCCATCTTGCTAGTTTACTCATTTAATTTTTTGGTGTGTTTGTTTTTTACATTTCTGTTGAACTGCTATCCAAATTTTATGTGTGTGTGTGTGTGTATATATATATATATATATATATATATATATATATGAAAAGTTCAGTTGCAAAAACAGTTAACCACAATTTTTAAGAAAGGAGTTAACTGCTTCTGCAAATAAACTCTTTATTTACTTTTTGAATATTTTTACCAAATCACACTCACTTGAAGTAGAGGGTTTTAATTATGTTAAATGGAGATAGGAGGTTTGTACCCAACAGCGACTTTTATATATATATATATATATATATATATATTTTGGCTGGAGAATTTTTCTCATTTTTTTCTCGTTTTTTCTTTTTCCCCTTCCACTCTTTTAAAAACTCTATTATAAAAAAATTCATTTATCCCAAGTTTTCCGACCTGTGGAGTTTTTGGAAGCAAACTGAAGGGAGTATAGAACAGGAATGCATGTAGACTTAGTATTCATTTTTATTCTATCATTATATTGAAAAGCAGTTAACTCCGTTTACTGTTCTAAATGATGGTTAGCCGTGTGTATGTATATATATATATATATATATGTGTGTGTGTGTGTGTATGTATGTAAGTATGTATACAGACATCCTCAAAATTATTCATACCCTCCCATTAAAAGCGGGGAAAAAGCATCATCTGTCAGTGACCTGAGTTGAAATTGACAAAAGTAATAATAAATAAAAATTCTATGAAAATCATGACATTGATTTTGAATTTTGTTCAACAAAATTATTCACCAATTTCCACGGGCATTTCACCTTTGATACAGCTCCACTTTACCGTGTGCCACGTTTTTGTGCGTTCCAACTCTTCGTACTTGAGGCCTCAGAACTGGTCCCAGATTTCAGGTCCATTTAACTGAAGGAAGTTTCGACACATCAAGTCTAAGATTGTTTTCACACACATTTGGGTGAAGCCGGTTGCTGTCGCAGCAGTGAAAAGGTTACAATGTTTCCATTTTCAACTAACACGGCTCCGTTTCACAGCTTTTTAATCACTGCACCCAGGAGTCACTCTACAGACTGGAGCGTTGTGTATCCATGGCAACCAGATGGAAGTAGACTCGTCCCTGTTGTAAAGCTGGTTGTGTTGTAAACAAAACACGCGTGAATGATGGAGCATGTTGAAGACAAGACACGGTTGCGTGTGGAAAACGATGTTGTCATGTACTGGAGGCGGATTTCCAGACAAACCAGAGCAAGACGCAGATTGATTCTGTTGAACCGCGAAATCCGACTATACACAGATATTATCGGCTAACAGCAGGTACCAGTGAGCATTAACGCTTAGCCTGCTAGCCTTGTTGGTAATTTGTCCAGTGTTTGTGAACGCCCCGTTTATCTTAACATTTGAAATACATAAGTAGCTAGCAGACACAAGATGATACTAAACATTACAGTGAGGCCGTGTAACTCAACTCATCTTTATTGTCAAATGTGCTGCATGGTAGACATACAACACAGATGAAATTACAATTCTCTCAAACCCACGGTGCATAATAATATATAATAAACTGTAAGATAAAAAGAATATATAAAATATAAGATATAGAAATCCACTCGGATAGCTAGAAATCTAAACACGAAACTAAGTTTAAATAATAAAGAAGATTACAAATGTACAGATGGGAAATGTTACAGTAAAGTTTGACAATGTAACATTACAGTGGTCCTGATGGACAAGTAACCGTGTTATTTGTAATAACATCGTCAATAAGAAGGATATCCCAACAGTACAGCTGCCTACGGATACCTGTTTAGTTCAAAAAGGCGGAATATCTGGGATTTAGGTCGAGCTAAAGTTCACACATCACTCGCGCCGCATTTCAGGTCGACGCAAGCCGCTCCGAAACCCCCCCGTTCAGCGGGTCCGAGAGCGCAAGTGGCGAGTTCACACAGACCCAGTCGCGCCGTGTTCGGTACCAAAACCCAGTTAGATCAACCTGAATGTGTCCTGTGTGAAAACGACCGAAAACCGCATCAGGGTCTGAATAAAAGACAAAAATGAAACTTTCTGTGTCCACTGATACACCGTGGAGGAAACCGTCCTCCCAACTGTAGAAACCTGATCACAGCAAGACAAATTTTTTAAAAACAGCCAGTTCCAGGGTGTTCTGTATGTTGGAACACCCTCAGAGGGTTTTCCTGTCATCAGCCTCGTTAACCTGTTCTCCTTTGGCTCTCCAGACCTCCCACTGCAACCTGTCTGCAAAGAGGAGGAAGACCAGACATCTGATGCTGACCATAACCAGGAGGGGAGCACCGGTCTGGACCAGACGGGGTTCCCAGAGATTAAAGAGGAGCAGGAGGAGCTCTGCACCAGTGCAGAGCCAGAGCAACTTGTACTGAAGCAGGAGGATGAAGACTCTGAGGCATCTGCGTCAGCTTGTCCTCAAAGCGACTTCAGTGCAGCAGAACCAAACTCTGACCAGCTTTACCCGCAGGACTCTCCTTTAGATGAGGACCGAGACCAGGAGGGAAGCCGGAGCAGTCACGACGACGGCGGAGACATGTCTCCGATGTCAGAGAGTCGGTTTCCTTCAGAGTCCGAAGAAAAGACAGATAAAGATTCTTGTGAAGGAGCCTTTAACAGCAAGTCCATCGTAGGACAACGTCAGAAGACCCTCACCGGTGTGAAGGCGTCCGTTTGCCAAACATGCGGGAAAAGTTTTGCCCAAAGCTGCACTTTGTTGAGACACATGAGAGTTCACACAGGTGAGAAGCTGTTTTCCTGTGAAACATGTGGGAAGGGCTTCTCCCAGAACAGCAGTCTGTTGACCCACATGAGAATCCACACAGGGGAGAAACTGTACCCTTGTCAGACCTGTGGGAAAAGCTTCACGCAAAGCGGGAATTTGTTGAGACACATGAGAATCCACACGGGCGATAAGATGTATCACTGCGAAAGGTGTGGCAAGAACTTCACCCAGAGCGGGAATTTGATAACCCACATGAGAACCCACACGGGAGAGAAACTGTATCCATGCAAAGTCTGCGGGAAAAGTTTTTCTCAGAGTAGCAGTCTGTTCGCCCACATGAGAATTCACACCGGCGAGAGGCCGTTTTCTTGCACAATATGTGGGAAAACTTTCAAACAAAGAAGTTACCTGAGACTTCACACGAGAATCCACACAGGTGAAGTGTTTCCTTGTGAAATATGTGGGAAAACTTTCCATTTCAGGGGAGGTTTGACTGCTCACATGAGAAATCACACAGACGAGAAGTCGTGTTCTGGTGAAACAGATTAGAAATGTTAATCTCATCTGCAACTAAAACTTTTAGGGTTTCATCAAGTACAGTTGTTTCTGGTTTGTAAGTACTTTTTGCAATAAAATGAGCACCTAGAATTGCACAAAACCTAAATATTGCAATTATTTAGAAATAATTCAAATATCTAAAAGAACTATTTCCGATGTGTGAAATGATTGATGGTTGATTAACAGTCCAAGTCTCATGTCAATAGGGATGGGCAATACCCCAATTTTTTATTTCAATTCAATACCGTGAGTTTATGGTACTTTTTCTTCAATATCAATACCGGTACTTTTTCCTTAAAAGGAAAACCAAACAATGAAACACTAAATTAATAATTTTATTGTAAGGGGCAATCACAATTAAATGTTTAACTTTAATACTTGTAAGTAGAGATGAGTAACACAAACAATCTGTCTATACAATACAAAAAGTTTATGGTACTTTTTCATTGATATAGATACTGACACAATACTTTTTGTCCCTTAAAAGAAAATTAAATGATTGTACAGTTTGCATTAATATCTTGAATGCTAGAGCAATGTTAGAAACAACTTCAGAACAGAAATACTGGAAAGAAATGCTTTTAATACGATAATAAATTATGCTGATGAGTAAATTAAACGATGGAATTAAAAACTAGGGCTGTCCCGATCGATACCAGTATCAGATATCGGGCCGATATTGACTAAAACTGTGGATTGGAATGTGTCAGAATTTGCTGTTCCAGGAAGTCCATTCCAGCTTTTCTTTTAAACACTTCGACCTGACTGGGTATAATTTTTTTTTAATCATTTAATTTATTATCATGGTTGTAAGTTTGAAATTAATCATGGGTAAATAATAAATGGCTCAGGTTTTCCTCATGGACTTATTATGAGCGTTTGGTTATCGACTTTTTTCACTAACCTGTTAAAACCAGGGGTTTTTTTAGAGGTGAGGTTCCACAAAACAGACATAACGAACATGAATCTAGAATAAAATCAATTATCAGATCAATAAGCATTATGTTTGGCCTAAAACACAGCTAAGTATTAATATCGTGCATCAGCTGATACATGACCTGTGGGATTGGTATCAGAATCGGCAGTGAAAAAGTGGGATCAGGGCATCCCTGTTAAAAACTTCTTTCAATGATCAAATTATTTAAGTAAAGGTTTAGATTATTTAGATTTATTCGGTGGAAAATGTTCAAATATAAAATGTAATAGTAATATTATAAATTAACCTAAACATAATGTGTAATAACCTGCATTAAAGTACTCGAAGATACCAAAACATCATCATCACTGACATCTGATAGGCTACCACCATCATGTGATACAGAAGCTACAATCTGGCTGCTTTCACATCATCTCATTGCTAAAAACTTTCAGAAGTGAAAACAAATTACTTGTTTTGTATCTACAGTGGTATCTTAATATTTAGAAAATATATCAAATATGATATTTTGTCTGGCTGGTATCGAAGTATCGACTTCAGGGTATCGCTATGCCCATCCCTACTTGTGAGAAATGTTTAGAATAGAATAAATAAAATAATGAATTAAACAAACTAAATTTTTTTGTTGTTTTTTGCAGGAGTGCTAGATTCTGATAGGCTGACTTAATCATGTGACAGAAAACCCAGAAGAACTATACCACGCCTGGACTTTGCGCATAATTTTACTGCCTGAAATTTTAAGTGAAAACAAATAACACGTTTTATATAATCACAGTGGTATTGTGATACTTTAAAAAGTATCAAATCCAATACTTTGCCTGGTAGATATTGAAGTATCAACTCCCGGGTATTGATGTGCCCATCCTTATTAACTAAAATGAGTAGCACAAAGGAGATTGTGTACAGACAAGTTAAACAGAATGGATGGAATGTGTTATGTTAATGACAGATTAAATAATACTTTATTCATCTGAGGAATTCATGTATTACCTCAGCCAAAAAAGATGATAGTAAGAAACATTACTAGATGGCAGAGATCAGAGATATAACACCAGTATTTACCAGCTGACATTAGGAATATGGCCCCTGATGTCTAGTGGGATGTGAAGTGGGATGCTTGTCCACTTGGTTTTGTTGTAAACTTTTAAAATGTGTAGAAGCTTTTTTTTTTTTCAGCATAACATGCTGAAATAAACAATAAAATTACATTACTACATCATTATTGTATTTGTTCAGTGTATTCTTTGTTATAATTGTTTTGTGGTAGATTAGCTTTGTGGTTTCAGGATTTCAATGTAACAAATGATTAAAAGATGACTGACATGGTGATAATTACACAAGCTTTTTTTTTTTCTTAGTTTTATCGCACCATCTTACAGGCTATTATGAAACCTGATTTTCTTTTTTATTGTACTTTTTTGTGCATTCAGCACTTTGTGATTATGACAACACCGTCTTTTTGTGTAATGTTCATGGTCCAGTCTGATAATCTGTTTAGTGGCGACTTTAACGTCTCTATATTTATATAAATCTAGCAGATGGCAGTGGAGCAACACGGTGGTGGAAGATGACGTCAAAAACTCTGAGAAAAAGACGCGGTTGGCTCATGATCACTGTCGGAACTTTTCAGTGCGACACCCAGCAGCGCACCTGCAGCACGTGAGGACGGGGGGGGCTGTTGTGTTCTGTTCTGGTCTCCTAGCTGAATATTTCCCTGTCCAGTCTGGATGTGAACCAGCCCGGTGGAAAGCGGGCCGGTGGCGGGAGTTGAGTTCGGACCTGACAGGAACAGAAGTTCGCTCACGTCCACCGTCGGTCCATTTCAGTGTGACACCAAACAAAACAGGTGTGCGCCGCGTCGAGAGACGGTTGCGTAGTTCTACTTCAGCCAAACTTTTCAGCGTTTTAACAACAATGTCTTCAGTTGAACATCTGAGGGAGTTTATCGGCGAGCGACTGACTTTAGCTGCGGCAGAAATTTTCACGGAGTTCCAGAAAAGCGTCGCTCAGTACGAGGAGGAGATCGGGCGTCAGCGCAGACTCCTGGACGTCACCTGGAACCCGCAGATCAAGCTGGTCAGAATAGGTACGACACGCTGTGACGTCTGAATGCACTGACACGTTTAAATGTCTCTACGTTATGAGTTTTTCAGTCACCGCTGCTGTTTTATGTCCATTTTTCACGTCCTCCCGCCGTGAAAAGCGGCTCCACCAGGAGCGCAATGACACAGTTTCACCAGCAGATGGCGTTTGTTCACGTTCAATATTACTTACCAGCAGTCTGTATCAGACCTGCCTGATAATAAAACATTAAAAGAAAAAAGTGTTATAGTACATTTAAACGGTTTATAGGCCTACATGGTTACTTGGAGAAAATTAGACCAACAGAAGTTACTTAAATAAAAAAATATATAATCCAAAATTTAAACTCATAATTTTTTCCCCCCCCTCTTAATATTATCTTAAATTTTATTTTTTTTCTTTTCTTTTTTTTTTATTTTAAATTAAAAATTATTTTATTTTTTTTTTCTTTTTCTCTCTTTAAAAAAAAAAAAAAAAACACCTCATTTCCTCACATAACACCACAAAAAAATATAATTTAAATATATATTTTTTTTTTTATTTTATAAATTAACAAAAAAAATTTTTTTTAAAAAAAAAACAAAAATAAAAGAGAAAATAAAAAAAAAAAAAAAAAAATATTATTATTTTTGTTATAATATTATACAACCAGCCCGCACAACCAATTTTCTCTTCTTCTACTGAGGACGAGGACCACAAAAAAAAAAAAAAAAATATCAACTAAAAAAAACCCAAGCTAAATAAATTATAAGAAATTTATGTTTTTGGATTTTTGTTGTCATGGTACTTTTAAATAATTAATCTGTTGTGTTTGTTTCTTCCAGAGCTCCCGCAGCTGCAGGTCCACAAGGAGGAAGAAGTTCTCGCTGAGCAGGAGAGGAACCAGGAAGCTCCAGAGGTTAAACACGAACGGCAGGAACTCTGCTCCACACAGGAGGAAGAGCAGTTAGCGCCGAAGGAGGAGGCCAATGACTCTGTACTGGTTTTTACTTTACAGGAAGAAACCTGCAGAGAAGCAGAACCAAACGTTGACAACGCTCCTTTACCCGAGAACCAAAACCAGGACGTAAGCAATCACATAGACTCCGAGAAAACTAGAGAGGAGAAGAAGAAGAAGAAAAAGAAGAAGAAGGAAGAAGAGGAGCCAAAAAAGAGACGTAAAAAAGAGAGAAACGACGCACAAACTTATGGAGAAAACATGGAGAAGCATGAAGCGGAGGAGCAGTCGGGACTGAACGAGGCGGCAAATGAGTCGATGTCTGTTTTTACTTTTCAGGAAGAAACCTGCAGAGAAGCAGAACCAAACGCTAGAGAGGAGAAGAAGAAGAAGAAGAAGAAGAAAAAGAAGGAGGAGGAGAAGCCAAAAAAGAGGCTGAAAAAAAAAAAAAAGAAGTGATGTTAGTGAGAAAACTTGTCCGAATGAAACAAATCTGGAGAAACGGCAAAAGAAGAAAAGCAAGAAGCAAAACGACAAGAAAACAAAAAAGGGACTCTGCAAAAAAAAGAAGAAATTGAGCCACAAGAGAATCCAAGAAGGTGAGAAATGTTTGTGAAAGATGTGGAAATAATCTCTGCTTCATCAGAATTATCGGTCTGCAAATTCACACGAGAGAAACTGTTTCCTTGTGAAATGTGTGGAACTTGTAATTGTGTCAAAACCGCTCCAGATATCAAAATATCGTTTCAGACGGTGAAAGTTTCATCCTTCATCTCCTGTTTAAACTTTGATGATGTTTCTACAGTATGTGACAGTACAGCTGAGCTGTAGAGCTCCAGAGATTTGGCTTTTTGGCTGATTTTGGATAAATTTCATGCATTCCTATAGGGCTTGGGAACGTGACGTCACAGCGTAAGCCCCGCGGGGGTCGACGTGAGGATTCTCCATGTTTTGAGGCCATTGTTTGAAGTCGGGCTACTTGCGTAACATGGGTAGAATTTGCTGGTTACATGCTGGCATTCCGACATACTGTCATTTCAACATACCACCATCCCGAAATCCCGCTAGTCTGGCACACAAACGTCCCACCATTCCGACAAGGCTTTCCATGTAAGGAAACGTGTGTTAATAAAGTCTCTGACTCGGTGCTGTCCGATACTGAACTCAAACGATGAAGAGACCTCATTAGGAGGTTAGCTTCTCAAATGGATAAATATTTCTGCCACAACACACAATTTGTAATTTGAAAATGCCAAGAATAAATCCAGTTCCCCTCCAAACCCTCAAATAGAAACTGCAGTGCGTTCATATAAACAGCGAAGGAACAATGATGGCAAAAAACTTATCTAAAAAAATAAACACAAACAAAAAAAAAAAAAAAAAAAAAAAAAAAAAAATAAAAATTAACAGACAGGCGCAACTTCCCTATTCTAAATTTCCAACAGCGCTGGATTCTTAACTTTTCTAAATTCCAAAAAATTTACTTCTAAACAATTTAAACAGTTCTGATGAGCCAGTGTTTATCTAGATGCGGCTTCATTCCGAAACATTTCACTAATGTGGCGAGCCGCTGCGTCTGAATTAAAAAAAAAAAAGTGTAATCCGGCATCCATAAATCCACAATGATGCGCCCTCCCCTCTACAGCATGGAGACTGACATTATTCACACTTTTTCGCTGAATGACTCAGTGTCTTCAGGAGCACCTCAGCGCCGCATTATATCTAACTGCAGTATGTTGCACATCCAGCGCGCCAGACGCGCGGCTCTTAAGCTCTCTCCAGCTCTACGACGGATTTTTCTCTACAGTCAGTGATCCTGAATCAAAATCTAACATGTTTCACACCAGCTAGACATTAAACTGGAGGCAGATAATTCCCATTCAGAAAAAAGATCATTAAGTTGCTTTGCGAGGTGTAGAAAATGATGCTGTAAAAGTACGTAGAAATCTAATGCCGGAGGAGGTTTAAAGGAATTATTGAATGGTGGGATGTCATTTCGACCATAGGATGAAAAAAATGCCAGAATGATGAGATGTTTAGTTGTTGCCATTTTGACAGTTGGGTCCATGTCGGAGTGGAGGAATGTCAGCATGGCATTGCCTCCCGAACCTTTGCTGTGTTGTGGGTTGCAATTTTCCTGCACATGATCGATCTGGAAAAAAACTGAAAACCGGCCGTCTTTTTTTATTTATTTATTTTTTCCGTTTCCAACATGAAAACAAAATCAAGGAGTCTTGTGTTAGAAGTAACCCGGAGGAGGCGGATGGCATGGATAGCAGCTGCAACATGCACAGACATACATTTTACTAACATCCCATCCTTCCTCGTGTGCTCTAGGCATTTTCATTCCGGTAAGTGCAAATATGTGTCATAATTGGACGATAACCTTCATACTTTCTCCCACTTTTCATTGAAATTGCCTGTAAAGCTACCTTTTTATTTTGTAACATAACTTCTGTATATATTGCGGTTAGCATGCTAACAGGCTACAAGGAAGCCTCATTCAAACACATGAATGAATGGAACCCTGGAAAAGCACTTATGATGATGTTGTCTGAGCCCATCGGTTTGCAGGCTTCCATTTCTTGACCCAGCCGTTCATAAACTGTTCATGAGCTTCCAGGGACGTGTAATTCCGAAACTGAGACGAAGTGTAGGCGCTCACGCCACAGACCAAGTATGTGAAAATATTGGGGAATGTTAGAGGAAGCAGAAGATCAGGGTCACAGGTCCACTCTGTAGCAGCATTTCATACGGATCCTTATCTCCGATTAACGCAATCTTATCCAGATAGCGTCTCCTTGCCTCGGGAAGAAGTTTATCCTGGTACCAGTCTTTTCTTTCTTTTTAAACTTTAAGCATCCTGCCGTTTTCTTGTTCTCAGTCGGTCTCTCCGGCTGGCCTCAAAACATGGCAGCGGCGTGTTATTTACCTCCCACAATGCATTGCGCTGTGACGTCGGTTCCCAAGCCCTATAGGCTAATCTGATGAGCATTTTGTGTGTTGCGCCATCTTGCGGCGCCGCCATCGCTTAGGGAACTAGTCCTGATTACATCGTATCTGCCAACATGGAAAGCAGCGTGAATATCTGGATTTATAATGTTGGACAGACGTCTAAGGTCATTAAAACTTGTAGGTTAACCAGAGATCTCCAAGCTTATTTTTAACATCAGAGCATTAATGTAAGCTATTATTCATCTTCGGAAACTGGCTTTAATGACGAGCCACACTGGAATAACACGGAAATCTCATGATTACGTATCAAAGTTTAAAAAAACAAACCCTTTCAGAGCTCGTTACTTTTCTATTTGGTCATAAATTTGGCTTTTGGTATTGTTTCAGGACTGTACAGACCACGAAGCTTCACATGTCCTGCAGGTGAAACTAAAGGCTGCAGGACACCGTCTTCCTGATCCGTTTGTTTCTGACTGAACTGGTTTTATTTTCTGGTCCCAACGTTGCCCTGATCAGAGCAAATAACCTGATATTTCACAATATCTCCCAGATTAGTCTTTAACTCGCAGTAACAGTCTTTTTGTTGTTGGGGATTAAATCCAGTGTTTTCTCTTCTGCTCTGTGTGTCCGATATTCCTGTTGTTAAGAAAAAAGTCTGATTCTCATCTGTTCTAATTACACACGTACAGAAAGACTCCCTAAGCAATGGCGGACGGTCTACTTACGGCGTTTGACTTTGCAGTTTTTTGCGACTTGTGTGAAAACCATCAGACTTCTGTTCAGTGAAAGACTGGCCAAGATGCACATTTTGATATAACTTTGTGGGGGTGTTGGTAAAGGCTTTGGAGAAGTAGTGCAACAAAAAATGGGGCGGACACTGAATAATGAATTTAATATTGCATATGACCAAAATCTCAAACCCCGATATATACTGTAGCTCATTTGGTATCCTGATTTTGATAGACGGAACGATATAATCCATAATTATTAATTTATTTTCTGTCCCGCTTTTCCAGTTCAGGGTTGCAGGAGCCAATCCCAGCTATTATCAGGCGAGAGGCAGATAGACCCTGGACTAGGGGTCCAACAATGCATGTATTCGTATCGAATCATTCAATACAGGTGTGTCCCAAACCGTGACAACTGTGTATCCGATATCGAACAATACAGAATTATACAGAATTTTACATTGATTTTATCAACTTGTGTTCTGTCGATGAGCTCTGAGTTGAAAACCCCGTACCTCCGTGTTTAACTATTCGTTCAACTACATTCAGGTCTGGCATTTGGAACTGATTTTGGTTTTTATGTTAAGCATGACCCTGATGGAAAACCATTGAGGACAAAAACACACTGGGATAGAAAAAAAAAAAAAAGGTTAAAGGTAATTTTGTATGGAAAAAGTGTTGAACCGTAACACTAACCGAACCATGAATTTTGTGTATCGTTGCACCCCTACCCTGGACAGGTCGCCAGTCTGTTGCAGGGGCAACACAGAGACCGTGCACGCTCACATTCAGTCCTACGGGGAATTTAGAGTAACCAATTAACCTAACATGCATGTCTTTGGAGGGTAGGAGGAAGCTGGAGAACCCGGAGAGAACCCACGCATATAATTTAGGGCTGGGAAAAAATGTTGATACACTGAAATATTGCGATATTTTCATATGCTGATATATCGATATTTAAAAATGTGATATTGATTTATTTTATTAATGAAATCTCACGAGATTTGTCGTTCAGTCAAGAAATCTTGCAGGTTTTTGTGAAATCTCACGAGATTTCACCATAATCTTACGAAATTTTGCAAGATTTCATTTGTAAACTACATCAATATCGCATTTTGGAATATCTATATGAAATCTGCATATTGCGATATTTCAGTGTATCAATATTTTTTTCCAGCCCTAATATAATTATGTCTAATGAGACATGATTATATAATCCGTAACTGTTCATTCATTTTCTGTACCGCTTGTCCAGTTCAGGACAGTCCCAGCTATTATCAGACGAGAGGCAGGTACACCCTGGACAGGTCGCCAGTCTGTCACAGGACCAGCTGGAGAACCCAGAGAGAACCCACGCATACACGGGGAGAACATGCAAACTCCACACAGGAAGGCCACTGTTGGAATTGTTTGAACCCCTCCCCAGCTGGGATTTGAACTAACAACCTTCTTACTGAGAGGCTGCAGTGCTAACCACCACGCCACCGTACAGCCTTCGTATAACAGTATAGGTGGTTTTCATCACAATGATGTCATTACGTTCTTTGCAGCTCAAAAAGCACATTTAAGGGTTCATTATAGGGGTATATATCCCTGGTTTGACCACAATGCGATATATCGATACAGTGGACGGGGATTTGATGTTTTATCTCAGATTTGGTCACAGTATTTTTCAGATTAGATTTAGCATCCACCCACTGACATGAAACAATAATACAAGTAATAAACAAGGTTATTATATTCTTTACATAACTGTGAGCTCCTACTTACTTGAAAGTACAAATACAGTACAATCTCCTTGTGTCATATTTATCCACTGCACAACTTTAAACATGGATTTAAAAAAAAAAAAAAAAGACATGGAAATCCACACTCAGGCGGAAAACTTTGTGTCAGAGGAACTTCAAAATAAAAGTGGGTTTGATTTTGATTTTTGTCCGATTTTGGATCGATACATTGATATAGATCGATGTATTGTTACTCCCATATTGCACTACCCCTTTAAAATACTAAATGTTTGACTTTGTCTCGTGAGTTCTTCACATTGAAATGTTTATGTTCATTTGTTTCTCCAGAGCTCCCTCAGCAGCAAGTCCATGAGGAGGAGCAAGTTCTCACTGAGCAGCAGGTCTGGGACCAGGACAGGGCCTCCAGTCTGGACCAGGAGTTTCCAGAGAATGAACAACACGAGGAACCCTGCACCAGCCACGAGGAAGAGCAGTTAGTACTGAGGGAAGTGACTGATAACTTCATATTGGTTTCTACGTTTCAGGAAAGTGACCTCAGCGAAGCAGAACCAAACACTGCCCAGCTGTCCTCACACAATCAGCAAGTAAACGATCACACAGACTCAGAAACAACAACAGAGATGATGAAGAAAACAAAAAAGAGGGAGAAAAGAAAGAGAAGTTGCAGTTTTGATGAAGACAACGCTTCAGATTCAGAGAGGCAGTTTAATTCTGAAGAAAGTGAAACCGTTTCACAGAGTAACGATGGTGGAAAAATCCTCACAAATCCGCTGAATACAGAGCAACACGAAAGAAAAAGACGGGGATGAAAACACCTGAGAGAGGACGGACTAAAGGCCAGAAAGAAGAGAAACTAGCTCCGTGTGCAAGCTGTGGAAAACGTTTCTCTAAGACGTACATGTTGATTCACATGAGAAGCCACACCGGTGAGAAACCTTATTTATGTCAAATGTGTGGGAAATGTTTCTCTTATGCCGGTAGTTTGACAAGACACAAGAAAACCAAACAACACGAGCAAATGTACGAGAATGATGAACTGCAATGTGTTTGGCAAGCCGTACATTCACACGGGTCATTCACGGGTTCGCAGGGATAGACGCGGACATCAGTGTCCATGTTAAATATGCAGGAAACGTTTTATTTGGCCCATATGAGGACCCACAGGTGAGACCGTTTCCATGTGAAATGCGTGGGAAAAGTTTCCTTTCTGTTGGTGTTTTACATTCCCATGAGATGTCTCAGATGTTTCTGACTTTAAGTTTGTAACTTTTTGGTTTGATTAACTTGCTTTAAGCGCAAAATGATTTCAGATAATACTGTAAAAAAAAAAAAAAAAAAAATCTAATAATCACACCTTTTGTTCCTTTATGTTTAGAGGGTATTTTTCTGATTTTGTATGAGATAAAGGAAGTTGTGGAAGCTAAAAGTGCTCACCAAGAAACTTTCTGTTAGAAAATTGATGGAAAAATAAAGTTTAGCAAGAGTTTAAAAGGATTTTTCTAAAGGCTGTATTGAAATGTGCGTTAAAGAAGCGAGGTCAAGTGTGTACTTAAATACTGAATGTTCTACTTTTGTGAGTTCCTCACAGCAAAGTTTCTGTTCTGATTTCTGGTATAATGTGAGGTGGGATATACTTTTCTTTTTGATGGAGGAACCGAACATGGGAGGCCATGTCAACACTGAGTTTATTGCACCACAGACATTATTTCCTTTTTTATTTATGTGGATTTAAAGCTTTATCACAGTGATGCACTTGTAGACGTGTGTTGAAACAACACTAGGTCGGCTGTTAAGAGTCTGCAAACACCAGGTTAAGGTTTCAAACATCATTTGAAAATTAACAATTGAACGTCTGGTAAAGTTCAGCGTTCATATTTGAACCGGTAGTTTTTCACCTTTTTGAAGCTGTTGTTCAGCAAAATATAGAATCTGTTCGCTGAATCTTTGACACGGAACAATGAAACTACATACTAACAGCTAGAGCCGGTTTTTGGGAATATTTTTTGTGTAATTTTTTTCTTAAGATTTAAAAAAAAATGTTTATGATCAACTTTATGGTTTCTATGGAAGAGGATAGGGCCCACTGAAGAAAAAAAAAATCAGAGAGAAAGTTAAAAAAAGAATTCTCTTTTTTTTTTCTCAGAATTCTACATCTTTTTTAGAAATTGAAAAAAAAAATAGCCTAATTTTTTTTTCAAATGTTTCAAATGTCAGAATTATGACTTTCAGAAATTGAAAAACATAAAAACTCCTGAAAATTTTTTTTATTAAATGTTCTGGGAAAAAAGTCACAATTCTGACTTTCAGAAATTGGAAAAAAAAAAAAAAAAAAAAAAAAATCTCAAATGTTCTGGAAAAAGTCAGAATTCTGAGATTAAAGTCGGATTTTTTTTTCTTCTGTGACCCTAATCCTCTTCCGTAGGTTTCAGTCATGAACATGGTTATAAAACAGGCTCAGTTTTTGTTTCCGATGTTTAAGCTGTTAGTTTTTGGTTTTGATAAACATGTTCCACTTTATTATTGATAAATAAAAGTTTACTTGTTCCTAAAAAAACTCATTGTGATGTTATTTATTGAAACACTTGTCGTGTCAGAGAAGATAACTGAGCCGGCCAAGTTTGAGAATTTTAAGGGTGTTTATTATAAGACATATATTTCTACAGTACATAAATAATTAAAGAGGCAGTGAAAGAGTAAAACAAAAGAAAGCTGGAGCAGTTGTAGTAGGAAACTGACAACAACTGGAGAGTCTCGTTCCAGAAGTGTGATGTTCTGGAGGGACTTTGAAGTCCACGTCAGAGCAGGGAGATTTCATCCTAAGATCAATGGAGGTTGGCTTCTGACCACGTGGGCGTGTGAAGTCCGCCTTCCCTGGTGATGAGCTTGTTATCAGACCAGTTAAGAGAGCGCTGGCACCATTTACCCAGATTATGAATGTCTGCTGATGTATTAATGATACTGTTTATCATGTTGCAGGTCACAGAAACTTTAGTGTATATCAGGAAGAAGGTGACCAGTGAAACTGCAGCCACAGTCATATTCAATATGTCATACACAGTTAAAAGATGCATTAAAGAACTCTGCAAAAGAAAAGTCTGAAATGATGAAACGTTCTCAAGCAATAGTCAAATGTCCAAAATGTTCTAAATCAGTTTGCATGCAATATTGGAAATATACAACGAAGCCACATTAAGATTTTTTTTTTTTTACAGATTTTGAGTAAAGTTGTAATATTACGAGAAAAAAAGGTCATTTTAGGAGAATAAAGAAAGTTTTAGAGAATTAAGTCTTGATATTTTTAGTTTAAAAAGAGTTTTTGATTTAAAAAAAAAGGGGGGGGGGGGGGGGTCGTGGAACATTTGGTGAAGATGTACTTCAGCATACAGTCATTAAAATTATTCTTTCCCTCCAATTACAGTTTTTCTCAATTGCTAAAACACTATTTTTGAAATGTCCCCTCAGTTTTTCACAACTTTAAACACTAATCCCATAACTCAAACTACTTTCCCAAAACCTCTGCTTCTTACTGCAAAAGGAAGTTAGTGACTCAAAACAGCATCAAGCCTCAAAAAGCGACACGATTGTCAAATCATGCCCCAAGCACAGCAAAATGTAAAACACGACAGAGCAATCAGGAAACACTAGAAGAAGAAAAGGAAAACATAGTTCTTAGAACATCACGCTGTCAAAATGTTTAGTTTTTTTTCCATCTACATCAGGCCGAATGCATCATGTCACAACACAGAGAACTCAGAACATACTAGAAAAGCACTCGGAGAGCGCAGACCTCTGCCAAGCAGCTCTCGCAATGATAAAGAATCCTTCAAAAAAAAATTCCTGGATCTAGAAAGTGATCCGGATCACCACCAAAATGAAATGGGTTCGTTCTTGGGCTGAGACACACGGCTGGGGAAGATTTCAGGTCGATCCGTCCAGAACTTTTTCCATAAAGTTGCTGACAGACGGACAAACAAACCAATGCTACCGACAACATGACCTACTCGACGGAGGTAACAACACGGTCAATCACAGTTGCACGGATTTCCCCTGAAACGAAGGCTCTGCGTCCCCATTCATGACCACCTCTCATGCGTACTCTTCCTCTCTGATTTCCTCTGTCCATCGCAAAATCTTGACCTCCCACAGCTTCCTCAACTGGTTTATATTGGTTCCCTCATCAGCCAAAGGTGAAATAAATTTTGACTCACTGTGTTCACCTGTTGACGTCTGTGTCTTAGTTGTGATCAAAGTGTGCAGCATGTGTTCACCATTTTGCACCACAAAGCAAATGTGTTTGCAAACAGAGTCTAGTGATGTGAAACGTGCTTTCGGTTTTGATCACAAGGGGACTGATGTGATACTTTGGTTTTAATTGTACTTGGAAATAATCATTTGGGAAAAAAAACTATCCCAGACACATTAGAGCAGCTTTCCCATTAACAGTGGACCAACACACCTGTAAACAGGTGCAGACATCTGATTGGATGTTACACACGACACCTGATTGCAGTGATTGCCTCAAAGGGTTGCTCATAATGCACAATCATAACATCTAAGGATAAGATACGTTGATACTTTTTTATAGTTTGGAGATACCACTGTACAGATACAGAACGTGATATTTGTTTCCACTCCTGAGAGTTTTAGGCAGTGAAATGATGTGAAAGCAGCCAGATTCTCGTTCTGTATCACATGATGGTGGTAGCCTATCAGATGTCATGATGATGCTGCTGTTTGTGATGAAGATGATGTTTTGGTATTTTTCTTTAGTACTTTAATGCAGCATATTGCACATTATGTTGTGGTAAAATTATAATATTACTATTAAATTTTATATTTGAACATTTTCCACTGAATAAATTTAACAATCTTAACCTGTTCTTAAATTATTCAATAAGTAAAAGAAGTTAAAAAAAAAATATATAATTTCATTTTTATTTCCTCATCAATAAAATTTATTGTTTTAAAAGCATTTCTTTCCAGTACTTATGTTCTCAGGTATCTAATGCTCAAGCATTCAGGATATTAATGCAAAATGTACAGTTGTGATTTTCTTTTAAGGGACCAAAAGTATCGGATCGATATCAATGAGAAAGTACCATAAACTACACATCTCTAGTAGCAGCCGCTTTAGTTTGTTCACTTCCTTTGTGTGTTTGTTGTCATTCTGAAAGAAATTCCCCATATTACTCTTTAAAAACTCAAAACCCATCAGTCTAAATTTCGATTGATGTTACTGTGTATGTTTGATTTATTTCATGTTAACAGATCATGTTTTAATTTTAATTCGGGTATTTATTTATAAGAGGAACGGAAGACGCAAATTGACGTCCACTGTCGGAACTTTTCAGCGTGACACCAAGCGGAAGTTACCAGTAGCAGCGGTGCATGTGTGGACTGAAGTCTGAGGACGGTTGTTGTGTTTGGTCTTTCACCTGAATATTTCCGCGTTTCATCAACAATGTCTTCAGTTCATCATCTGAGAGAGTTTATCAGCGCGCGACTAACAGCTGCTGCTGAAGAAATATTCTCCGAGTTTGAAAAAACCATCGTCCAGTACGAAGAAGAGATGGATCGTCATCGCAGACTGCTGGATATCAGCTGGAAACCTCACGTGAAGTTGCACAGAGCAGGTAATAAATGCTGTGATGGTCTGAAGGATCACGTGAGCATGAGTTATGTAAGATCCCGATCGGAGCTGCCGTTATTTTCAGACATACGCTTCACTTATTTAGCACGTAAACGTGTCTTATTAGACTTCAGGCTTGGTGATCGACAGATGCAAACGCGCTTCATACAGTTACAGAAATGCTCGCGGGGAAAACTGCAAGGAGAAAACGCTGCATGAATAAAACTGCAAGAAGAAAACGCTGCAGTTGTTTAGCCACCACGAAGCTGCCTCTTCCCTCCACAGATGAACCGTCCAGTCCAGATTCATCTCAGTCCTGTGGTCCTCATGTCAAACTAAACCCGTCAGGACAGGCTTCAGGTGAATGTGGGGCTGTTCCTGAAATCTCCTAACTCACCATTAATAGAAGTGTCCATCGTCATCATCATCGGCCGATGGCTTACTGAATCCCGACACATTTACCGTATTTTCCGGATTATAAGTCACACTTTTTTTCATAGTTTGGTGGCTTGTGCGATTTATATATAAAAATATATACTATTTAACACATTTTTAAGTCCCAATTCATATTGACATGAGCCAAGGAGCAAATATTACCATCTAGTGTCAAAAGAAGGCGCTCTAAGCTTGTGACAACTATATTCTGCTCCAGGGGCCAAAATCCCCAAATAGCCTTATCTCAGTGAGAGGAGTTTATTTTGGACGTCTGTCTGTACTGCCTGTACGGTGGAACAACTTCTCAAAAAACATGTTTATCCTTCTTAGTTATGATGTTTATGATAATTTACAGGCATTAACTTTGGAATTGGACTGATTGGGTCATTTTTAGCAGGAACAAGTGGAATATGGAAAATCCGAAAAATCACCCGATTTTAAATAAATAAATACGACTGGTAGTCCAGTGCCACATATGTTTTTTTCCTGTTCATGATGCATTTTTTGACTGATGTGACTTATACTCAGGAGCGACTTATAGTCCGGAAAATACGGTACATGCGTATCACTGAATATAAGGGATGCACCAAAATAAAAGTGCTTGACCGAAACACCGAAAGAAATTATTTTGTCAGTTATTAGAACCAGAGCATTTTTGTCTATGATGTGTAATAACCTCACTAAAGTCAAGGCATTGCAATAAATCAGATACAAAAGTATCAAAATATTAATTTACTGACATTACAGCAATGCACAATATAAATTACAATTCAAAATAAAAGATTTAGTTTGACCTCACTCCTGTACATTACATAATGCCTTTTCAATTTTTCTCTATAGTACTACTACAACAAATAATAGTATCCAGGCTGAAAACTGACTGAAGCTGAAAGACTAAAATAAAATTTGTTCTCACATAAAAACACAAAGTGCAGAGGTCGCGTGCTGGATGAGTTGTTTGCTACGTCATCTCAAGTAGGGATGCACGATTTTGGAATTGGGCTGGTATTCGATATGCCCATATTTCAAAACTAGGGATGCACGATATAATCAGCCCCCTATCGGTATCGGCCTATATCGGCCTTAAAACATCAGACATCGGCCACCCCACAGATATTTAACCGATCAACTCGCTCGTTTCTAAGGTCTTAAAAAAAACTTCTTTCTTACAGAATTGAAAACTTCTAAAGACTAGGGGTTGGAAAAAATATTGATAAACTGAAATATCACGTTATTTTCATATTCTGATATCATATTGACATTTAAAAACGCGGTATTGATCTATTTTAGCAATGAAATCTTCCAATATTTCATCATTCTGTTACAAAATCACGTGAGAATAAACAAAAATTTCATGATATTTTTATATGCTGATATATTGACATTCAAAAACGTGGTATCGATCTATTTTACTAACGAAATCTCTGGATTTTTTTTAGCATTCCGTTACAGATCTTGCAAGAATTCACAAAATATCATGAGATTTTGTAACAGAACAATTAAATCTCACGAGATTTTGTTAGTACAACAGATTGATACCGCGTTTTTAAATATCAATTTGATATTGGCATATGAAAATATTGCAATATTTCAGTGTATTGAAATTTTTCCCACCTCTATTTTTTTAAGTGTTGGAAACGGATAACAAAACCACTATTTGCAATGACTGCTTTTTTTCCGCTTTTATATCGGTATCGATATCTGTTATCAGCCACATGAGTTTCAAAATATCGGCATATCGAATATCGACCAAAATTCCAATATTGTGCATCCCTATTCAAAACTCATGTGGCTGATAACCGATATTGATACCGATATCAAAGCTGAAAAATAAATGATGTAATATTTATTTCTTGTGCAAAATCAGAAAAATACCTCAACTTGTGTTTTGTAGAACAAGTACACATAATAACAGTTGTTTAAACAAAACTAATAGATATGTGCATTATATCCTAGAACCACCTGGATTTTTTTCTCCCTGAGGGAAAAAAGCGGAAAAAAAACCAAAAGGATATTTAGTTATTTACACAAATGACCATGTATAAAGTCTGTTCACACAGAACATCCTAAAAGAAACTGTCTTTAAAGTCTGTAAAAAAGAAGTTTTGGAAGAAGAAGCTTTTGGATTTTTTTAGACATTAGAAACAGCGGCCTGATTTCTTAAATGTTGGTGGGGTGGCCGATGAACTAAGGACGATATAGGCCGAACCCGATTATATTATGGAGCCCTAATCACAAGTTTCGGCCGTGTTGTTTCTGTGATTTATGTCTTTTGGCCAAAAAACGAAAATGCACCTTTGGGTCACTTGCTGGTGTGTTCTGGATCATTGTTCTGCTGCAGAACCCAAGTGCGCTTCAGCTTGAGGTCACCAACAGATGGCCGGACATTCTCCTTCAGGATTTTTTGGTAGAAGCAGAATTCATGGTTCCATTTACCACAGCAAGTCTTCCAGGTCCTGAAGCAGCAAAACAGCCCCAGACCATCACACTACCACCACCATATTTTACTGTTGCTATGATGTTCCTTTTCTGAAATGCCGTGTTACTTTTACGCCAGATGTAATGGGACCTCCACCTTCCAGAAAGTTCCACTTTTGTCTCGTCAGTCCACAGGTTCACCTGGGAAGGTTCACCACTGTTCCATGTTTTCACCATTTGTGGATAATGGTTCTCACTGTGGTTCTCTTCAGTTCCAAAGCTTTAGAAATGGCTTTGGAACCTTTTTCAGACTGAGATCTCAATGACTTTGTTTCTCATTTGTTCCTGAATTTCTTTGGATGGCAGCATGATGTCTAGCTTTTGAGGACCTTTTGGTCTACTTCACTTATTCAGGCAGGTCCTGTTTAAGTGATTTCTGATGGAGAACAGGTGTGGCAGTATTTAGGCCTTGGTGTGGCTGGAGAAACTGAACTCAGCTTTCCAAAGATGTGATAAACCACAGTTAATTTATGTTTTAACGGGGGGGGGGGCAAAACACTTTTTCAAACAGGGCCATGGAGGTTTGGATTTTTTCCACCCTTACTAATAAAAACTTTCATTTAAAAACTGCATTTTGTGTTAACTTGTTATCTAATATTTAAAGTTGTTTGATGATCTGAAACATTTAAGTGTGACAAACATGAAAAAAAAAAAAGAAAGAAATCAGGGGGGCACTTTTTTCACTTTTTCACACAGTTCTCCTGCTGGAATAATTATTTGTGAGTAAATTTACTTTCAGTAACATACAACTTGTGTCCATTTGTCCCTTTAGGCGTCCCACAGCAACATGTCTGTAAGGAGGAAGAAAGTCCTGCTGACCAAGAAATCTACAACCAGGAGGACATTCCTCACGGTGAAGAAGAAGAAGAAGAAGAGAAGGAGAGCAGCTGACACTGAAGCAGGAATGCGACATGGTGTTGATTCCCATAAATCTGCTGAGTCACGACACCGATCCGCTTTATTTGCGTCACTCCTCTGTAGATAAAAGCCAAGATCAGGAGATAAACGAGCACTTCGAAGCGAGCAGAGACGAAGAGCTGAAGCCAAAACGGAGACACCAGAGAGAAAGTGATGAAGACTGTCCTGTTTCACCGGGTCACATTGATTCTGATGCAAGCGTGAAGTCGTTCCAGCCACGTCAAAAAATACGAGGTGAAGCTTCATTAAGTCACAAAAGAACCCAAAACGTGGCGCACGTCCACTCCTCCGAAAGATGCGTGACTTTAGATTTTAAAAATGCGAGAACCCGCATGGACGAGAGGCCGTTTCCATGTCCGACATGCGGGAAAAATTTCCGCACACAAGGTAACTTGATGGTTCACAGGAGAGTCCACACGGGCGAGAGGACGTACTGCAGGACGTGCGGGAAAGGTTTCACTCAGAGGGGCAATTTGCTGCGACACATGAGGACCCACACGGGAGAGAGACCGTTCACATGTGGGACCTGCGGGAAGAAGTTCAGCCAGGGGTCGCATTTGTTCGCCCATATGAGAATCCACACTGGAGAGAAACCGTATGATTGTGGAACATGTGGAAAAGGTTTCTCAAGAAGAGGTTCTCTCATGAGTCATATGAAGGTCCACATACGGTCCTCAAAATTATTCATTCATAGTAATTCAAATAACTAGAAACTGGGAAATGAAAAATTACTGAATTAAAATTTAGTAAAATAAAATATTGAGTTTGAATTTCTGTTTTAAAGATAATAAAAAAACAAGCACATGCGTGCACTTTGCCCAAAAATAGCACACCAAAATACCTGTCAGCATGTACAGACGTGATTGGACGTTACAGAAAACACCTGATTGCAGTGATTGCCTTAAAGTGCTGCTCAACACTCATATCTGTATACTTATTTTATTTTATTTTTTAAAATATTACTGTTGTTTGTGTTGTGTTTACTGTCTGTATAATCTTGGACGGGTTGTACTGAAAACAAAATTTCATTGCACTGGGATGCCAGTCCAATGATAATAAAGTCTTCTGATTCTGAACCAAAATTCAAAATCAGTGTCGTTATCTTCATGAAATTTGTATTAATTATTACTTTAGTCAATATCAACTTATTTTTTGCTGGCAGCTGATCTTCTTCTGAGTTTTTAATGGGAGGGCATGTACACTTTTAAGCACAACTGTATACAACCCTAATGATGGGATCACCAGTCTCGGAGGATGTTCACTCGGTTGTTTAAATTAGTAGAAGAAAAAAGCAGATCACAGACACGACAAAAACTAAAGTTATTCCAAAGGGCAACTTGGAAAGAAATCAAGAAAATAAAACGATTACTTTTTTAGACCAAGCAGAGAGAAAAAAATGATGAAAATCATTAAAAACAAATAAAAGGACATGAAGGTAAAAAGGGTTTGTTCCAAACATCCTCCAAACTGTATTTAAATTGATTTTTTTTTTTTTTTACCTTAATGCAAAATTAAATAAATAATAAACTCAGCAGTCAAGTCTCTTTTTTTCCAGTCACTACTGTCAGGCTGACAATTTAACATGACTTTGAAAGGATGATTCTCACTTTAATAATGTGCAGTAAATAAAGTGGATAGGATTTAATTACCTCGCCCATTACATGTTCTTATTCAATTCAACTTGTACTTAAAGAGTCCAGTTTTGTGAGTAGTTTAACTTGGATTTCATCATACAAGCATTGTTTTTCCTGTCTTAGAGATAATGAAGTATTTTCATACTTATTCTTATTTTGAATGTGCTGGAAAAAATAAACTAATGGTTATCATTTACAATTATTACAAACTCCTCATTCTAAAATACCATCCATCCATCCATTCGCTTGTAGCTTTGCTTTTTGAAAGCTAAAGTTTCCAGTCGGAACGTTTCAATGTGACGCACAGCGGAAGTAAACAATACGGCGCCCTCGGAAGCAGCAGATGTGATCTGAGCTGGAAGACAGTTCTGTTTTTTACAAATTTATCGGTGTTTTAACAACAATGTCTTCAGTTCATCATCTGAGAGAGTTTATCAGCGCGCGACTAACAGTTGCTGCTGAAGAAATATTCTCCGAGTTTGAAAAAACCATCGTCCAGTACGAAGAAGAGATGGATCGTCATCGCAGACTGCTGGATATCAGCTGGAAGACTCAGATAAAGTTACACTCAGCAGGTAAGAGGCATTTCAAGTCAAATTTATTGAAAACCTGTAAGTTTTTCGAGTCTTTATGGTCGCTTGTGGCGCGTGCTGATTAGCTTGTAACAGAACAATGTGCACGTGCATGCTAAAGCGCTCAGTGTACACAATAAACATAATTTCATAAAGTCACCTTTTTCTTAGTCCGTCATTCAAGAACACAATCATTTTTAGTGTAAATTTGTGACATGTTTCCTCTTCTTTGTTTTTACTTCGCTTATATTCTTAATTTACAGTCAATAATTTACTTTAGAACAATAAATAAATAAACATCTGTCAAATATTCGGACAAATGCGTCATTAGACGAGCTTAATCATGATTAATACTTATAACTTGAGAACAGAAGTACAGGAAAGAAATGCTTTTAATCAATAAATTATGTTGATGAGTAAATAAGATTGATAACTTTTTTCAATTATAAAGTAACTGAATTACAGGTTAAGATTATCTAACTTTGTTTAGTGGAAAATGTTAAAATATAAAATGTAATAGTGATATTATAAATTTACTAAAATATAATGTGTAATAGGGATGGCCGATATGGACTGAAAAAATGTATCACAATAATTTCTGTTTTTTATAACACGGTAACAATAAATGATAAAAAATAAAAATCAGCCTAGTCATCTGTATCATAAATAAAAATTTAGTAAATTATAATTTTGTGAAATAAATCATGGATTTTAAATTGTATTTAGAAATAATTATTTGAAAAAAATACACAAACTGTCCCAGACAAATTAGAGCACCTTGGTTGTGAACAGTGGACCAAAATACCTGTCAACAGGTGCAGACGTCTGATTGGACGTTACGGAAAACACCTGATTGCCTCAAAGAGTTTCTCAACATTTTAACTACGGAGCCCCATCATGCTTGTTTATTTGTTTTATTTTTTGTGATAATATTTCTTTTAAACCACAATTCAAAATCAATGTAATTATTTTCATAAAATTTTTATTTATTATAACTTTTTTAATAAATTTCATCTTATTTCACTGACATATTATTATTTTCCTTCTTTAATTTGAGGGTAGGGATAATTTTGAGGACGACTGTATATAAACAAATGTGGCTCCGTTTAGCTTCAGCAGTTCTTAAAGTAATGAAAACAAGTTAAAAATAGATTAAAAAAATAAAACAAAAGAAAATAAATGAATACTCAAGGAAGCCAAAAAGTGGAACAAAAAGCTAGATTATGGTGTATAAATGAAATTATAGCCCCATATAATTTTTCTAGCAAGTCTGAGATTAAACGTTGTCTTCACTCACATCCTGTAAAAAGTTCAGAAATTCAAAAATGTTGAACACTGTCAAACTCACCGTGATTATTTCAGGTTAACAAAAGATTAACTTCTTACCATCAGGGGAACTAATGGGGTGAAAGAATAAACTAAAAGAAAAGGTACCTGCAGCAGAAGTAATATGTTGTTTCTTCTCCTTTCTGGCTCCAGACTCCCCACAGCAGCATGTTGGTAAGAAGGAGGATTTTCTCCCAGACCAGCAACTCTGCAACCACAAGAGGAGCTCCAGTCTGGATCAGGAGGAACCCGAACCTCCAGAGATTAAAGTGGAAGAGGAGGAACTGTGCAGCGGTCAGGATGAAGAGCAGCTTGTTCTGAAGGAAGAGACCGATGCCGGTGCGGCGACTCCCGCTTATCAGGACGGTGATGTAGCTGAGAGACATAATGAAGAAGAGAGCGAGCATCCGGACTCCGGATCAACCAGAGATGTAGAGATGAAGCCACCGAAAAGGATCAACAGAAACCGGAGTCACAGTAGCAACACAGACAGCTGTCCCCTGCTCGATCACGACTCATGTAAAAAGTCTGTAAAATGTAACGTTTGTGGAAAAGCTTTGAGGGATAAAAACTCTGAAGCTGTAAAGAAGTTACATGCATGTGGAACATGTGGGAAAAGTTTTTCCAAAAACAGCATTTTGTTGATCCACATGCGAACACACACAGGCGAGAGGCCTTTTTCCTGCTCAGTCTGCGGGAAAAACTTCAGCACGCGCGGGAATTTGCTGGTTCACACCAGAGTCCACACCGGCGAGAAGCAGTACTCCTGCGAAACCTGCGGTAAAAGTTTCAGTCAGAGAGGAACTTTACTCAGACACTCGAGAGTACACACCGGTGAGAAGCTGTATTCCTGTAAAACGTGCGGGAAAAGTTTCACCCAGAACAACTCCATGTTGAGACACACGAGGATCCACACGGGCGAGAAGCTGTTTGCTTGTCAGACATGCGGGAAAAGCTTCACCCAGAATAACTCTCTGCTGGCGCACGTGAGGATCCACACGGGTGAGACGCTGTTTTCATGCAAGACATGCGGGAAAAGTTTCACCAGAAAAAGCGGCTTGTTGATCCACATGAGGATCCACACGGGTGAGAAACCGTTTGCATGTGGAACGTGTGGGAAAAAGTTCAGTCAGCGCGCTCATCTGTTGCCGCACATGCGAATCCACACCGGAGAGAGACCTTTCACCTGTGGAACGTGTGGGAAAGATTTCAGCAGGAGGAGTTATTTGAGGATTCATTTGAAAGTCCACACAGGTGAGAAGATGCACACCTGTGACACGTGTGGAAAAAGTTTCCGCTTCCGAGGGAGTTTGACTGCTCACATAAGAACTCACACGGGCGAAAAGTCGTCTGCTGACACATTTGGAAAGTTATAAATAAAACAAACAAAAACAAGTTTTATGTTATATATAACCGATACTTTTTTGTGCTTCTCTTGGCCGATACTGATATTGAAGCTGAAAAGTATGTGATATTCATTCCTTGTGCAAAATTAGAAAAATATTTCTGCTGCAGTTACAGATCACCGATAATTTTCTGCTTATCATGATCGATACCAATTGTTGTGATTTAGCTTGGGCATCACAATATGTAGCGTCACTATGTATGATATTAATATTAATATTTCTATTAATATCAATACTAATACAGCCTCGGAGCACCACCTTACTTATTTGATATGTAATGGAAGCAAGGAAAACCATTAATGTCTTAAATCAATTCTTAGATTGATTTGATTAAGTGATCAGTCTCAGGACGCTTTCATGAGTTCTCGCTTGAAGTGACCTTTCATATACATCAGAAAAACCACAAACAACACTAGTTAAGAAAACGGAGTATTTATTAACTAGTCTACAAATACATAGATAAAGTATGTACAAAATATAACAAGACATATTGAGCATATGATCAACCAAAAGATCTTTAAAGAAATGTGAGATGGTATGAAAATGAAACATAAATTAATTAAGCCTCAGTAATTAATAAATGTTCAAAGAAAAAGAGGAAGTTTCTTAATCCAACTAAACAAAGTTAATCTGCTCTGAAACCGTACCTATTAATTCACTATCACCAACTTCTTTACATCAATCATATTTCATAGCAAATATCAATTCTCCTCAGTTCCGTCTACTGGGTGCTTCCTCACGTCCTGTTCTGCTGACTGTTCCTCAATCCTTTGGAAGACTGTCGGGTGGTGGACCCAAAAATCTTCCCGATCTCCTGAGTTCGTCCGGCTCTCTCGGGCTGTCCGCTCGTGGTGGTTCTGGTTCGTCCTCTCTCCCATCCGTCTCCCAGAGACGTGCAGCCCAGACTGATGTCACGGAGGTGATAGTAAAATGAAAGTCTTCTTCTCTCCATCACTCCTCCAGTATCCATGTTCTAACTCTCTAGTTCAAGCAGTTTCGTCTCATTCTTTCCTCATTGTTCCAAGTTTCTCCAGTTCTCTTTGTTCGTTCTTCAGCGTGTTCAGATTTGTGTTCACATTCTTGTGCTCTCCTTCACCTCAGTTCTTCTCAGTTCTCTCTCAACTCCTTCCAATCTCCCAATCTATTCTCCATTCAAGCTCGCCCTCCTGCAGTGGATGTGGCTCACAGCTTGTCAGCCAATCCCCAAGTGTCTCTTTCTTCACCTTTATCAGCAAATCCTAATGCATTATGTGAATTTGGGAAAAGTATGTCATGTTGCATATCAAAAGAAAAGTCTTCATCATAGAAACATGAGCACTTTTCAACAATATAAAACAGTTCTCTTTAAAACACAAAAATCAAACCAATTTATAGCAGCGAAATACTGTGGTCTCGTATCTCCAAATTGAGTGGGTCAAAGTTCCCAATTGCTTTGTTTGTTTTACCTCGTCCCTCCTATCCTCAACCGTAAATTCCTCCTTGGGCTCTACATCCATGTGCCATCAATCAGTTTCCAAAGTATTTGTTATTGTGATCCTTTCTACCTTTGGCAACCCAATATTAAACTAAAATATGAATATTCATTCCTTTGCAAAATTAGAACATTCTTTCTGCTGCAGATACTGATAACCGATAATTTTCTGCTTTTCATGGCAGATACTGATACTGATATTAAAGTTGAAAATGGTTTAATATAGAAAAATAGTTGTGCTGCATCTGCTGCAGATACGGATAACCGATAATTTTCTACTTCTCATGGCCGATACTGATACTGATATTAAAGTTGAAAATGGTTTAATATTAGAAAAATACTGCTGCTGCACATCCAGTAGTTCCTGGAGACGTCATAATGTTGAAAAGGATGTTAAATTTCTGACACAAATGAATCATTTATTATTCGATGTCGGGTAAATTTCAACATTTAGGTGTTGTGGATGCAGACGTTCGTGTTGGCCAGTTATTAATAAGCTGTTATTGCTCGGCATGTGGTGTGTGTGCTCTGTGAGGGCTGCTATCTGTTATACATTAATAATAATCAATATTTATGTTGATATAACAGTCTAATCATGATGCAGTGACACACGTTCAGCCGGGTGTACCTGGGCAGGTGTTGAACAATGTAAAGACCTGACTTTATTATGACAGTTTAATACCAGTAATGTAATTTTTTCGTATTTGTGATTGCCTTAAATCTGGTCTGAACTGTAACCAGATTTCTTTTGTTTTTGAGCTCTGACGTTGGAACATCTCAGTGTTTTCTGCAGGCTGAACTTTTCTCTGTGAAGAACACGTTTTATTCTTTCTGTATGTTGCGATGGATCACCTCTGTGGCTTCTGCGGTAACACTAAAAGTCATGTTAAAATGGTTTGCATGGTGGTGTCAAATAAAACGTCACTATTGAGATTTTTCTGCTGTGAGCAGTTTTATTTGATCTGAACCACATTCCACTTTATTATATTGTGGAGGCAAGTATTCCCATTCATACTAGAAGTATTGAATATATCTTATGAATTTCCCTTAAGAAAAATCCAAATTTATGGGGTTCATTCAAAGTAAGTGTTTGTAGGGATGCACAATATTGGAATTTTGGCTGATATCCAATTTGCCGATATTTTAAAACTTGTGTGGCCGATAATAAAGCTGAAATAAGGGGTGGGAAAAATATCGATACACTGGTATATTGCAATATTTTCATATGCCAATATCAAATTAATATTTTAAAAATGCGGTATCGAGCAAATTTACTTACAAAATCTCACAATATTTCATGAATTCTCGCAAGATTTTGTCCGTAAAATAGATACGTTTTTAAATGTCAATATGATATCAGCATATGCAAAATATTGCAAAATGTTTGTGAATTCTTGCAAGATGTCGCAACAGAACGATAAAATACCGCAACATTTCGTTTGTACAAAATATATCATGCAGCCCAAGTGTTATACTTGGATTTTTACTTGAATCGTGTTTGGTTCGTACATTTTTCACATTATGGTTTTTACTTAATGTGTAAATCAATTTAGAAGTTTTGGAAAATACGAGTGATGGAGAAAACGAAGCTTTCTAAACCACTGAAGCAATATGAAGCATTCAACACAATATAGTGACATCTGCTGGTCAACCTTCAACATAGCAGCTGCACGTTTTGATAAGGAGCAGTGTCATTAAAATTTTAAAGGTTTTCAGTGTGTGCATTCTCAAATATGACTATGCTTCCTTATTAAAGATCTTGTTTATTGTGTCATGGTTGCGATCGTCCCAGCTCAAAACACTTTACACAAAAGATGTTCTTTAAATAAGATTTAATTAAGAAATGGAAAATATCATGATAAATTTACTTTAACCCCCCGCAAACTTAAGTATGATTGTTAAAAGCCGATTCTTGAGCACAGATCAAACATTTAATTACATTGAATTACAGCAGAAAAAAAAATCCCATTGACAAATTTGCATTTATGAATATAGAATTTGCAAATAAAACAATATTACTATTTCTTTTGTTTCTGTCCACATTCATGTCATGAAAGCCAAAAATAACATGTTCAAATTTTTAAATTAAATCAGGGACTATATTAAATTTGATATACTGTAAACATTCTTTCTAAAATGTCTTGTGTTTGAGCATTTCCAGAAAAGATGGTTGATTGTTTCAGGGTGTCTTTTTTTTCCCCAAAATCCACAGTTAGGGCCAATTGTTTAGATATTTAACCATATATTGATGAGTTGGATAAATTCTGTGCATACGCTTAAAAGCAACATCTTTCATTTTTTATTAACAAAAAGCTTCTGGTAAAGGGCCCAGCTTTTTTTCCACAAGTTATTGGAAACAAACTTTAGCCAACAAAAAAGCACTGGGCATAGAGATATTTTGCTGGAAAGGGGCCCTTTTTTTTTTTTTTACGAGCAGGAGAAAAACATGTTATGCCAACGGTGGTGTCAGTTATAGACAGTGAAGACATATTTTCATTGATGATAGCGCTCTTAAAAAGTTCACATATTTCCTTGGTAACAGCATCAAATACAATCGCGGATTCCCTAGGAAGTACAGCAAGATTATATTTCAAGTTGAATTCACCATATCTCAGTAAATGACCATCCCTGTCAAATGGTCAGCTGGATTTTATCAAACCAATGAGGATGGAATAAAGACTTGTTCTAGGAAAGCATAGATTTATTATTCTAGATCAAAAAGTTGTGGGGAGATAAATTATGTTTATATAAGTGCTCATTGAGAGCACGAGATTTGTGTGCAAAGGCTCAGACATACAATTTAATTACAAAAACAGGCACACCATGAAATATTACACCACAAGGGAATTTTTTACCTTGATAAATGGAATGCTTTTTCAACCATATGTAAATAAAACAGAGAAAATTTCAGGTCTGGCTCTTTATTTGTAGACAAGGTGCAAACATGAGAACAATGTAAACCTTATTTTGAGAAGGTATTGTGCTTTGGTTTCACAAATGAGCTTAAATAAAGGTAAAAATGGGATCATAACAGAGCGAAGCGAGCCACGGATACATCAGCCGCGACACTTCTGCTTTGAAAGATCGAAGCAAAGTCGAGCATAACATCACTACTTGTAACCCTTCTTTATGCAAGTATTTTGCTGAGCCTGATGGAAACAGATCAACTGGTTTTATACTGCACAAATAAATAAATACAAAGTTGGATGGTAGGAGAGGTGGGTTTGATTATGAAGATAGTTTAGTAGAGGTACAGCTCGGTGTTGTCCACATAGAAATAGAATTTAATATTTGCAAAGTATATAGCCGAGATATGAAGTGAACCAGCCTACGGGGGTGTAGGTGATGAACATGAGAAATGGTGTCAAAAGCTGCTGTGAAGTCCTGGAGAATGAGGATGGAAAGTCCAGAATCAGGAGCCACGAAGAGGCTCCTGATTGGTGCTGTGAAGCCACACTGAAACTGCTCGTAGATATTGTTGGACTTTGGATGATTATGGAGTTGAGAGGCAGCAGATTTTTCCAGAATATCGCATTATATCATATTGTGATACATATTGTACCGCCAGATTGTTGCCAATACACCAATGATACACAGTTTTACAAGAAAAAGAATAAAGCATGAGAAAGAACAAACCCTTTATCAGGACAGTTTATTGGGAAAAAAAAATCTTATTTATCAATCAATCCATCAAGACAACCCCCCCGCTAAAGAAAATACATCAATAGCCCTAAAAAAAATGACAACCTGGTAAGAAGCAGCACAGAAAACAGTCAAATACAAAGCATACACACACTGAAGCGATGAAACAAAAGAGAAACTGAGACGACGGTTGCTCTCAACATTTGGACAACCTCCAACATGAAAATTACCACTAGGGTGCGTTCACAATGAATGTTTGGTCCGCTATCCGATTCCACGGATAGTCTGCTTCGTTTGGTGCAGTCTGAACACCAACCGTACTCTGGCGCACACCAAAGAAGCGGACTCTGAACCGAGACCCCCCGACTTTCAGGCGGATCACTTACAAACGGACTGTCCAGAGCGTGGAAGTGATATTTGTCGACCGCAATAAAGCAGAAGAAGAAGTAGGAGGAAGTGGAGTAGAGCATCGTTTGGGTCGAAGGGAAAACAAAGCAAACGTGTGTTTGAAGAAGCCAAAGTCAAAACAACGAAAAACAACTGAAAATGTGAAGACAGAGATGGAGGAATGATAAGAGGCAGAAAGATTTTCACTTTAATCATGGAGTCTGGTTTTCTTCTTCTTCCTGCTTCTTCATCATCATCAGTGGTTGTATTGGGGAGCGTCGCCCCCTAGCGAGCAGTTGTTGTAACTACGGTGGTTTAACCAGGCGGTTTGGTACACGTCTGCAGTTTGAATGCAAACTGAAGCAAGAAAGGTGCAACATTTTCAGAAATCCTCGCCTCATCAGACCGAGGTCCCAGACTATCCTGGTGTGAATGCACCCTTACACTCCATTTTCTGCTGGACAGCAAAGATGAAGTATTAGAGGCTGCAAAATGTAAAATCACGGGAACATCTATTCCTTCCCATGTGGTCCCTGATGCCTCCTCATCTTTGAACTTTTACCACACGCAGGATAAAAACTCATCTGTGTGGGTTCTTATAGATGGTTTCTCCTTTACAGACAATGACAGTTGCGCGCACAACCAGGGAGCAAAAAGCCTGAGCTTATATTATCAGTCTAACCACGCAATCATATCACTCACACAAAGGTCAAGTAACCTGACAAAACAATCAGAGATCATTGTTTCAATTATATTACATAAAACTGCATTTTGATGACTCTGCATTGTTTTGTGTTTCTATTATACTAAATCTGCTAGGAAGTCATCACCTGGAAATGGCATTTTTCTTGTTAAAACATGGATATTATTAGTGTGGATCTCATTTGAAATTTTCCTGAAAAACTTGAGTTAGAAAGTGGCTTAAGTTTTCATTTAGGCTCTTTGTTTAAACCGAAATAGGCCACAACAGCAGATCATGTGTCGTCTTCAGCTCCACACAGGAGCAGACGTTCATTAGTTTGAGACAATACCAGGTGAAGATGATATCAACCCTACGTTTGGAAATGAGGTGATTCCAACTGTTGGGGATTCACCTGCACTGCCTCCGGTCTGCACGACGCAGCAAATCCGTCGCTGTTTTAGTCAATGAGAAGCAGTCCACTACTCTGCCAGCGCGCTGCTCCGGCACGTTCGCTCAGGTACCCCCAGCCTCCACCAAAAATATGATAGTATTTGATATTTGATTGATAGTACCCCTACTGAAGGGTACTGTACAAGTAAGATGGGTCTGGTCGGATATAAGGGTACCCATCCCAGTTTTTATCTGTGGAGACAAAAAAGCGTGGACCAACCCAAACCAGACCCGCAGGTGGAAACGGGTCTTAATTTCTGCCACCGCAGTCGTTTAATCCGACATGGAGACCATTGTGATAGCCGAGATAAATCATGTGGTCTGAACCTGGTATAACGTCATCTATGAGGATTTTCTGAAGAGCAGTGATTGTTTCGTTTTTTGTAACCAAACAAATACCAGGACTCAAACATCATATTTCTCAGACATTTTCATGTCATAACCTGACCAGATCTGCACTGAAACTCGAGTCTTGCATGTAAAACTCAAATCTTCTCCAAGTTCAATAATGCTTTTCCTGTATTTTCTTGCCCCCTGGTTGCGCGCGCATCATATCTTTGACATTGCTCAGAAACCCATCAATATGGAAAATGAAATCATGACTTTGACGGAAATTTTTCCCATGTTTTCCAAGACTGCAGTTCACCAGTGTGACTTTTCATGTGGTGTGTTAAGCCATTACTGTAACCAAATCTTTTCCCACATATTTTACAAGCATAGGGTTTCTCACCAGTGTGGATTCTCATGTGAACAGACAAGTTTTGCACTTGACGAAAACCTTTTCCGCACACTTGACAAGGAAATGGCTTCTCACCAGTGTGGGTTTTCATATGGTACCTGAAACTACTAGTGTTACTTAAGTTTTTCCCACATGTTTTACAAGAATATGGCTTCTCACCTGTGTGAGCGACCATGTGGGTCATTAATTTACCATGCACAGTGAAAGTTTTTTCCACATAGTTTACACTCATATGGTTTCTCACCAGTGTGGATTCTTGAGTGAACAGACAATTTTGTTTTTTGACTAAAACTTTTTTCACACACTTCACAAGTGTATGGCTTCTCACCAGTGTGAATTCTCAAGTGAACTGTTAAACCATTACTGTGACTAAATGTTTTCCCACACACTTTACAAGGAAATGGTTTCTCACCAGTGTGGATTCTCATGTGAACTGACAAGTGTGATCGTTGGCTAAAATGATTTCCACACACTTTACAAGAAAATGGCTTCTCACCAGTATGGACTCTCTTGTGAACAGACAAATATCCTGAAAAACGAAAAGATTTCCCACACTCTTTACATGAATAACGTTTTTCACCCGTGTCCACAGAGCGACGTTTCTTCATTTGTGACTTTTTCTTCAAGGTTTTTCCACAACCAAGCTGCTTCTGTTTCTCTTTGATCTGTGGAGGTTCTGGTTCTTCCTGGTCCATACTACGGTTCCTCTCCTGGTTACAGAGATCTTCCTCCTTACAAATACGTTGGTCTGAGAAGGACAAAGAGATACAAAAAATACCAAAAAGTGTGAAATCTTTGTCTTAGATTCTGCACGGCATTGGATTACTTTAAACTCTCTGTTGCAAAAAGATGGAATAAAATTCCTGCAGATATTAAATGTACAGAAGCTTTGCCTCTCTTGAAGTAAAACTGAATGTTTCTTTAGCTAACTGTTGTGTTGTTGCTCTTTATTTAATCACTGGTAAACTGTCTGGAACATCCCTTTTTCTCTGTGTAAACTGTGGATAAAGGCTGCAACATTCTTGCCTTGTGACTGTTTGTTTGACAGGGGCAGGCATTACAAGTTTATCTTCTTCTTGCTCCTTTTTATTTGTGGTGTACAATAATAACATTTTATTGTATTGATTGTAATTATGCAAACCATGAAAAAAAAAGAAAAGACAAATCTCCTGTAGCCAACTGCACCAGCTGGGCAATAACCAAGGGCTGTGCAATTAATCGAAATTTGACCGTGATTTCAATTTTTGTGCCAAACAAAATCTCCAAACCTCTATAATTAAGTTGAAACTTTTTTCTTTTTTTTTGCCATTTTTCTTTACACAATTTCTGAAAGTTAAAGTTCATTTCAGTGGCTTCCACCCAGGCAATTTGTTGGGCGTCATTGACAAAAATGTAATATTTGGAATTACTAGTATTGCATTAAAGCTTAAAGTTTATTTCAGGATTTTATATATATATATATATATATATATATATACACATACATACATACATATACACACATATATATAAATAAGAATATTTATTTCACTCTTCAAATATTAAGAAACTGCAAAACAGCTTGATACGTTGTTTATTTTGGAAACATCTGTGATTTCTTCATTTTTTTGTCTTTATTTAACGCTCAAAGTATATTTATTTTATTCATTTTATACACTGCAAAACAGATATATGGGTGCATATTCTTAGCCTATATTTATTTTCAGTTTAAACATTTTGCATAAATGATCAATGACGTGTTGTTTGAAAGAGAAAGAAATGCTAAATAAATGCATCGTGAAACAAAAAAAAAAAAAAGATAATTTGAATAATCGTGATAATGATTTTTTTTCCATAATCGAGCAGCCCTACAATAACCAAGGGCCAAACTCCGCTGGAGAAGAGTAAAGCCTACACTTTAGTGGATGCTCCGTCCACTAAAGTGTCCGGGCAGCTGCAGATTCTACTGCCACACTTTGCAGCTGTATTTGGGTCATTAAGTACGTAAGTAAGTAAGTTTATTTCTATAGCACCTTTCACAGACAAGAGGACATCACAAGGTGCTGTACAGAGGAAATAATTAAAATACAAGAAAAATCAGCATGGAGATCATAAAACAGCCTTCTCGCTACGGATGTTAAAACGCTTGGAGAAACAGGTGGGTTTTCAGTTTGCTCTTAAAAACATCAATGTAGTCCAACAAACGCAGAGACAACGGGAGATCGTTCCAGAGCCTCGGTGCAACGGCCTGGAGGCAGCGATCCCCTCGTGTCTTGAAGCTGGTACGAGGGACCATGAGCAGATTCTGGTCCAGTGACCTTAGCCTCTGAGAGGGAGCATAGGGGCATAAAAGGTCCCTGATGCAAGATGGAGCCTGACCGTGCAGAGCTCTGAAAGTCAGTGCCAGAATTTTAAAACGAAAACGAAAAGAAACCGGAAGCCAGTGGAGCGACTTTAAAACTGGAGTAATATGAGCCGTCCTGTTGGTACGAGTCAGCAGCCTCGCTGCAGTTTTGCATCTGCTGCAGACGAGATAGGTCCTTTTTGTGTAGACAAGAAAATAAACTGTTGCAATAGTCTAAACGAGACGAAACAAAAGCATGAATAAGACCTCAAATTGAAAATTGCTTATAAATTAGTATGAAAATTGCTTTTAGACATCACCAAGCATCTACGTATTTCAGTTCCTATGGAACCCCGATACGACCCTGCCTCGGAGTAGGAGCTAAAAAGGTTCTAGGAACTGAGGTCCCTAGTTCCTATATGTCCGAATGCGCAAAAAAACGTCCTGGTTCCTGAAAAGGTTCTAGGAACTCCAAAAGGTTCCTACAGTCTGAAAGTGGCTATTAAGCGAGTTTGTCCTGTTACAGATGAGTCTTTCTTATCCAAGTTTCCTCTTAATAAATCCGGTGAGCAAAACGCCCTGCTATTATTTCTCTTTTCAAGCCGTGAGCCATTGCCGTAAGTCTGAGTTTCCAACTTATGCCTAGTGTGGAGCAGGTGTAGAGGTTACCCAAGGCTGAACACAGACAGGGCGTGAGTCTAGCTCTCTCAGTCAGATGTAACGTTTCATCCAGGCGTACGCCCAGATGGTGCAGGCTGCTCTTGATGCATAAGATTTTTAATAAACTCATGGATGGATTCCTCTTATTAAACTCTTGATACGATTATTTCTACCACAATGAATGAATGGATGGATGGATGGATGGATGGATGGATGGATGGATGAAACAAGGGATTTAATGGTTAATTTTACAGCAATTAATAATTTTAAATCAAAGTTTCCTCTTAATTTCCATCTGTCCTCTTTAAAATAAACATCTATATTGGTCTCTTTGCATCATTAGTTCACTAAGACCACTGAAGGTTTACGTACCTATTCTGTGTAACCTTATTTGAGGCATCATGATGTTCAACAATCTGGGCCGATCATCATTTTCGTGCTGGACTCGTTCAGACTTGCATCGAACCTTCGTGTCAGTCTCATCCTTCAGAACAAGCTGCTCTCCCTCCTGACTGATGTGGACTTCCTCGCCTTCCTCTTTGATCTGTGGAGGTTCTGGTTCCTCCTGGTCCAGACTGGAGTTCATCTCCTGTTTCAGGAGCTGCTGGTCAGTAAGAACTTCCTCCTCCTTACAGTCGTGTTGCTGTGGGAGGTCTGCAGGAACAAACAACACAACAAGATCATTAATGTGGTGACGTAGAAGCAAAGTTTAGATATTCAGGCAGAATTCAAAGTGTTTAATTGGTCTGAAGTTCTCGTCTCCTCCAGAATTTACCTTCTATAATAATTCTCTACAACAGTGATTTTCAAATTTTTCATATCACATACTGAACCATTTCAGAAGAAATCAGCTTCTCCAACTCCACCTTGTTAACTGACATTAAACCACAGAAGAAGAATTTTCCCTTTTCCATTGCACTTTGTTTTCTCATCTGACACCATTTTGCATCCATTGCTGGCTTGACTGTCCAGGAGCATCCCAGTACAGAACAGCTCCATACTGGGACGCCACTTGGATCCACCAGTTAAGGTGGTGGGAGAGAAGAAGAAAATGGTTGAGCTCTCATCCATGTTGAAGGAAAGCCTCGTTGCGTCATTGTCTTTAACTTCTGTCGTTTCTTTTAAATATGCATCGCCTTACGGACGCCGTGCGGACGCTCTCTGCTTTGCTTTCCCTTTTGCTTGATTTTATACAGATTTTTTCTCCCTTTTTTTCCCTTTTTACTTGCAGTTACTTTTGGATACTTGTAAATTACTGGGAGTCATACATTTTTCCACTGAAACTACGATATTTTTTTAGTTCTTTTATCTTCAGCGCTCTGTGTGTGTGTGGCCTACACACAGCTGAAGCCTGACACAGCCTGGGTTTAGCACTCAACCAAATAGCTTGGAAAGGTGCTAACGCTATGCTAATAGCAACAAGATGGCTTCCCTCTCCACAGTCAACTACGAAGCTCTCCTACAGTAGATAACAGCATTGGAGATCAAAGTTCATAGCATAGAAGTTAATGTGGAGGTAAATGGACTTTGTGGAAATGAAACAACTCTGCCAGCAACCCAAAACAGCGGAGTCGAGCGAGCTAACACAAGGCTAAAAGGCAAAGATAACACAACCCAGAAAAAGGCTGCCTCTGTGAGTAACAACAACAAATCATCGAGTGATAATCCTCCCTGGAACCGTCTCGGTGCAAAGCCAAAAAGTAAATCATGTCTCCTGGAAAAGGGAGGACGTGAGGCAGATCGGGCTAACGTCCGTAATGAGGCAGACTGGCCTCCACCTACAGCAACCAGGGACAAGAAGATTAGCCACAGACCCCCCAAACAACCGAAAATTAAACTGCAGAACAGATTTGCTGCACTGTCAGAGGACCCTGGATCTCTATCTGACGACCATCCATCCCAAGGCAGCAGGGTGAAGACCGATCATCTATCAGAAAGTAAGAGGCCGAAGAGAAAGCTGAGGAAGCTGAAGGCTGGGCCTGAAACTCTGATTATAGGTGATTCCAGTGTGAAGGACGTTCAGTGGCTGTGTGGAAAGAACACCAAAGTGCTCTGTTTTCCTGAGGATATGGTCGGTGACATACAGGAGAGATTTCTGAAAACTCTGGCTGAATACCCAACTGTGAGAAACATCGTTCTACACACAGGCTCGAATGATGTGTCCAAGCAGCAATCTGAGGCTCTGAATCGGGACTTCACTGAACTGATAAAAACAGTGAGATCTCTGGATGCAGCAGTTTTCATCAGCGGACCTGTACCAACCATCAGAGGAGGGGATTTAAGATTCAGCAGGCTGCTGGCGCTGAATGACTGGCTCTTATCAGCGTGTGCTAATAACAATCTGCATTTTATTAACAACTTTCCTATTTTTTGGGAACGGAGACATCTTTTTAGGGCTAATGGCCTCAATCTTAACAGATCTGGAGTGAAGCTGCTCACTTCCAACATATTTCACTGCCTCTGTCATCCCTCTGTGCGGAATGTCAACAATGAGATACACTCAAGTTTTATCTCAAAAGGAAGGCCAAACAGAGGAGGAGCTGCCGAGGGCTGCGAGGTTAGCAGTCATAAACTTTCCCAGAGCAAGCTGGGACCCTGTTTAGAAGGTTTTACTATCCCTGTCCTGATACGTAACAGAAGGAGAAATGTAGCTCTGTCAGACCACAGAGAGCTCCACTCTATAAGGTTTTTATCTAAAGTAAACATGCAGCCTGTTCCAAAACATGATGATACTTTGAGAATGCTGAAGTTAGCTTTACTAAATGTTCGATGTGAGATTTTTAACCAGGTCTTCTCTCTAACACCTGCACTGTCAGGAGCTTCAGTCAATGAGCTGGTCACTAGCTTTAATGCTAACATGCTGAGTGTCATGTATTCTATTGCTCCTATTAAGGTGAAAGTTATCTCTGGAAGGAAAAAAGTCTCCATGGAGAAATTCCACACTGGTGAAAACTGGAAAGAGAGAGTGTCGGAAAGCTGAGCGCAGATGGAGAAAAACAAAACTACAGGTTCATTATGACATCTATAAAGAGAAACTTCACTTTTATAATTTACATTATATCGATTTACGATCGACACGTCAATCTATATCAAATAGGGCTGGGAAAAAATGTCAATACACTGAAATATCTCAACGTTTTCATATGCTGATATATTGATTTTTAAAAGTGTGGCATCAATCCATTTCACTAACAAAATCTCTGGAGATTTTGTCATTCTGTTATGAAACATTGCAGATTTTCGGGAAATATTGCGAGATTTCATAAGAAAACAATAAACTCGCGAGATTTTGTTGGTAAAATAGATCAATATGAAATCTGTACATGAAAATATTGCGATATTTCAGTGTATTGATATTTTTTCCCAGCCCTATTATTGATGTATTGATATAGATTGATGCATTGTTACACCCGCTCATAAAAAGCAAGTCGGTTTCTGGAGGGAACTTGCAGCGTTTGCATAAATCCCACTTATGCGTATACTTGTTGCAAATAGCTATACGTCGATTCATTGCACAGTAAGAAAAAAATGAGCGCAACAAGTTTCCAGGCTGAGATCATTTTCATGTTTTTTCTCTGTGCATTGCTGTGCATATTCATCACTGAACCCTCTTGTTCCTTAGGAAGTGATCTCTGTTGTCGTATTTAAAAGCCACATGGTCATGGCTGCACATTAATTTCCCTTTAGGGACAATAAAACTACTTTAACTTTGAAAAAGTGCACAAACACTTTTCTAAAAGGTTAAACTGAAGTTGCAATACTCCCAAATATTCATGGCTCTTCTTGGACAGATAACAAAAATGAAATCACGTTTGAGTTATTTGGTACCAGTAAGTTTAGAAAACCAAAATAATTGTTTTCTCAGCTGCTATTGAAACATCACTAATGTGATTATAATAATAATCATTATCATCTTATACTCATATATTGTCTCTCTGTGGCTCCTTTAACTCTTTGTGTCGGTGACTGCCTCCTTTCTCACAGTTACGGAGTCACAACTTTAGCATCAGTGTGTTCATACCTGCTGTGAGGACGTTTCTTTGTGGTCTCCAGGTGATATCCAGCAGTCTGCGCTGATGATCCATCGCTTCTCCGTACAACACGACGGTTTTCTGAAACTGTGAGAATATTTCTTCAGCAGCAGCTGTTAGTCGTTCGTTAATAAACTCACTCAGATGATGAACATTATACATGTAACACTGAAATATTCAGCTGAGGACGACACGCAACCGTCCTCCTGCTAACGGTGTAGCTCTGGAGCTGCTAGCCTGCGAGGGAGCCGAAGCCACGCCCTTTCCGGTGAGGCTGCGTTCCATGTACCTCGGAATTTTACAAATCATTGTTGAATTGAATATTTCAAATAACTACTAGTATTTATTTGTTTCTTTTTTGTTGTTGTTGATTTTTTTGCTATTTATTTTTTGCCTCTTTTATATTTTCCTTGTTGTGTTATATGCAATTGGTGATTTTTTTTCTAATTTTTAAAAAAATATGTGCAGCACTTTGAAAACGCTTTTTTTGTAAAATGTGCTACATAATTAGGGGGTGTACAAATCAATCTAAATTGATACATCAATATGGATTGATGTATCGATCATAAATTGATCCAAAAACCCAATATTGACCAAAAATCTACATCAAACCCACTTTTATTATGCAAACAGATTTATTTTGAAGGTCATCTGACACAATATTTTCACAACAAAATCCATGTTTACAGATGTGTAGAGGATAAGTGTGACACAGAGAAATTGTACTGCAAAGCTTACAGTTATGTACAGCAACCTTGTTTATTACTTGTAATGGTTTTTTTTTTTAATCATTTTATATCGATCGGTGGGTCCTAAATCAAATCGATTAAAAATTGTATCATGACTAAATCTAAGTTGTTGGCAGATATCGAATAGTCTATCCACCATATCGATATATCGTATCGTGATCAAACCGGCAATTTGCACCCCTACACATACACTGGATTTTTTTTTTTTTGGTCAACTTCACATACGCAATTTCTCATTTATATGTTATGTAAGCCATCTAGTGGTAAATATGGGTATAGCAATGACTTCATATGCCAAGCACAGTTGTGAAGGTATGGTAGCTGTCAGTAGCCAAAATTCTCTCAGGTGTAGCTATGACTGTACTACAGGCAACTACTTTTATTGCCTTTTATGGCATTACTGATCCCAAACAGTCTCTAACTCCCATCAAACAAAACTTAAATTTCAGAGTTCTCACTTCACTCACATTGTTTTGTCCATTTAGGGACACCGTAGTAACAATAGTGGCACAAATATGGCAGCTTCCGTGTATGCGGACCCACAGCAAGTAGATATAAATGGTTCATTGTAAGAAAATAACCCTATAACAGCAATTACACACAAATAAAAACAGTTTTGAATTATATATCACAGTTTCTTGCTGTTGACTTGTTACAAACTACACCTTTAAATTGTGCAACTTCATATTCCAAATTAGAGCCATTATGTTTTAACAGAAATGCTTGGATGTGGACAGGGACTTGAAACAACAGTCCTACTCTGTATGTGTGGCAGAAAAAAAGGATAAAAGACATGGCAGGTCTTAAATATTTTTATGTTTGTTTATTATCAAAAATTTTTATGGTACACAAATGATGAATGAAGTTTAAAATGAGAGGAATTTAAGGAAAGATGCAGCCAGAAAGTCCTGTTCTGAAGATCATAGTGTCTGCATGAACATCTGCTCTGCTCACGTGTCTGAGCGGAGATGTTTTACACCAAAGTTTAGGACCGGCCGCTCACGTTGGTGTGATCAGTATAAGTCTGTTTTCCTGATAGACTTCCGTCGCTATCAGGCCAGCCAGAGCCGGCTCCATCTAAGGACCAGATGACAGATGTCTAATGACATAGTTAAAGATACCTCTGACATCACAGGTCGCATTGATCCTAGTTTACTGTCAGACAAGAAGGTGACCAGTGAAACGGCATTATCAGCGGACTTTGACCACAAGTCTGAGATTTCAGTGTCCAATCATAGATATGGACTGAAAAAGGGTACAGGTGTGTGGGTCAGTCATACCAATAGATCAAGTCGATTAAGGAGAGCAACATCAGAAATGGAAAACTAAAAACACAAAGTTTAATCTGAAGTTTAGTCTGTGTATACTGTGTGTGAATGTGTGCAAGGTCAGTTTAACGTGTTTAATGTTAGGATGGCCTAAGAATAGTTACAGTATCTTATACTTTTGTCCTCACTAAACAATGTTATTTATTGTCTTTACAGATTATATTACTCCATTTTCAAGAGATAGAATGGAGCAACGTCAGGGGAGGCCATGATTGAAGACCTCCAGGAAGATCTGGAGGTTTACGACGACAAATAAAGTGATGCATGTGCTCAGACAGAGTCCACCGCTGACGGGCAGGCAGTTATTGCTTTGCAGACTCCAGTCATGAAGAGGATCCACAGACTGGACACACACAGTGGAAAAATGGATCCATTGGGTGTGTTAGCATAGTTTTTTTTTATCTTATTTCATGTGGTGATAAATTTTCTACTGTGCTGGTTTAATATCCTGAATATAAGTTGGTATTTTTGTCCTTGATTCTGGGAGAAGGGGGTGCGTCTTACAGTTGTGCTTGAAAGTTTACATACCCTCCTATTAAAGTATTATTGTTATTTGTAGTAGTGGTATTGTTATTCTGATTAGTACTGCGGTTTTAAATATTGCTATTTGGATTATTCTTTGTTTTGTCTGTTTTTTTCTTTGTTGACTTTCTTGATTGTTGCAACACGTGTTCGAAATAAAACAAAAAAAGGCTAAATTAACAACAGTAATTGAAATAATGAGACTGAAAAATTAAAAACAAATAAGTTACAAAAATGTTTTTTTGTAAAATAAAATATTAATTTTAAATTGCAGCTTAAAAACAAACAAAACTGTCTGACAAATTGCCGCACCTTGTTCTTAAACAGTGGGCAAAAATACCTGTCAACAGGTGCAGACGTCTGATTGGATGTTAGAGTAAACACCTGACCTTTTTGTTTGGTTTTTTTTTTTTGTGTGTTTGTTTTTAATATTACCACAATTCAAAATCAGTGTCATGATTTTCATAAATTTCTATTTATTATTACTTTTGTCAATTTTAATTTATTTCAGTGGCAGCAGATTTTTCTGTCTTGAACAGAAGTGCATGTAAACTTTCAGGCACAAATGTATATCATACAACAGTTAGGTCTGGTTGAGCTGTTTAGCAATGTCTGATTGGAGGAGATGTATTCTACACACCTGTGATCATCCCATGATTTATCAAGGGTGACTCTTCATAAAACTAATGATCACTCCACATTTTCCATAGAGAACGCTTCCAAGCCATTGATTAACTGTTGTTGGGAGTTTTCACCAGCATTTTAAAATAAAATGATTTACGAAAGCAAAATTTGGATGACAAAAAAAAAGGTTTTTTAAAGAATTACCATTCATGTCTGTCAGGAAACTGCGACTGCATGAACATCAGAATATTCTTTTTGCTTTGTTCTTGTCTTTGTCTTTTGCCAATCACATGCCAGGATGTTAATATGTGTTTCTGCAAAAAAGGCATTCGAGAAGAAGCTGAAATAACCACTCCCCCATCACCGGAGATCCATGTTTGCTGGCCTAATGGACAAGTTTAACAAGGATGAGACTTTCCAAGCTCCAGTCGACTCCTTCGTGTCATCCTACAAACAGATCCGTACGGACTGAGACCTCATCTTAGCTCTGTCTACGTTTGGGAAGATGAGGAGGAGGAGACAAGGTCTGCAGCCCACAGCTGTCGCTCCTCTGGGGGGCAGACGGTCGCTCGTCACTGGATGGAGACCGGCTCCACACTCCCTCGCCCACTGTTTCTCTGCTGGTGTGTCCTTTGCATAGCAACAAATAATACCTTAATACCTTTTTACAAATTCATTTTATACCTAGAGGTCCTCTGCATGCATGCATGAGTGTGACTGCCTTTGTTTGTGTCATGTTCAATACTTCTCTGATCCAGAATGAAAAGGAAGTGAACCGAAAACACCGAGTCAAAAGTACTTGTTACTACGTTTATAAGTTTATTTACTATTGTTGATTCAATACTTTGCATCGACCGCATTTACGCACTCCATTGAAATTTATTGATAAATCCAAAATCAACTCGCTCTTCTCTTTCTTTTACTTAAAACGGCGGGAATCTGTACAAAATAAAGTTGTTTATGGTTTACCGTGTCTCTGGTTTCTACCTTCTTACACAACTCTGATTCCTAGAAGTCTAGAAATTTTCAAAGTGTGGTTTTTAGGTGCTCAACACAGTTGGAACTTATACTCATTCACACCCACAAACACATAGAACTGATTGATGTTCAGATCAACACTTATTCAACAAAATCAGTGATATTTGAGTCATATCTGGGTGTTTTATGGTGTCATGACACTTGTGTACAATGCAGGTAATATTTTATTAATGGAAACTGATGATAGGCTACATCATAATCTTGATTTGCTTTGACTTAAAGGTTCATTAAATAAAACAAAGTTGAACAGGACATTAGGTAAGACTATTGTACATGATAGTGGAGTAACATTAACATAATTTACATAACAGTCAACACAGAGTTCATTAAGGTTTCCTGAGGTGATGAGAAATGTGTCCTAACTTGCATCCTGCTTGCTCAACAACCTGAACCTATGAAACTACTATGTCCAAACTATTATCAAAGTATATAGCAAAGTATACAGTATATATATATATATATATATACACACACACACATTGTCAAAATTATTCATGCCTTCCAAATAAAGAAAGAAAAAAAATCAGCTCTCAACAGAATAACTTGAAACTGACAAGAGTAAAAATAAGTACAATTTTGAATTGTGATTCAACAGAATTAAGAACGGAATTTCGTTTTGTTTTATTTTTACTTTATTTTTGTTTTTAATATTTCTTTTGAACCACAATTCAAAATCAATGTCATGATTTTCATAGAATTTGTATTTATTACTACTTTCAACTTATTTCACTGACAACTGATTGCATTTAATGTTATGTTTGCAAAGGATATAGCCGAGAGGATGTAGAATAGGTTATAAAACGGAGGGGCCCCAACACGAGGGCAATGGATTTTTTAGATTTGAGTTGTACGAACTGTGTCTGATCAGAGATATGGAGTGAAACGGGGTACAGGTGTGTGGGTCACACCAATTGATCAAGTCGATTAAGGAGAGCAACATGAGAAATGGTGTCAAAAGCTGCTGTAAGGTCCAGGAGAAGGACGACGCCACGTAGAGTGTGGTGTCGATGCTGTAAAGGGGGTGTAAGCCAGATGGAAACTCCTTGTAGATATTAGCTGGGTTTCTATTACACCTTTTCGCAAAATAAAAGTAATATTTCTTAAATTTTGAAAAAGTACAATAGCGATATGTAGGCGTTTCCATTGAATGGCATAAGCCGAAATTCTGGTAAAATCCTGTCCCGCAAGACTCCCCTTTGAAGAGGATGGAGATATAAACGTGTTGTGTTTTAGAGCTGCATCAGGAGATGAAAGCAGCGAATAATAATTCAGAGGTAAAGTCCGTATGTACGGAGCCTCTGATCACATCAGCAAGGAAAAACACTGGCGACTTCCAGGACAGACGCCCGAACAACGCAAATTAAAACCCCTCAGGATCAACTTCTGGAGTGTGGATGTCATGTCTTGATCTTTATTCCACCTTTATCCGGCACCAGTTCCTGACTGATGTGGTGATGCAGCTGTCGACACGAAGGCGCAGTCATACGATGTTATCACCTGGTTTTATTAAACCATTGTATAATTAAAGTGGGAATGAGATAACCGAGTCGTGGTGTTACAAATGTTTGGAAACGACATGAACAGCTCGTGGCCAGTCGTTAATACACGAGGAACTTAAACCATCTGTTTAATGTCCTAAATGACAGATTTTTCCAGAATATCGCTGTATATCATGTCGCTGCTCCTGTATTGTGAAACAAATCTCGCCAGATTGTTGCGAATGTACCAAATTAGAGATGTCCCGATCAGGGTTTTTGCCTTCGATTCCGAGTGCGAGTCATTTGATTTTGAGGATCGGCCGATACAGAGTCCCGATCCGATACTTCTATAATAAAATAAAAATTTAAGAGAAAGACAGATACAGTGTTTGTACCACTAATGTTAAACAGCACATTGTCGTCTTGCTTCGCCAAATATCAACCATGTGTAACACATTATGTTGACTTTATTATCGTATGTTTTGATTAATGAATCACACTTTTTAAAAGCAGCTCAGTTCAGCGCTACAGTCGCTTTAACTGTAATTACATCTGAATGAACAGGCTGCTGGTGCGTTACATTTACACTCCTGCACCGCCCGATGATGCTGCACAGAACTGAGCTGCGTGCAGGACGGGGCGGTTCATTTGAGGGGGAATCAAACCAACCGCTGGTTATAAAACTGTAACCCACAGGAAAACCATGCAGAGGCAAAAGAGGTGCATCTCCTGCCAAAGAGAGGGGCAATGCCGGCCATGGCCGTCGTAAAGGAAGCACTTAACCGATCCGTGATCAGGATGTAACAGCCGATTCCGATCGTGTCTAAAATCACATGATCGGGCCCGATTTCTGATCACATGATTGGATGGGGACATCCCTATACCAAATGATACCCAGTTTTATAAGAAACAGAATAAAGTCAACCAGGACAGTTTATTTGAAGAAGAAGAAAAAACCCACTCATTTATCAAACAGTTCATCAAGACACCCCCAACCCACAAATCCCTTTCTCTGGAAAATAAAATATATCAAATGACCTTGAAAACATAACCTGGCAAGAAGCAGCACAAAACACCAACAAAACCGCAGCACACCGGGTTACAAACTCAAATACATGGCGGGAATATAAATGGAAAGTCATTAGTAGATATTTCAGGACCCCGGACATAGTCGCTAAGATGGATCCCAACGTACCAAGTTTGTGCTGGAGAAACTGCAGCTCAGCGGTGCCCTATCAATCACACATTTTCTGGTCATGTCCTAAATTAAAACATTTTTGGGATGAGGTGTACAAGTCTATAGATCAGGTCTTTCATGAGACCATACCAAAAGACGCAACAGTCGCACTACTTGGTATTATGCCAGCTGGTGTGCAAGGACGTGCTAAGTCATACCTTTTGAATGTTCTTTTTACAGCAGCCCTCAAATGCATTACAATCAAGTGGATGCAAGTAGAGCCACCTACCTACAGTGCTTGGGTTCAAAAAGTAAGGGAATTGTATCAAATGGAAAAGATCACATATTTATTAAGACTTCAAAAATCTACTTTTTGCCTACGGTGGGGCCCAGCAGAAGTTTTATTCACGTAAAGGTAAAATAGGTTGGAATTTTGGATTCATGTTGCCCAACTCTTACACCCAAACTTGATCTTTCCTTTAGGATTGTATGATGAAGCTGAAACCACATGGATCTGTGAAATGTTATGCTGTAATGTTTTTTTTTTCATTGTTGTTGTTTTGAGACTTGGCACTGACATTTCTGTCCCCTGTTGCTGACATATGGCTATGTAATTGCTCTGTTAAAAATCAATAAAAATTTTAAGTTCTAAAAAAAAAAAAAAAAAAAAACACCAACAAAACATGCACATGAAAATCTGTGAACAAGTGAGAATCTGAGACGACAGTTGCTCTGAACATTTATTCAATCTCCAACTTGAAAATTACCATTACACTCCATTTTCTGCAGTACAGCAAAGCCGAAGTGTTAGAAGCAGAGAAACGTCAAATCACAGGGACATCTGTTCCTTCTTATACGGTCACTGGTGCCTCCTTGTTTTGGTAACTCTTACCACATGCAGGATTAAAACTTCACCTGTGTGGATTTGATATATGGAAAGTTAAATCATAATTTTGACAGAAATTTTTCCAACATGTTTAAAGAGAATGTGGTTCCTCACCAGTATGGGATTTCATGTGCCTTGTTAAACTATTGGGATATTGAAAGCTTTTCCCACATACTTTACAAGTTAACGGTCTCTCACCAGTGTGGCTTCTCATGTGAACAGACAAGTTTGCCCTATGACGAAAATTCATTCCACACACTTCACAAGTATATGGCTTCTCGCCAGTGTGGATTCCTATGTGGTAAAGTAAAGCATTACGGTGACTAAATCTTTTCCCACATGATTTACAAGCATATGGTTTCTCACCAGTGTGGGTTCTCATGTGAACACGCAGGTGTCCGTGTAGATTAAAACTTTTTCCACATGTTTTACAAATACATGGCTTCACACCTGTGTGTGAATTCATGTGGGTCTTCAATTTACTATGCACAGCAAAACCTTTTCCACACAGTTTACAATCATATGGTTTCTCACCAGTGTGGATTCTTGTGTGATGAGACAATTTTGTGTGTTGAGCAAATCCTTTCCCACACAGTTTACAAACATACGGCTTCTCACCAGTATGGGTTCTCATGTGAATAGTTAAAGCATTTGTGTGACGAGATCTTTTCCCACACACTTTACAAGCATATGGCTTCTCACCAGTGTGGATTCTCATGTGAACAGACAAGTGTGATGGTTGACTAAAATTTTTCCCACATACTGTACAAGCATATGGCTTCTCACCAGTGTGGATTCTCATGTGAACAGTCAAATATGATCTGCCACGAAAACATTTTCCACATTCATTACAAGTATGGAGCTTTTCAGCTGTGAGCACAGAGCGACGTTTCTTTATTGGTGATTTTTTTCTTTAAAGTTTTTCCACAAACTTTTCCACTTTTCACAGACATTTTAGATTTGTAATTTTCATGGAAACCATCTGACCTTGAAGAGTTACCCATGTTGTTACTGTGCTTCAGAGCAAGTTGATCTCCCTTCTGATTGGTGGATTGCTGTTCTGATTCCTTTATGATCTGTGAAGGTTCCGGTGCATCCTGGTCCATACTACAGGTCCTCTCCTGGTTACAGACCTGCTGGTTACTGAGCAGCTCTTTACAAATATATTTGTCTGAGATGTCTAGGGGGACAAAGAGACAAGAAATATCACAAAATGTGAAATTTCTACCCTAATATACAATCGCAGATAGAAGATGATCAAATTATATCCATTACGAACGAACGGACGGACGGATGGATGTTTAGTCATCGATTAACTCTGTCAAGAACACCCCTCTATGTAAGCTCTGTAGATAAAGCAGGGCAAGGCAATAATTCAATAATGATATACAGTATTTTGATTGATAGGTGTGCCTGCGTTACCAAAAAAAAAAGGAAGTCTCCCTTCATTTTTCATTACAGCCTATCATACAGCTAGTATAAAGTAGACGTATACGGCCTAATTACTACAGTCATTATTCCTTCCCAACCAATCACAAACCCAACCAATCACAAACGCAGACCCAGGCACACCGACTCCAAGTCCCGCCCCCTCTCCAAACACAACACGAGCATGTGAAGAAGCACCGCTGGGAGAGATGAAAGAAATCGCCCGGGTAAAAGCTGCTTCTCCCCCTACATTCACTGGTGGCCCACCACGGCTGTAGGGTTGGGTGTCGTCTGAATTTTAACTATTTCAGTTCCGATTCCAGTTCCTAACAATTCCCGAACTCAAATCTTTTAATCATGGCAGTCACGTTCTATTCTCAGTCAGATGTAATGGTTCACTCAAGATTTTTAATAAACTTCATGAATGGATTCCTCTCATCAGATTCACAAAATTATGTCTACCACAATGGATGGATGGAGGATGGCATAATAGATACACACCACAAAAGTGGACACACCCCCAAAACACCACATCTGGCCAGGACGTGGGGGCAAGAAGCGCGACTCCACCATCCAAGCCTACGCTAAACGGGCATTTTTCAGAGATCATTATTCACAATCTACAGACATATTTAAATAAAACCACCATCTGGCAACGATGGACACCCTGCAGACAAACATTTTGTTGCCGACCGTTATCGTCTTGATTTCATAGATTTTATGTGGTCCAAGGTGAGTGTAGTTGGTGTCTTTTACCGATCTTCACTTCACTTTGTTTGTCCCTTGAAGGGCTATTTGGTTTGCAGCAGACCAACAATCAGCATCACATTCCATTTAAAAAGGAAACAGATCTGAGATCAGATATCATAATGAGAATGAGTTCCAAACAGTCTTCTTTTATCCTATTTGTCTTGGGCATTTTGCTGCACATGAGTGAAATACGGGCTGAGGAATATTTATAATCTGAATTCAGGCGGATCTCAGAATGAGAAGACGTATAATCAACTGGACTTGCTTCGGAGCGAATAGGAGCAGCACATAAAAATCTGATCTCAGATCAGAACTGCATTCACTGTTAGACCACTAAAAGTCACTGAAATCAAGACGATAACGGTCGGCAACATAATGTTTTTCTGCAGGGTGTCCATTGTTGTCAGATGGCGTTTTATTGAAATATGTATGTAGATCGTAGATAATGATCTCTGAAAAATGCTGGTTGAGCGTAGGCTTGAATGGCAAAGTCTCGCTCCTTTCCCTCACCTCCGGAACGGATGTTGGGGATGTGGGGGTATTGGGGGCATGTCAAATTTTGTGGTATCTATGGAATTAGATCATTAATTCTAAAGTATTTGATTTTTTTTTTTTTTTTTTAATCAAAGTTTCCTCTGTCCTCCTAAAAATAAACATCTACATTGGTTTCTTTCTATCATTAATTCACTAAGATCACTGAAGATTTACGTACCTATTCTGTGTAACTTTAATTGGGGCATCACGATCTTCAACAATCTGGGCTGATCATCAGTTTTCCCCTTGCAATGGATGCTGGTGTGTTGAAATTCTGTCGTTTCTTCAGGTTCAGACTTGCATTGAACCTCCATGTCAGTCTCATCCTTCACATCACGCTGCGCTCCCCCCTGACTGATGTGGACTTCCTCGTATTCCTCTTTGATCTGTGGAGGTTGTGGTTCTTCCTGGTCCTCTTTGATTTGTGGAGGTTGTGGTTCCTCTTTGATCTGTGGAGGTTGTGGTTCCTCCTGGTCCTCTTTGATTTGTGGAGGTTGTGGTTCCTCTTTGATCTGTGGAGGTTGTGGTTCCTCCTGGTCCTCTTTGATTTGTGGAGGTTGTGGTTCCTCCTGGTCCTCTTTGATTTGTGGAGGTTGTGGTTCCTCCTGGTCCTCTTTGATTTGTGGAGGTTGTGGTTCCTCCTGGTCCTCTTTGATTTGTGGAGGTTGTGGTTCCTCCTGGTCCTCTTTGATTTGTGGAGGTTGTGGTTCCTCCTGGTCCTCTTTGATTTGTGGAGGTTGTGGTTCCTCCTGGTCCTCTTTGATTTGTGGAGGTTGTGGTTCCTCCTGGTCCTCTTTGATTTGTGGAGGTTGTGGTTCCTCCTGGTCCTCTTTGATTTGTGGAGGTTGTGGTTCCTCCTGGTCCTCTTTGATTTGTGGAGGTTGTGGTTCCTCCTGGTCCTCTTTGATTTGTGGAGGTTCTGGTTCCTCCTGGTCCAGACTGGAGTTCATCTCCTGTTTCAGGAGCTGCTGGTCAGTAAGAACTTCCTCCTCTTTACAGTCTCGTTGCTGTGGGAGGTCTGCAGGAACAAAGAACACAACAAGATTAATAATGTGGTGACGTAAAAGCAAAATTCTGATATTTGGGACTTTTAAAAAAAACTAAGTCTGATATATATTGGCTGATATCCGATACCGGCCAATATCCAATATATAGAGCCAGGATATTTAAAAAAAAAAAAAAAACAGACATATGTAGGGTATGTGCTGTCCAACTGTAATCCAACTCAAATTTTTGTAATACCCAAAATATGATTCAAGACTAAGAAACAGGCCTTTAGTCATTTGATGCCCACTTTGTGATCTTGTCAAATGCTTGAGCAATCACGGACTTGTTGCTTTCGCCTGCGTCAACTTTTTAGTGTTTATGCCTTACTGGTGCTGGAGCCCAGGCTAATCTTCATACTGCAGATATTGCATCCAACACTAGTTAAATCTTTTGTAAAGTGGCTTCTCACTCTTTTCTTGAAGTTATTTTCCAGGACAATTTCAGGACTTCTACAGTACGAGTCAAGTTATAAAAACATAGACTAATAAATTCCACCCCAAGCTTTTGGAGAAGTGACAAAGCGGCAACAAAGCAGAGTGGAGACGTAGCGGAGACGAATAAGCAACAAAGCAGCAGTAGGTCGCCAACAGTCTTTCTGCTAGCAGTTAGCGACCTCCAGACGACATCTGTTTTACTTGTGTTTGTGACATGATGAGAGAATCTGTACCTGCTGTCTGCTAAACACCAAAGTGGCTTGTGCACCTTGTTCTGTGACTGGGGAAGGGAGCTGTGAATCTAGTAGGTTGGTCTTGCGCATGCACATTATTCAAAAACTCAGTAACAGTCTCTGCTTCCTGAAATGCTGAAAACATCTTCTATTGCATCTTTATTAGATACCTGATGCTTGATCAACTTGGATATAAGGAGAGTGAAGAAAGCTGGACTGGCTACCTCAGTCACAGTTTTCTACAGATGCTTGGTGGAGAACATTCTGACAACCTGCATCACTGCGTGGTACAAAAACTGCTCTGCTACAGAAGGAAAAGCTGTGCAACAGGTAGTAAAATCAGCACACAGGATTACCAGTAACTCCCTCCCATCAGCCACTAACCTTTACATCAGCAGGTATTGGAACAGAGCTGCCAGCATTCTAAAGAACCCCTCTCGTCTGGCCCCTGGACTGTCCAACACCCTCCCTTTAGGGAGAAAGTTGTACCCCATCAGGGCCAAAACAACTAGCTACTCTCCAGAGGTTGTCAGGCTGCTAAATTCTGTGTAACATTAGATTGATGTGTTTGTCTGATGTGTGTCTGATTATTTCAGATGGAGGAGTCAGAACAACAATCAAAGAGGTTCTCCAACAGCCCAGGACCACTCATGGAGAGCTTCAGAAAGACCTGGAATCAGCAGGTACATTTGTTTCAAAGAAAACAAGAATTAATGCACTCAACCGCCATGGCCTTCATGCACGCACACCACCGAAGACTCCATTTCTGAAGAAAAAGCATGTTGATGCTGGTTTGAAGTTTGCAACACAACATCTGGACAAACCCATGACACTCTGGGAAACAGTCTGGTCAGATGAGACCAACAATGAACTTTTTGGATGTCAAAAGACATAACATGTTTGGAAGAAAAAAGGCACCGCACTTGACCCCAAAAAACACTATAGCAACAGTGAAGTTTGGAGGTGGGAACATCATGGTGGAGGCTGTATTTCAGCATGTGGGATTGGCAGACTTCATCTCATTGATGGAAAAATGAATGGAGAAAAGTAGATAGACATTCTGGACCAGAATCTGCTGCATCTGCCAGCTGCTGAAGATGAAAAGGCAACCATCCCAAGCACACAGCCAAGGAAACACTGAACTGGTTTCAGAAAAAGAAAATAAAGCTGCTAGAATGGCCTAGTCAATCCCCCGACTTGAATCCAATTAAAAGTCTTTGGAAAGAACTGAAGGTCCGAGTTCATAAAAGAGAACCATGAAACCTTGAAGATTTGAAGGCAGTTTGTGTGGAAGAATGGGCGAAAATCAAACCTATGCAACGTATTGCACTGGTTTCTCCATACAGGAGGCGTCTTAAGGCTTGAATCACCATAGAAGGTTTTTGCACTAAGTATTAAATAAATTTCAGTAAGCATGTTCAATACTTATTCCCTATGTTATTTCCCTATATTACACATAATTTTTGGACATAAAAGGATTTCATTGTATGTGTGCATTACTTTGGTTGTTGCAGACATCTGGTCAATAGCTCTACTAGAAACATATTTTCTGAGAAAAATGTTGACGTCTTCAATACTTTTTTCCCCCGCTGTATGTTTGTGTACATATACACACACACACACACACACACATATATATATATATATATATATATATATATAAAGCACCATCAGAAATGTGACACTATATATATATATATATATAGATGTCTAACATTTCTGATGGTGCCAACACAGCATACCAACACAACTTTATCAGACAAATCTGATTCAACTCTAGCCAGCTTACAGCAAAACAAACTTGGATGTTGTTTTCTTTTGGCTGCAAGGCCATTGTTCCTGACAAAATCCCGGATGTTTTGAAGACTTCGATCTTCCAACGCTGGATGCTCAGCGATCTTACAGTGTTCACACTCCAATTTAGTTGCTGGGTCTCCATTTGCAATGTGAGTTTTGAAGTGTTTCATCACAGCACTAACTTCAGTCTTACTCCATGGTATTTTCACACATCTTCTGGAATTTATCCCTGCCAATCAAAACAATATTTTATATGTTAAGATTATGAAGACAATAGCAGGTTAGTTTCAATTTTCTTGAAAACCTTTGAGCCACTGAAATATTATACACAAGTGTCGTATTTTGTGATTGTTTAATTAAAATCAGTATGAAATCAGTTAATGACGACACTGAGGCAGGAGCATCAACACCATTTTTTTTGTCGAAAACGGCCTTCGGGCCACCATACATTCTGTTGTCTGATTCACGGTGGTCTTTTTACATCCAAACCACATCCATGCGACAGAAGTGGATGTGACACACAAAAAAAAGAATCCTTTTTAAAAAAACAAACAAGAACTTGCCACATTGGGTGATAGCAGATGAAAATTCTCACCTGGGCCCATGTTCTACTTTATGTGGGAAGATTATACATTTCCTGAATTGTTACAGTCCTGTGAGAATTTCAGTTTTTGGCATTTGTGTCAGGGTTGTTCCTGCTCCTCACAATGCTTAAAGAAAGACAACAGTTTAGGCCAAAACAGTGAAAAAATTAGTTTGCAGTAGGAAGAGTCCTTGTGGGCTTTATATTAACAGACGCAAAACTGAGTGTAAACGAAAGCTCTGAATCTCCCCTTTAAAATGCTATGAAACATGTCTACATAATAGATGAGTAAAGGTCAGGAAAATGAGCCTGTAGTAGAATATGCACCAGCACCTAGAGCCCTATATCTTGTAGGGGGTGATGAGCTGATAACCATGGCAAAGCTACTACTTAGGATGGGTTATTGTACCAAAATACCTTCTATGGACAGTGACTTTTTCAAAAATGTTGCTAGATTTTGCCACCTTGAGTGGTACCAAAATCTGGTCTGGCCCATGGACTAAAAATTGGCTGTCCATTGCCAGGGACTCTCCCACACATCTTAAAGATATACCTGCTGTTAAAAAGACACTGAAGTCCTACCTTTGGAGCTGGTGACAACACTCTCAGTCACACACAGTTTTTTCTGTCCTGGAAAAGCAAGAAAATCTTTTGTTAGAATAGCCAGCACAAAATCCAAACCATTTGTGGTGAAGTGTATTTCACACACAAAAAATTCTGTTGGTACACAGTATGAGCTGTGACTTCAACTTGATCCTGAAATATGTGTAGATGTGAAGAGAGACAGCTCTTGTTATTTTGGAGGATTATATTAGAATAAACACTGCTCTAGGTGCACACGCACACACACACACAAAAAAAATATATATTTAATCAGGGTTTGGTATTAACTTTGCTATGGAGTGACTTCATGAGGACCTGAAACAGACTTTGTCATGAATACTTACTCATGATTGGTCTAAACCAGGGGTGGGGGACCCTGGTCCTCAAGGGCTGCTGTTTCAGGTTTTCCATGTGGCACTACTCCAGCACACCTGATTCAAATCAAATGGATCTAACAGCCAATCAAGTTCTGCACAGTGACTCATTGATTTGAATCAGGTGTGCAGGAGCAAGGACAGATGGAAGACCTGTAGGATGAGGGCCAAGGTTCCCACCCCTGGTCTAAACCATTCTAAAATATTTTAGGCAGTTTCAACAGTAGCCCAGCTTATAGTCACCCATGACAAAACTAGTCAAGTCAATGGTGCCTGGTCTGAGTTGGTTAAAATAAATTATATATATATATATATATATATATATATATATATATATATGTGTGTGTGTGTGTATATAAAAAAAATTACCTTTGTAACTCTTGGTCTCATTCTGAGTCGATGCCATCTTCTTTCTTTTTCCTAAAACAAACAATACTTATAAATTTTCATTTTTAACAATTATGAAGGCCAATTGGCTTTATGCACATCTCCATTACTTCCTGAATTCAAGTCAGCTCCTTTGTGTCTCCGGTCTGTCATTATCGGACAAACTTATTAATCCAGGTGTGTCTGACTTCAATAAATAGCCGGACACACCTGGATTAATCAGTTTGATCAGTTTGTCCAATAATGAAAGACAGTAAAAAGCCCATTTATTACAAGCAACAAATTTATGTAAAAATGATTCTATTCTAACTCCAAAGTAAAAAGTAATGATTTACCCATTGAAAAATTATACATTACAATATGGATCAGTATGTAGTGGCAAATGTATCTAACAATACTGAACACATGAGTATATTCAAGTCCCTCTGTCACCACATTCACCTCCCCCATTGGAACACATGCAGAAAACTTGTATTCCAATAAGAATTTATGTGTTTCCAAACAAATTACCAGATGTGCTGGTGGGCTCTTCAGGCATCTTCTTTCCTTGATTTTCTAGTGAAAAGAATCAAAAGAGGATTACTTTGGTAGGAGTGTGTGTTTTACGTGTGCATACTTACAACACATGACTACCCTTAAAGCAGCCTTTCTCAATTCCGGTCCTCAGAACCCACTGTTCTGCGTAGCTGTTATGTGTTCCTACTTCAACAAACCTGATTCAGATGAATGAACTTCCTCATCAAGTTCTTTGCAGTGTGTGATGCATTTGATTCAGGTGTGTGAAAGCAGGGTTGCCTAGAAGTTATGCAGGGCAGTGGGTCCTCAGGACTGGAACTGAGAAACACTGCCTTAAAGTGTTGGTGACACAATCTTGACTTCAAGTTGTGTTCATGTAAATATCCAATGTTTGAGGGGAATTGCTAACAGCGACTAGCAGCAGCTAGCCTCCATACCGTGATGTCAACAAGTGAATGAGATGTGGTCGGTTGTTCGACTACATGTATAATAGAAGCAGTGAAAAACATGAAAGATGCTCCATAACAGCCAGCTTGGAGCTGGTTTGCGTGGCAGAAGCATCAGCCAGTTCAGAGGAGTGTGAAGATACATAAGATTATGGGGGTATCAGACTTTACAGGTTAAAACTGAACTTAGAACTGTAAGCTAGCTCCCTACAGCTCCAAGGCTGCCCAGCTGCAGCTACACTCCGGTACACTCGACACAGCTTCAACTTAGACCCACACCGAGCGGCTTAGATCTGTAGAAGTAGACCCAGAACCACAATAAGCAGACCCAGAACTGTTAAATAGCAGCTTAGACCTGCACCAGGTCCAACACGGAGCCAGAAATGAGAGACAGGCAACATATCAGCTGTTAGCATGGAAGTTAGCCATGGGTGCTAACGTTAGCCCGCGGTGTGGCTAGCCTTCAGGATGAGAAGATAACTATTTACATATGGTTCCAGCCGAGCTTTAAATAGTTCCCGTTTATACAGATGAGGATGGAGGGAAGGAGGCATCTTTAGAAACAGGTGAAGAAGACCGGATAGTCCTGGGAAATCTGGTTAACAAACGCAGGTGGAGGATCCACTGGCAAAAATTATGCAGATCCAGCAGACAGGGGAACTTTACCGGCCGAGATGTGCAATACAACACAAAGGCTGAGCCATAACTTTTCATCAGTAAAACAGGAAAAACAAAACATAAAAAACAGCTATGAATCACTAGTCTCCATGTTAACTTTATTTTCTTTTTTTCCATTTTATTTACCCCCCCCCCCCCCCCCCCCCCCCCCCCCCCCCCCCTTTCCCCCCTCTTTCCCCTTTCTCCCCCATCAAACCCCCCCTTCATTTTTTTTCTATAAAATCCCATAAACCTATAAATTTTATTCATTTATTAAAATAAAATGAGCAGCAGAGGTTCTTGCGCAGACGTCGCCTCCAGTTTGCAGCGAGCAGCACCACAATCTGGTCATATGTCCTGAAATGCAGCTGTGCTCCCTTATAACTGATTTATGCAGGTGCTCTTGTATTTGTTACATAAAACATCATGAATAATGTTTTGGTCTGTAAAACATGGTGAAAAAACGCCAAAATCGTGTCACCACCACTTTAAGCGTAGAAGCTCACTATTAACATTACCCTGATGGCATCATTTAGATCACTGTTGGGTACATTCATCGTGGCAACTGTGACCCTTGCTGGCTTTGTGGCAATAATAAAGCAAAACCATGTAACTAGACAAGACATATACATGTATACAAGAAAATATGATCCTAAATCCACAATATACCATGAAGACAAACTGGAAGATATTCAACACCTACCCCCTAGTCCAAGGGCACAATTTGACTCTTCACCACCGCCATCTTTAGCATCTCCACCACTTTCCATACCACCGTCTTCTCTATCGTCTTCATTGTTCGCTTCGGTATCACCTCCCCCAGCTTCACCGTTTCCATCATCTTCGTCATCTCCATCATCCTGCTCACCTTCATCCAGTTCTATGTCCAATTCATCACAAGAAAAGCAGATTGATGCAAATAAATATCATTGTGGTTACAAGTTTGTAGTCCTGACATTTTCTGATGGGATTAGTTTTACCAAGGGACCACGTGATAAATAAATTACTCCCTGACATCTGTTTTTTTCCGTGCTGCATTCGCACGGAATAACTGAAGTCTGAGAAAACCCAAAATTCAGATATCTAGCAGATATGACATCAACGTGGTGCGTATTGCATAACATTTGTTCACACGAGCTGCATTTTTATCGGTTTTCAGCACTGGATGATGATTCAGAACTAAAGTCTGTACACATGCAGACTACTAATGCGAGGACACAACATAAATAACTCATGGACAGTTGTTACCAATGCATCAAGAACTTGCACCATTTCCACATGTTCTTGTCCATGTGGTCCCTCGGTAAAACTAATTCCATCAGAATGTGGCTTAAATCTGAATTCACATGTTCCCAATTCAGTCCCAAAATACTGCATAAAACAATTGTTTTTTTTTTGTCTAATTTGTTGTTGAATTTATACTGTCAATGTGATAAATTTGCTTTTTTTGTAACAATTTTGCTACCACTACATACCTTCAACCTCAGTCTTGTCGAGAGACTTTCCCTGGACCTCTCCAACAGTTCCTTTTTCCATGGCAAGCAGAAGCTTTGACATTTTTGCCACTCGTACAGTTGCCTCTGGCAGACAAGAGAAGTCTTTGTGGACTCGTTTATCTTGGCCCAAAAAGTTGTCAAGTTGGTCCAGCTCATTATTCTTGAGACTGAGGATTTGGGACAATGTTGCAATGTTCTTGCAAAGATGTGCAGACCTCAGATTTTCAGGATTCTTTGCACCACACATCTGTGTCAAATCTCTCACGCAGTCCTGTCCTCTGTAGAAGCTCGTGTAGGGGCACTGCGGCCGTCCAAAGAGGAAAGGATTATCCTTGTGCACATTACATGTGTCTCTCTTCTCTACAAGAAGCATTGCTGCATTAACAACCTCAGAGTTTAATAAAACAGCAACTTTCTTCCCTCTTTTGCCAATAATTTCCACCCTGCTGAAGTGTCTGGCTAGCTTTTGTTCAAACGGTGACAGGCTAGCAGCAAGGTCACCATGAAGCTCAGTTTGGTCTCTTTTCTTGAAGGACTCAAGCGTCATTTTTGAGACTTCTCCTGCACAGCGTCTATTAGAGAGGATTATTTGAGCAAGTGTCACCCTAGCAAGTTCTGAGTACGCCTGAGGAGACTGATGCTCTTTCAGGTTTTCAATGGCGCCTGACGATTTCTCTTCCAGGTACTTGTGCAAAAGTCTAACATCCTCTGTGAATTGTATGGTGGATGGTTTACAGAACTTTGACTTGCTGGAAGTATCCAGTGGAGTGTGTGAGACTTGTCCTGCCCATTCTTTTCTGCAGAGCTTTGTGAATCGTTCTGCCGCTTTGATTGAAATCTCATCCTGTGCTGAGATGGCCCTGCCGAGAAGAATACCACCGACCTTCCTGAGCGAGTGCCCTAATTTCAGGGCAAGACTTGGTGTGGAATACGACTGCTTCTTTTCATCATATCCAGCAACTGTTTTAACAGCTCCGATGACTTTGGAAAAATTTTTTGGTTTTACAGCATCCTCAAAGCTAATGATAGAATATTTCTGTCTTAAGGTCAACAAAAGTCTGCCCATTTCTCGAACCTTTGTTCTGATGTACTCAAATTTTTTGGGATCAGTCCTATGCTTGTTATAGAGAGACTGGGCCAGCTGTAGTATGAAAAAGTCATTCCGTACTACAGATGCTATTTCATCTTGCCTCATCTTTCCGAGGATCTTCCACACTCCAGTGGAAATTGTTTGGGGACAGGTTGACTCTGCAATATCAGCCAGAGCTAAGCCTGTACTCTTAACACCGGGTTCAGTTTCTGAGGCTGGTCTTGACGGGCATCTTCGCGAGTGGCGCCACAGTTCTTTACGAACAAACATACCTTTACAGTATGCACAGTGCACATACTTTTTGGTATCCACAGAGCTTTCTGATGGTCCCTGTCTTCTTTTTACTTTAAGTGTTCCAGCTTTATTTTTCACAACCTCTTGATTGTGTTCATAATTACCCTTGTTCCGCAACTTCTCAAGCAACTTCTTTCTCTCTTTAGAATACTTTGGGAGCAGGAAAGCTTCTGCAATGTCAGGATCTTCTTTTTTGTGTTTTTCAAGATGACGAGAAATTTTAGATTGCGGTTTTTTACAAACGTAGCAATAATTTTTCTGGGTGCAAGAAGAACCTTCTTGGGGGGTTTCTGTAGATGAAGTCTCGACCGTTTCTGCTGAAAGCGTATGGGTGTTGCCTGTAGTGGTGGTGCAGGTGGATTCATCATCCAAACAGGGTTGAACAGCTATGGGGTCATCTTCCCCATGTTGATCAGAGCTGGATTCATGACAGTTTTCAGGTACGTAATCATCAGACAAACCGTCACTAATTTCAGAGTCAGAAACATGTTCCTCTGGTGCAACATCCTACGCAGAAAAAAGAAAGCTTCATATTAAACCAAAGAATCTATTATTAAATATGCCACAACGCTGCACAAACATTTCAAAGTCAGTTAAAAGTATAGAAAGACAATGAACATACCAGTGATGAATTCATCTTGGGAAAGCAGGATTTGGGCCGTGATCTTGAACACACTAAAGACACATTGAAATTAAAAATTAGCAAGTTGTTTTCTTTTCTGTCTCTGTTAGTCACATGTTGCAAGTCGATTGCATAGCCATTATTTTTTATGAAAAGGGTGGTCTCTTAACCTTTTTCCATGGCTGTATATCAAAACATAGGAAAACATGTCACCTTCATTTAGGACCTCAGCTCGAAAATTGCTCAGATGCACCAATTTTGAGTCATGCTGCTCCAAAGCCGACCTACACCTCCCATTGACTTAAATTATAATTGATCAAAAATGACTACCTTTTTCTCCATTGTCTTTAACTTACCACCGTTTAAATTCTGTTCACATTAGGATAAAATTAAACACATCTCTGAGTCCCTCAAAGTCTTGCGGCGCTTACGGTAAAAAAAAAAAAAAAAAAAAAAAAAAAAAAGATATCTCTTATGGTTTTCTCTCAGGGTAGAGTTGTTTCGGAAGTGCACACAGACTACATTCAGTGTAGTTCTGTCTGTGTAGCTGACATTTTCACATAGGCAGGCCCTGTTGCCTAGCAACACTCAATGAGGCAGCTGCAGGAGGCAGCTGTGTGTCACACACACACATTTCCCTCATACTGTAATAATATCTCAGAGCAACACTGGATGGATGAACTGAATCCTCCACAGGTTTTTGTAGTTTATAACAGACATGAGTGATTCTTGGCTGTCGGACAGTGTCGATATACAGACGTGCGCAACATTGCGCCTCTTCTCATCCTCTTTTCTCTATTTTCTCACCGACTATCTCACAGTGTCTGTCTCACTATCCATCTATTAAGGATGCACGATATTGGAATTCTGGCTGATCCGATATGTCAATATTTTAAAACTCATGTGGCCGATATCAATACTGATATCAAAGCTGAAAAACAAATAATGTAATATTCATTCCTTGTGCAAAATCAGAAAAACACCGCGACTTGTGGTATGTATAAAAAGTCAAACTTAATGACAGTTGTTCAAACAAAACTAATAGGATATATGCATTATATCCTAAGTTTTTGAAGGAGAAGAAGATGATTTTGGGTGTTTTTAGACTTTAGAAACATCGGCCTGATCGGTTAAATATCGGTGGGGTGGCCGATGTCAGATACTCAGTTTTAAGGATGATATAAGCCGATAGGAGGCCGATTACATTGTGCATCCCTACTGTCTATCTATTTCAGTCTCTTTCTATCAATCTCTCTCTCTCTCTTCAGTATAGCATACCTCCTCTCTTCTCAACCCCCCCCCCCTCTCTCTCTCACTCACATACACCATTCATGTACATTGAGGTAAATGTGTATGTCTAAAGGACCTTATCTGTCAGCACAGGTGTGTCATCTTTGTAACATGGCTGCTGCTCTCTTGGACGTGAGTAACTGCATTGGCAGCATTCAAAATTTCTTCAAAAATTTTCTAGTTATTAATGTCATTTAAATGGTGCTTATGGCCATATAGTCCAACCTGCACAATGTGAAGAGCAAAAGGAATGAAAAAAAATCCCATTCTCTCTTGAGGCTGCAATCCTGCACATGAATTGATCACAGCCATCAGGTCTGAAAAGAAGTTTCTCCTTACATCGGGCTAAAATCTTCAAATGGCTACACAAGGAAAAACAAACATTTATATACTAGATGGAAAACTTACCTTTATACTTGTTAACAAACCTTCCCTCTGGGAAGGTTTTATCCTCTCCTTTAGCAATATGTTCTAGCGCATCTTGGTCAGGAGTCTTTCTCCTTCTTGTCCTCCTCTCAGTCATCTTTACTGTAATAATGTCCAGATAACATAGAATTTCAAACAAGCTTTTAATAAATACCGTGTTACAATTGGCATTCCTTTGAACACTGAAGCTGTTGAGAGAACCGTTTGTCATGGCCAAGTCACATTCGACATTCTGTCTCAACATGTCCGTCTCGGTCACTGAATCAGGTCAACCGGACTTAGCTTTTAATGAACCGTTTAACCGAGACAAATGAAAATTTGCGGATGCGCCGCGTCCCTCCATAAATTCCAGGGCATTATTATATATGTTATTTTTTTCTTATATTTCCTCCCCTTCTTTCTTTTTTGGGTGGGGGGGGGGCCGCCCCCATAAAATGGGGGGGTGGTTTCTTAGATCTACGCTCTCCCTTTTTTTTTTAATTTTTTTTTTTTTTTTTTTAACCCTCTTTTTTATTATTATCCCTCTTTTTTTTATTCTCGTTTTTGTTTTGTTTTTTGATATTTATTATATAAATTTTTTTTTTTCTTTTTTATTTGTTATTTTATTTTTTTTTTTAGAAGAGGATTTTTAATTTTCTTTGGCCAAGGAAGTAATAAATAAAAATAAAAACATCGCCATCGCCATTTTTTTTTTTAACATCGTATCTCCCACTCTCCAATCGTCATCCCTAAAAATTTCGAACATTAAACATGTTTTTAAGATAGATAGATGAATGTGTGTGCAACGCAACACAAGAAAGTTGAGCATTTTTTAACTTTTGTCGCTGTCACTGCAAACAGGCGACGCTGCAGTCTGCAGACATTTTCACCTGGATATTTAGATTATTTTATCCGTGTCCCACTTTCCCATACTGTGATACTCTACTGATTATATGTCATTTATTTTCTATACCACTTCTTCCAATGGGCTTTATACTCGGCTCCACTACTTCCTGAACTCAAGCCAGCTCCTTTGTTTCTTTCATTACTGGATGATCTGATTAATCCAGGTGTCTCTGACCTCAGGAAATGGCCAGACACACCAGTTCACCCAGTAATGAAAGACAGGAAACAAAGGAGCTGACTCAAGTCCATTCAGGCGAGCGTTTCCACTGCAAGTTCATCTTCCAGCTGTGACTTGTGGCGATGCGGTAAGGCAGGTAAAGCCACGCATTATTAAATCATGGCAACTAAGGATGTTTAATATTGGCTTCTTTCAGGATAACAGGGACTTTTTTTTGTTTGGTCTCGACAGAGAGCTAGCTCATGTAGCTTGCTCGGAGAGTTTTTAATCAGTGAATTTGAACAAAAAGAGCCAGTTACCGTCAACATTCATGGTTTATCAGCTTACCAAAAGAGAATGAGAAGCAGCAAAACGGCAATAAAGAAACTAAAAACTAGTAAACTAGCAATCCAACATTGTTCTTTACCTGTTCTTCCTCATTAAATCCCTTCCACGTTAAGTCTCCTCTGATTGGGAAACAAACATGGAGGGAGACGTGGCAGACGCATTGGTTTCAGACCAGGATAATCACTTCTCAACAAGATGACCAGCCGAACCAAACCAAGGAGCTTGAAGTTAAAAGAGGGACAACTTCTGTCGCCAAGCTTGTCAGCGGCCAAGCTTATTTTTTACAGGCCAAAATATCAAACTATTTCACACACAAACCTTTAGGCACGTTATTTCTATAATACGTTCTTATGTTGGATGCAAACTGAAAACAGAAGTTACAGCAACATCAAAACAGGAACAAGAAAAAAAATTGTTGTATTCAATAAATTGATCATTTCTGAGTTTATTCATTTAAACCTCCCAATCAGACTCCACGTTCTCTATTCTTGATGCTTTCACACAGTCCATAAAGTCCTGCTCAGACCGTCCTACAGCATTCCAGCCCAGTGGGATCATGCTCCATCGCCTCTCCAGAAAACTGGACCATAAGAACATCTGACAGTGACTGCGTTTACATGGACCCAAATTTACCGATTGCTTTCGGTCTAAAAGCTCTTTCAGAATGAAAATGATCCATGTAAACACCTCTTTCCGAATGAAAAGTGTTGAACCGAATGAATTTTCATTCGGTTTCACGGGGGTAGAATATTCCTTTCCCCAAACCGAACGGGGTATCATGTAAACGCTGAGTCGAAACATTGTGAGGTTGCGCTCTTACAGCGCATGCTTCGCCAAGACGCAAACGTGCAACAAATGACACTTGCTCATTTTGACAAATGGCAGTGAACAACGTAATAGGGGATTATCACGCTTACCGGAAGTTCCCGGATTTTGGACACTTCCTCTTCCGGGCCATGTTAACGACAGCCGTTCCTGCTCTGTTTACTGTTTAAATCGTATAAACTCCAAACATACTTAAGTTTTCATTCCAGACTGAAGTGATACTGGATCAAAAGCTGGATCAAAGCGATCGATTCGCCGCGGTGAAGGGCCGAACTTTATAACAAAACACACGTTTGTTTGTCGCCGGTGGGGCACAACACCGGCACTTCACAGCATGCTAGCATTAGCCAGCTAGCGTTTACTGACGTGCTTAACATTGTGCGTCTTAAAACACACAAACATCTGAAAATCGGGTCTGTACCCCCCCCCCCATTTCCAGTGGAACTGGGGACTGCCAAGAAAGGAGACGCTTTCAGATGCTTGTGTGTTTTCAGCCGCACAAAGTTAGGCACGTCATCAAGCTGGCTAATGCTTACAGGCTACTACTCTGTATAGTCTGCCGGCCACAAACAAACGTGTCTCGTTTTATTATAAAGTTCGGTCCTTCACTGCGGCGAATCGGTCGTTTTGATCCACTTCTTCCTTAGCATCACTTCAGTCTGGAATGAAAACTTGGCATTGGCGTTTATCCGATTTACAACGCTTAACAGAGTAGTAGCTGGCGGACTACTGTTAGCAGGTTAGCATTAGCCAGCTTGATGATGTGCCTAACATTGTGCGGCTGAAAACACACAAGCATCTGAAAGCGTCTCCTTTCTTGGCAGTCCCCAGTTGTTCCACTGGAAATGGGGGGGTACAGACCCGATTTTCAGATGTATGTGTGTTTTAAGACGCACAAAGTTAAGCACGTCGGTAAATGCTAGCTGGCTAATGCTAGCATGCCGGTGTTGTGCCCCACCGGCTGCAAACAAACATGCTACGTTGTTTTATTATAAAGTTCGGCCCTTCACTCTGGAGAATCGCTTTGATTCACTTCTTCCTTAGTATCACTTCAGTCTGGAATCCGTGAAAATTTCAGTAGGGTTGGCGTTTATTCACGTTATCTACGAAGTAAAGCAGGGACATTGAACTGGACCGGAAGTGGGCCGTCTAACTGTTTAAAACCGGAAGTTCAAAACACGGAAGCGTGATAATCCCCTATTCCCTAGACAGCAACAGAAAGTTTGTTTTTACTCAAACGCTGTCTCTACACCTTTTTCTCTTGGCTGTCTGCACCAGGAGCTCATGAGTATCTGCTGCTGTTGGATTAAAGTCCTGCAGAAACGACAACTGTAGCGATCAGTTTTTAGACCTCCGTCTTTATTAAACAACGTGATGTATCATCATTCTGCGCATGTCAGACAGGATTACTCAGAAATAAATATTGGCGCATGTGCACGCCATGTCGAAATGAATTAGTTCCCATGTAAACAGCTGCCCTAAAATCCGCAATCAGAATGATTTCGTACCAAAAGGGAAAAAAAAGTCTCCATGTAAACGTACCCACTGTTTCCCCGTCATTGTTTTTACTTGTTTCACCATGTTGAAACCACTTTCACAATCACAAAAGCTGATAGGCGGGTAGATTATTAAATCTGGTGGAGGTAATCTGTCTGCTATCAAGAGCCAATGTAGAGCAGCCCTTTCATTAGTTGTTTATTTGCCTTATTGGTGACATGTTTGTTTTTATGAATGTCTGGGACCTTTCAAGTCCTTTATTTTATGCGTTTTGTCCAACTTATGACTTTAAAATTTTGTGTCTTTATGTCTTTGCTGTTTGTAATCATGGCTGCAAATGAATTTCCCTTTTAGGGGCAAAAAAGTTACTTTAACTTTGAAAAATTACACAAACACTTTTATAAGAGGTTAAACTTCCGTTGCTTCTACTCCCATATGTAAATATTCATGGCTCTTCATGGACAGAAAACAATTAAATGCTGTTGTTTGAGTTATCTAGTATCGGTATATTATAATGTACCATGTATATACATATTATATACATACATATATGAAAACAGAAGCATCAGAAACATGAAGGAGCAAAATAACCAATTGTTTTCTCAGCCGCCATTGAAACATCGATGATGGGATGCTAATAATAAGTCAGTATCACTTAATTTTAATCTATTGTCGTCCTCTCTCCTTTAACTCTTTGTGTTGGGCACTGCCTCATTTCTTGTCTCTGGATTAATTAAACAACAGTTATGAAGAAAAAACTAACATAAATGTGTTTCATACCTTCTGTGAGGACGGGTTTTTTGTGATTTCCACGTGTCCAACAGTCTGCGCGGACGATAAATCTCTTTGTCTTCTTCGTACTGGACGATGGTTTTTTCAAACTCTGAGAATATTTCTTCAGCAGCAGCTGTTAGTCGCGCGCTGATAAACTCTCTCAGATGATGAACTGAAGACTTTGTTCACGAACCACTGAAATATTAAGCTGAGAGACGAAACACAACAACCGTCCTGCTGCTAACAGTGGAGCTTGGGAAGCAGCTAGCTAGCCTGTGGAGCACCGAAGCCACGCCCCTTCCTGTGAACCTTTTTTAAAAACTTTATCACAACTTCTCGTAGAGACTTTTACAATCAAGGCAAAACATTGTTCTTGCATCGAATTAACTGGAAAAAGACAAAGACCATTATATTATTTTTTTTCTTTTTATCTCATCTGAGACGAGAGTATTTTACACATATTTTTAAAGCTGTTTAAATTTGGCAGCTTTTTATGGGGAAAAAGCTGAGAAATTTTTAGTATTTCAAGACCAAAGATATCTATCTTAGTCTAGGAAATGGTCTTAGCAAACTATCTGATTTTGAGACCAAAAAGGGAACAAATTCTATTTTTTTTTTTTTTTTTTTTTTTCACCATAGAGCTTTTCTATGAGGTGCCAACAACACCAAACTAAAAGTCCTAAGAAATCTTTGTTTGGGCAAATAGGTTTAATGTCCTTACTTTTTCTTTTACTATATAATAATAAAGCCTAACCCAATGAAAGTGTATGTTTAAAGAAACATTCTTTTGCATGTTTTGCCACACTCATCTGAGACACATTCCAGCTGGTCGTAAAACCAGTTAGCAGCTTAGCAAAACAACATGCTTGCTAAGGCTATTGCTATTAGCCGTTGTTGGCATAGCTGGCGTTGTAGTTCACATATACCACATGAAAAATGTGAATTACACGACAGTAGCTTCCCCCTAGATCTGTATAAACCAATCATACGTGTACGACTGATTTATGCAACAAAATATTAGTAAGAAGTGTAAATAAATGTAACATTACAGGAGCTTCTAAAACTGCTAACACTGGGCACGGCCATCTTTAAATCTGAACTCAGAGCTGCGAGAGTTGTCCGACTTTCCGAGTGGGAAATCCGACTTCAGGGGGGCGTTCCAGTTGAAACTTCCAACTCGGAACTGGGAATTTCCGACTTCCGAGTTGAAATGGAATGCAGCATTATCCCGGTTTAAGTCCCTGGCATGGCACTCTGGTTAAAGAATAACTTTCTTTCTTTTCAACCTGGACCTTATTTCTACGAGTTTGTACATGCATTTACTCACCGGTGACATTTCTGTATCAGTTTGACTCCTTCAGGCAATATTTCGTTTAGTCGCCCTCCGGCGTATTTAGCCTCTCTGTAAGACATCATCTGCAGCAAAACTCCTTTATTTCACCAATACTTTAAGTAGAACTAACTAAAGAACGAGTACTATGTCCTGTGGGTTCAGTTTCGCTCAGTTTGTTTGAAAAATGGATGAAAAGAAATACAGCACTTTGTTATCTGTGTCAGGTTTATTAAAGTGGAACTGTGTAAAACAATGATCCAAAGCCCTCCTCTTTAACCACTAGGCCAGCCCCCCCCCCGGGCAGGATTTGATCCCCAGACTCCCAGGTGAGTCATGCACACTTACCAGTCAGCCAAAGTGATATTCGTGCAGCCAAGAATACAGGGTGCATGATCAATTGGAGGTATAGCTGCAGAACCCCACACTGTCATGTTCTTGATTTGTATGTCACATAAGAATATTGTTGTGGTCATAAGCACATTGCACAATTTTCCTTTGGGGATAAAATTTCACTTCCCTAAAATCCCCAATAACTGTCATCACAAAGATGTCAAGTTCACATATATTTCAGAAGATTTATATAAAAATTGTGAACTGACTAAACATGATACAGTACATCAGCTTGACCGTCTGGCTTGAGGCAGGAACGTAAATGACACGTGTCCTCTGAGAAAAAGGAAGAGAAAACAAAAACTTGCTCTCTGTGCTGTTGCAGCAGATTTTCAATTAACAAATGAGCTTAAATGAAATTAAACTTAACTTCGTAACTTGTTGCTATATTCATAATTGTTTACACTTCTATCAACACAGTGTCTTACAAACACAGTCGCTGGTTTTGTGAGGAAGCTGTAAATAGTCAATTTCCAGCTGTTACATTTATTTTATAAAGATAAATTGAGATTCAACAGTTTACAAATATATCAGACAGAGCAAAAAACAAATGCAGAAAACAAGGAAATAGACTATAACGGTGTGTTCAGACCAAGCGCGATTTGGGCGTGAAGGGCGTCAGGTTTACATGCAAAGTCAATGGCTGAAGCGCGTCGGGGAGGCCTCGAAAAACATGCGGCGCGTTACGCACGTCAAGGGCGTCAGACGCCGGAGTTGGAAAATCTTAACTTTGGCGTCATGACGCGGAGCGTCGACCAATCAGAGCGAGTCATGACACAGACACACTTTTTCTGACAGGAGAGGAAACACCCAGAAAAACCAGGGGAACCTCCTCTCTGTCTGAACACAGAGGAGGATAAACTGTGATCTGTGTCCGGTCCCGGTGTCTGAACATTGGTTTGATGACCTGCTGTCCTGATGGGATGTACTGGGCTGATAATGCTGCCCCGTATCGGGACAGCGGGATGTTAAACTGGACCGGATCAGACGGCTGAAAGCGCCCCTCACCAGCGCAGCTCCTGGAGTAAATGATGAAACTCATCACAGTCAGAACACCTGGAATCATCTGGTGAACCAGACACAGAGCAGAGATGTCCGAGGACGACATTCCCTAGTTTTATTTATCACATCAAGCTGAGCCGCTCTCTCTCCTGCATCTGCCATGATGCAGACAGACCGGTGACAGGAAACAGAAAAAGGAGGGGCTCCTTCAGCGGTGCGTCGAGCGCGTCTTGGCTGGGCATCCCTCGCCGCGCATCAGGAGCATCAAGACGCTGGAAATCAAGCATCTGACTTTTTACTGACCAACCCTGGGAGTCAGGTACGATTTTGATGCCCAAATCGCGTTTGGTGTGTACGCACCCTTGGAAAAAAGCTTCCGTGTGAAGAGGTGGCATCAACCAGATCATCTGATTTGCAATTAACTATGGTAGAGGGAGGAGGGACTGCAGGAGAATCTGAAGATCCTGGGAGTGCGAGTATACCAATTTAATCATTTTTTCATTATTGTTGATCAAAATAACAAACAAAAAGTTTAAAGGTACTAGAGGCAAGATTTAAGAAATGAAACTCGCGACTGGTGCTTCAGGTAAATGCAGCCACGAGCCAAGCCATCACGGGAGCACAAACTGAAGCTATAATGTTGTTTACTACGCTTTTTCTTTGTAGTTTCACTGTTTAGTGTCTTTCAGTTGATCTGGATCGTTTGCTGACAGAAGACGAGTCCATAACTATCACTTACAGTGTTTGAATTTGCCGCGATCGTCTCCTTCCTGTATTAAAACTGTCGGGGACGCAGATGCAGCATCATTTGATGTCACATCTGCAGGACGGCACAGGAAATTCGGCCATCGGATGCTGCTTTATGCAGCACACAGCCTGTTCAAGGCAACAGAGAGACGTGGGTTGGCTCGTTCTTTTTGGTTTTTAACGCTTCATTACCCATAAGTCTTTTAAAAAAAACTGAACATGCTTGTTTAATCTTTCGTAATATCGCCTCTAGTCCCTTTAATATTTTCAACAAAACAGATATCAGGAATGTGGCTTTGGCAGTGATTAGTCTTGGTCATGTCAAAGATTAACAACTAAACTGAATTGATGTCATTAGTACTTTCTGTGTAGTATAATATCATTCATTATCATTCACTGACAGTTATAATATGGACGCATAGGACTGCTTGGGGACATCAAGAAATTTTTTTGCTTCTAGGCTACATATGTAGGAGATAATTTCCTACTCCACCTCAAAATCAACATCTAAAAATCAGAAATAATTTCACACACGTGCAAAGAAATTACTCTAAACACTCACTACTCCCACAGTTCCACAATATAACTAAAATATACCAGGATTTGCTGCATCTCCCTACAATGGACAGAGGTCAATCTGATGGAATCCAGTAAATATGTCAAATATCACTACTTCTCTTCCAAATAAAATGCTAACATTGAAGAATACATCATTTTAAACTGTTATGACAGATTGTTAATGAAAGTCATGAAGGTCACCAAAGGAATGACGTGCTACTACACAAAAAGCACTGGATAAAAGACAATTTTGTTGTTAATCTTTTACATGTCCAAAAATCTAATCACCACCAAAGCAACATTACTGTGATATCAATCAAAATATATGTGATATGAAAATATTCAACTTTTTGTGTTTTATTTTGATCATTAAAACAATTAAACTAGTATTCAAAGGGTTAAAGCTCTTATACTGATTTAATGTTTGGTCATTTTGAGCAGGTCTGAAGGTGTTAAGTGATTTACCCCCCCAAAAAATACTGATGTATGACAATTTTATAGCAGATTTTGTGTGGGGACACTCTTGGCCACCAGAGGGAGTTTCTGACAATACATATAAATACAAATGGAATCAAATCAATTTTGTTTTTAATTGGTGACATATGAAAGTGTCAAATCTCTACCAAAGACCCACTCCTTTAATATTTAATATCCGTTTATGGAAAATTAATTTTTTAAATCAATGAATGTTTGAATTACTGACTCAAACTGGATTTCAACACCAGCACTACCAGGATTTTAAGTTCCGGTATCGTGATACATACTGTATCGCCAGATTCTTGACAAAACACCAAATGATACGCAGATTAATAAGAAACAGAATAAAGAATAAGAAAGGATAAACCCTTGGTTAACCAGGACGGTTTATTGGAGAAAAAAAAAACCCACTCACTTATCAATCAGTTCATCGAGACCCCCGTCCCAACCCACAAACCCATTCTCTGCAAGATAAAATTACACACACAAGATAACCCTTAAACAATGACAACCTGGTAAAAAGCAGCACAAAACACCAACAAAACATGCACGTAAATAGCTGCAAACAAGTAAGAATCTGAGACAATTGCTCCTCCAACTTGAAAATTATCATTACACTCCATTTTCTGAAGTACAGCAAAGTTGAAGTGTTAGAGGCAGAAAAATGTAAAATTACAGGGACATCTATTCCTTCTTATATTCTCACTGATGTCTCCTTGTTTGGGAACTTTTACCACATGCAAAATTAGAGGAGTGATGACATAGCAGTAAATACTGGTTCATGTAGTTGACATTACTGCATATGTAATTTACCGCGGGGGTAAATTACGTAGAATGATAAACTGCTGTCTGATTCTACTGTATCTGAAGAGAGAGACAAAGCTGACAGACCATAAACAGGAATTTTGATACTCACTCTGGACCAGGGGTGTCCAGCTCCGGTCCTCGAGGACCACAATCCTGCAAATTTTCCATGTCTCCCTTCTCCAACACAAACATGACTAAAATTCATAGGCATTTAGATTCATTTACTTTGAATCGGCTGTGCTGGTGCAAGAAGGAATGGAAAACCAACTTTGGACACCACTGCTCTGGACATTCACATGGCCTCATCAGTGCACAATAGATCATTTTAAACCTCCAAAACCCCAGAAAAGTGAAATTTGATGTCATAGCACCTTTAAAACTTTACCTGTGTGGATTTTGTATATGAAAAGTTATATTATTATTTTGACGGAAATTTTTTCCACACATTTAACAAAAATGCGGTTTCTTTCAAGTATGAGATTTCATGTGCCATTTTAAACAATGTCGAAACCTTTTCCCACATATTTTACAAACAAACGGTTTCTCACCAGTGTGGATTCTCATGTGTACAGACAAGTTTTGCCCTTGCCGAAAATTTTTTCCACACACTTCACAAGTATATGGCTTCTCACCAGTGTGGATTTTCTTGTGGTATAATAAACCATAACTGTGACTAAATCTTTTCCCACATAATTTACAAACATATGGTTTCTCACCAGTATGGACTCTCATGTGAACAGTCAAATGTGCTTGTCGACTAAAACTTTTTCCACATGTTTTACAAATACATGGCTTCTCACCTGTGTGGGAATTCATGTGGGACTTTAATTTACTATGCACAGCAAAACTTTTTCCACACACTTTACAATCGTATGGTTTTTCACCAGTATGGATTCTTGTGTGATGAGACAATTTTGTGTTTTGAGCAAAACCTTTTCCACACAGTTTACAAACATACGGCTTCTCACCAGTATGGGTTCTCATGTGAATAGTTAAAGAACTTGTGTGACGAGATCTTTTCCCACACACTTTACAAACATATGGTTTCTCACCAGTGTGGATTCTCATGTGAACAGACAAGTGTGATGGTTGGCTAAAGTTTTTCCCACACACTTTACAAGCATATGGCTTCTCACCAGTGTGGATTCTCATGTGAAAAGTCAAATATGCTTTGTCACGAAAATATTTTCCACATTCATTACAAGTATGGGGTTTTTCACCTGTGAGCACAGAGCGACGTTTCTTTATTGGTGATTTTTTCTTTAAAGTTTTTCCACAAACTTTTCCACTTTTCACAGACATTTTAGATTTGTCATTTTTATGGTAACCATCTGACCGTGAAGAGTTACCCAGGTTGGTACTGTGCTTCAGAGCAAGTTGATCTCTCTTCCGATTGGTGGATTGCTGTTCTGATTCTTCTTTGATCTGCGGAGGTTCTGGTTCATCCTGGTCTATACTACGGTTCCTCTCCTGGTTACTGAGATCGTCCTCCTTACAGATATCTTGGTCTAAGATGTTTAGGGGGAAAAAAGAGACACAAGGAATATCCCAAAATGTGAAATCTGTCTTCTAATGGACAAACGGATATGAAAAATTATTAGACTATATGCAATATTCATGATGGATGGATGGCACAATGGGATTTAACGTTTAACTTTACAGTAATTGATTTTTTAAAATAAATAAAATCAAAGTTTCCTCTTAATTTCCATCTTTCCTCCCCAAAATAAACATCTACATTGGTCTCTTTGCATCATTAGCTTACTAAGATCACTGAAGGTTTACGTACCTATTCTGTGTAACCTTATCTGAGGCATCATGATGTTCAACAATCTGGGCTGATCATCAGTTTCCTCCTCGTTCTGGATGCTGCTGTGTTGAAATTCTGACAGCGTTTCTTCAGATTCAGACTTGACTTGAACCTCCATGTCAGTCTCATCCTTCAGAACAAGATGCTCTCCCTCCTGACTGATGTGGACTTCCCCGTATTCCTCTTTGATCTGTGGAGGTTCTGGTTCCTCCTGATCCAGACTGGAGTTCATCTCCTGTTTCGGGAGCTGCTGGTCAGTAAGAACTTCCTCCTCCTTACAGTCGTGTTGCTGTGGGAGGTCTGCAGGAACAAACAACACAACAAGATCATTAATGTGGTGACGTAAAAAAAAAAAAGGGTTACATACTCAGGTAGAATTGTGTAACTGGTCTGAAGAACTGCAGTATTTTCTGTAGAGGTGCACCGTCTGCCCAAGCACACTGCAAATGTGCTAGAAATTCAGCCGTGGCACTGCGCAGCAGCTAGGCCTATGTGGGGAAACACTGACAGGTGCTCTACCGTTAGTGCAGGCCCATAGGAGACCCAGGTCCACCAGACGGCCACCTGGCAACAAGAGGGTGGCTGGGCTGAGACCATTTTCATGTTTTTTTCTCTGTTTATCAAAAACTGAATGACAATACGTTTCATTACTGCGCATATTCTCCACTGAACCCTTGTTTCTTCTGATGTGATCTCTGTTGTTGTATTTGACAGCTGTATGGTTTCAAACTGTAGTACAGAGTTTCAGAAGCAGCGTTTTTATATACAGTAGACATGTCCTCGTTACGATTACAATTAATGATTATTTACCTTTTTTTTAAAAAAACTGTAAGTCGGCATTGCTGTTTAACTTTTGTCTGCTCATTTCTATTATTGTTTTCCCCCTCATCTCAAATGACACACACATATACTGTAGACACACACGTAAAACCACCAATGGTGTTGTTGTTCACAGTTTATCTGTATTTCCACGTCACTGTATTGCCTTTTTGCACAATAAAAAAGAGGAAAAAAAAGACATGCTCTCAGGAAAGCGTTGGTCATCTTAGAGGATCATTATCATCCTCTCCAGGCAGATTGTGTGTTTCCTCTGGTTGTCAGATTGGGCTCCAAGCACAACTCCACTACCTGAACTTATTACAGCTCATTTGTCTCCTGTCTTTCATTATTGGACAACCTGATTAATCCAGGTGTGCCTGACCTCAGTAACCATGACAACAGCCAGACACACATGGATTCATCAGTTTGTCCAATCATGAAAGACAAGCAAAAAGGAGCACCACTAAGTTCAGGAGGTAGTGGAGTTGTACATAAAGCCCCATTAAAGTTTTATTTCCTCCTTCTGCCATTAAAACACTGACTGGCAGGTAGATTATTAAATCTGGTGGAGATAATCTGTCTGCCATCATGAGCGACTGTAGAGCAGCCCTTTCATTAGTTGTTTATTTGCTTTAATGGTGACACACGTTTATTGTTTTACACAGGGACACTTGGAGACTGGCTCGGAGTGACAGACAAATAAGAAAAGAATGCTGGTTAAACTTTGTTTGTCATTACAATAATAGGTAAAATCAAAGCACACGTTACATTATCTGTTGTTTCACAGTTTATCTAAAATCTAATGTGTTGGTTTTAATTGTTGTCAAACACATAAAGAAACATACAGCATGTTCCGATGCTCCAGATAAATGGAGAAATAACCTAATAGTTTCCTTTGTGATTTCCATATTCATTCATAAATGATCAATTGCTCATTAAAGGGGAAGGTTTTGGGGTTTTTTTTTTCTCAACCTGGACGCATTTTCTAGCATGAAATACGTTCATTTACTCACCCAGTTTTGGTGTAACTTGAATTCCTTCAGGAGATATTTAGATCCACGCCAGATCAGCGTATGTCCAATTTAATGGAAGTGATGCAGGCAACCTCGCGCAGCCTCTAAATATTTGTGGTGATTCGTCCTTAATTGGACCATCACTGCCATTATATTGCGCATACGCTGATCTGGAGTGGATCTAAATATCTCCTGAAGGAATTCAAGTTACACCAAAACTGTCTGGGTGAGGAAATGAAAGTATTTCAAATAGGTCCAGATTTAAAAAAAAACTGAACTTCTCCCCTTATAATTTGGTCTAAGTTTGGTGCACAAATGTAGGCTAAATATCTTGTTTTTAAAATGTGATTGAAATAATTAACTGACTAGAGGAGGTGTCATTATGAAATAGAAGATAAAATCTGAATAAATAAAACAAAATGAGAAAAAATTCATGACACATCCCGACTCCCGGATTCCACCTTTAAGCAATGATTCAGATTAGGATTCAGAATCAGATTATATGAGACCTCTGGCAAGTGGCATCATGACCACTACAAAATTTTGCAGGGGAAACTCTATCCTGTATGTGTCTGTACTATTTAAAAATGATCATTATTGTATCGGATCAGGACTCGATTCTCAAAATCAAATGATTCGGACTCGGAATCAGGGGCAAAAAAATAACCCTGATCACGACATCTCTAGTAAGCATATTGTCAGTATTTACATTAATGCGTGACCTGACCAAGGAGTGGGTGCAAAAGATGCAAGTGAGAAGGAAAAAGAGATAAAAGGGAAATAACTGCTGCACCTGCACAACAAATCACCCCTGCAACATCCTCAAGAAAAACAAAGCTGAAATCCATTAAGAGCTCAAACAAAGACAAGCTGGGAAAGAGAAATAACAGAAGCATCAGAAACATGAAGGAGCAAAATAACCAAAATAACTGTTTTCTCAGCTGCTACCTTTAACTCTTTGTGTTGGGACTGCCTCATTTATTGTCTCTGGGTTAATTAAACAACAGTTATGAATAAACAACTTTAACATAAATGTGTTTCATACCTGCTGTGCGGACGTTTCTTTGTGATTTCCACGTGTTGGTGTTATCCAGCAGTCTGCGCCGACGATAAATCTCTTTCTCGTGCTGAACGATGTTTTTTTCCCTCAATATTTACACATATTTCCTCGTCAGCAGCTGTAAGTCGCGCGCTGATAAAATCTCTCAGATGATAAACTGAAGACTTTATTGATAAAACAATAAAATATTCAGCTAAGAGACCAAACACAACGATCGTCCTGCGGCTAACAGTGTAGCTCGGAAAGCAGCTGGCCTCCGGGACGCCGAAGCCACGCCCCTTCCGGTGAATACCACAAAAAAAAAAAAAACTTTATTACAACTTCTCGTAGAGACAATTACAAACAAACCAAAGCATTGTTTTACATAGAATTAACTGGAAATAAATATATTTCTTTAAAAAACTGATGAATTTAATAAAATTATAGGTTCAAGCACCTTTTTTTTTTGCAGCTTCAGAAATAACATCAATGGTCTGATTTTGATTTTTTTTTTTTTTTAATACATCACATGTGGGACAAGAGTACTTTACATTAATTTTTTTAAGCTGTTTAAATTTGGCAACTTTTTACTGGAAAAAAACCTGATAAATGTTTACGTTTTTAGGGACCAAAGATACAGTTGTCCTCAAAATTATTCAACTCCAATTAAAGAAAAGGCTAAATTCACAATAGTAGTATTCAAATAACAGGAAACTAAAGAAACTAATCATAAATAAAAATTTACAAAATTATAGTTTAATGAAATAAAGTATTGTTTTTTAACTGTGTTTGGAAATAATAATAAGAAAAAAACAAATAAACTGTCCCAGACAAGTTAGAGCACCTTTCCCATGAACAGTGGACCAACATACCGGTCAACAGGTGTAGAAGCCTTTTTAAACATCACAGAAAACACCTGATTGCAGTGATTATAAGAATAATAATAATGGATTAGATATTGCGCTTTTTCTTGCAGGGCACTCAAAGCGCTCACAGTAAGTCCAGTATTCTTTCACTCCCTCATTCATACTTGGTAATGATGGAAATGTGGCAGCCATTTCACGCTTTTTTCAACTTGGACCTTATTTCAGGGAGTTTCTAAGTGCATTTATTCACCAGTAAATCTTCTGTATCACTTTGACCCGTTCGGGCGATATATTCATTGAATTGCCCTCCAGCATACATCCATATAATGGGAGAGACGGGGCAGCTTCTCTGTGAAACATTATTTGCAGAAAAACTCCTTTGTTTCACCAAGACTTTAAGTAGAGAGACTGAACGAGTACTATTGTCCTGTGGGTTCAGAGGACAACACTGATCCTGTCAACTTTTTTTCTTAAATGTTATCCTTTAAACCAATGTGGGCTCTTAAGCAAGGTCCTTTCCCCCATAAACTGTCCCCTGGTGCTGAGACGTGGCAGCTTTCTCTGCTCTCTGGGTAATCCAGAGATAGGTAAAATACAGACTATGGCATAGCTTAAAGCAGGGCAACCGAGCAGGATTTCATCCCCAGACTCCCCGGTGAGTCATGCATGCTTACCAGTCAGCCAAAGGGATATCCCTGCAGATTGGAGGCATAGCAACAGGACCCCACACTGTCACATGTGTATAATACTTGATTTGTTTGTCACATAAGAATATTCAGGGTTCCCACGGGTCCTGGAAAACCTGGAAAGTGATTGACCCATTTTCCAGTCCTGGAAAACACATGGAAAATGTAAGAAAAAAAAAAAAGTAAAATGTCATGGAAAAGCTTGAGTTGTCCTGGGAAATTATTTTCTTCCCTTTAATTTCAGTTTTGTTCATACAGCACTTTTCAAGCATTAAAAAACAAAGACAATGAAATGACATATAAACAAAGCCCTTAACATAAAAAATCAAATATGCGCTTATTTATGAAAAATATCAGTTGGAAAAAAAAGTTAGCAAAAAAATAAATAAGTAAACTAAATAAATACATTTGATTTTGATATTCATATATATATATATATATATAATTTTTTTCAATGGTTTTTATTTTTAATTTAAGAATGCAGATGTCAGATGCACAAATTAAACTCTAAGTAAACCGTAAATAACATACATCTTGTTTGGATGACTTATTGAACATATAAAAATATTTTGTGGTGAAAGTACGAGAGAAAGAGAGAGGGGAATAAACTTTAGAAAATAACACTTCTCCAAAGCTGGGGGTGGAATTTATTATATATGTTGGGATAGCTTGAATTGTACTATACCAGCTGAAAAAGACCTGGAAAATAATGTCAAGAAAAGATTGGAAACCCTAATATTGTTGTGGTCATTAACACATTGTACAAAAGTAAAATTTTCCTGAAATCCCCAATAACTGCCATCACAAAAATGTCAATTCCACATATATTTCAGAACATTTATTTTGAAGTCGTGAACTTACAAAATATGATACAATAAATCTGCTCGACTTCAGTCCGTCTGGCTTAGACAGAAACTTAAATGGCATGTTTCCTCTGAGAAAAAGGAAGAGAAAAAGAAAACTTGCAGCAGATTTTAAGTAAATAAACAAGCTTAAATGAAATTAAATAAAACTTAGCTTAGCAACTTGTCGCTATATTCACAATTGTTTACCCTTCTATCAACACAGTGTCTTACATACTGGCTTTTCATACATATTGGCAACCAAATGCACCATTAATCCCATAGCCCTAAGAACTGATACCACATACTGGTCAAACTGGCTGAAAGTTAACAAGAACATAGCACCAGAAAGCAAAAGGTTTACCAGGTAAGTTTATGCGAACAAGTTCTCATTTAAAATAACAACCTGGCAAGAAGCAGAAAACAACAAAAGACATACATAAACATAAACAGCATAAAACATAAAAAATCCGAAACAAAAGTTGAACTGAATAAACCTCGAACATAAAGAATGTCATTACACTCAATTTTCAACAGTACAGCAAAGCTGAAGTGTCAGAGACAGCAAAATGCAAAAACATGGGAACATCTACGCCATCCCATATGGTCCCTGATCCCTCCTCGTTTTGTAGCTTTTACTGCAGGATTAAAAGATTAAAGCTTCTCATCTATGTGTGTTCTTATAAAGAAAGTTAATTTATAACTTTAATGGAAATGTTTCCCACATGTGAACGAAAATATGGTTTTGCACTAGTGTGGATTCTAATGTGTTTAGTTAAAAACACTATTCTGACTACATTTTTTTTCCGGTTATTTTACAAGCATATGGTTTCTCACCAGTGTGGACTTAAATGTAAGCAGCGAAATATGTTCCTAGCATATCCCCCACACGTTTCACAAGTATATATTGTCTCACCAATGTGGGTTTTCATGTGTTCAGCTAAAACACTTCTCTGATGAAATCTTTTTCCACATAATGTACAAGCATATGGTTTCTCAACAGTGTGGGTTGCCGTGTGAACAGTCAAATTTCCTATGTCAGAGAAACGTTTTCCACACTCTTTACAAGAATATTGTTTTTTTTTTCCACAGAGCAATGTTTCTTCATTGGTGACTTTTTATTTAAGGCTTTTTTACAAATGTCACTTTTCACAGACTTTTTCAATTTGTAATTTTTACGGTGACCATCTGATCTGGAAGAGTTACCCATGTTGTTATTGTACTTCAGAACAAGCTGCTTGACCTCCTCATTGGTGGATTGCTGCTCAGTTCCGGCTCATCCTGGTCCAGACTACAGTTCCTCTCCCTGGTTACAGAGCTGCTGGTTGGTGAGATCTTCGTTCTCCTTACAGATATGTTGATGTGAGACGTCTAGAGGGACAAAGAAACAAGAAATAACACAAAATGTAAACTCTGTCTCCTGATAGACAAAACAGAGTTAAAAGACACAGCTAAAGTGGTGTAAGTTACTGCTACTTATTAATAACAGCAAGCTGCAAAGACGACAGGTAGAAAGAGCGCAATAGCTCAAACTGATATTTGACCCTAAATCTGAGGTTGAAGACAGAGACGAGCAACAAGAGCACGAGGAAGTCAGTCAAATGCAGCAAGAGTTTTCTGAATGGTAAGGTTTGACATTTTTGTACTTTTGTTATGCCTAATGAAAGAGTACAAGTTAAAAACTCCGATATAATGTGATATTCCCTTGCGTTTTTTGGGGGTTTGTTCACATATGTACAGTTCTTTCTATTGCCCGTTTAAAAGAGGTAAACAATGCCTTAAGGACTATTTTTCAAAGGACAGTTATGTTGGAGGTCAAAGGAATGTATCTTGGCAACATACCACTGGAATGGGCGAGAAAAGACATATATCTTTTGGTATCTTATTGATTCATTGAAGGGGAAGGCTTCAATTGGATGAATTTTATTGGATGGGGCTGCTAACAGCCCGTGCTGATTGATTGAATGATTATTATGTCCATCAAACTCGACCGCCGTTTTTCCCTCTCCCATCCTCGCGTACCTATTCAGTCTAACTATTGGTTTACGTACCTATTCTGTGTAACTTTATCTGAGGCATCACAATTTTCAACAATCTGGGCTGATCATCAGTTTCCTCCTCGTTCTGGATGCTGGTGAGTTGAAATTCTGTTAACGTTTCTTCAGGTTCAGACTTGACTTGAACCTCCATGTCAGTCTCATCCTTCAGAACAAGATGCTCTCCCTCCCTGACTGATGTGGACTTCCTCCTGGTTCTCTTCCATCTGTGGAGGTTCTGGTTCCTCCTGGTCCAGACTGGAGTTCATCTCCTGTTTCAGGAGCTGCTGGTCAGTAAGAACTTCCTCCTCCTTACAGTCGTGTTGCTGTGGGAGGTCTGCAGGAACAAACAACACAACAACATCATTAATGTGGTGACGTAGAAGCAAAGTTTAGATATTCAGGCAGAATTCAAAGTGTTTAATTGGTCTGAACTTCTTGTCTCCTCCAGAATTTACCTTCTATAATAATTCTCTACAACAGTGGTTTTATAACTTTTTATGTCACATGCCGTATGTTTTGAAAGTGGCCCATGTGCTGAGAATTTTGTCAAAAGGGTTAAAGGAATAGTTCACCCACAGAATGATGTAACTTTGTTTTCCATTCCATCCTTTATTTTACATTGGACGAGCAGTATGGAGGAATACTGACATGTTTTTGTGGACTTTTATAGACCTTTTTGGCTCGGACCCCAGTGAACCCCAGGAAACGAGAAGCCTTCCTGATCGCCGGCTGCATTTGAGATATTAAAAAAGTGCCCCAGAGTCTTGCTCACCATGAGGGGAAGTGGAAAATAAAGTTACATCATTCTGTGGATGTACTATTCCTTTAAGGTTAATGTTTGGTTTCCTGCATAGAATGATACATAGATAATTTATGAAAAACATGTATAATTATTATGTTTAAAAAGAAACTGCCTCCATTCTTCATTTGTAACCAACTGCAGGATGTTCTGTGTTCTCAGGTTGCAGGTGTTGCAGATAAACATGGTGAACCATCCGTAGACTGACTTCGCCTAATGACATCTTTAGGCTACTCCTGAAGGTGCCACAGTGCCAGCCAGTTATTTCTGGACTCTCATATACCATCTGTGAGGCACTGCAAAGACATTTAATGTTTACATTTATGCAGCAACTAGAAAAGTCTATTATTTAGACTTTGACAAACCGTCATTTGAGCAAGTTGTCGGTACACATCTGCTCTGAGGAATCACTGGATGGAACAAACTGTCTTTTATAAATGTTATATTTGTTGTTGTATTTGTCTTTTAACCAGTATGGACCTAAATTGTGACTGCAATAAACAACTGAACTGAAAAATATAAACTGAGGAGATTTCAGACCAGAACAAAGTAAAACTGCGTTTTCAGTCTCAGATGGAGGAATTTAACAGGCTAACCACGTTAGCTGCTGTTGTTATTGAAGCTGATGCTCCTGAAACGATTCAAATTAGGTCTGTGGGATCATTTTCCTCAAAATACGCGATGTCTGTTTCTGTTTCTGGCGGTTGGTGAACAACTTAGAGAGCATTAGCGACACCTGCTGGTGAGGAGTGTGGGTCAGGACCAGGACGACCATCCACACTGGAATATAAAACACTCATCTGCATATTTTAATTAATAAAAAAGTTATTAAAGAAATAGATTGATTACTTTTTTCATTTGACCAGATATTTGATATAGTTTAGTTATAACTAGCTTCAGCTGCAGGACATCATGTATGTGATCAATTTGTGACACTGAATGAATGATTTTTATTTTCTGGTCACAATGCTGCTCTGATAAGAGTGAATAATGTAAAATTTCATATCAAATCCCAAATGAGTCATGATCCAATCCAACTTTATTTATAAAGCACTTTATTAATAATGAATTAATGAAGAAATTTTTTTTTTACCTTTGTGTCTGGCTCTAATTTCTCCCATCCCATATGGGATTAGTCAGACACATTGGGCCTCATGCAAGAGGCATTTGTACCAAATTCTTTCTTAAATGGTTCATACGAGTGATTTAGGAGAAAATGTTGCATTCACCAGTTTTCTCATATTTCTAATCTTCTGTAAGGCACGAACAAATTTCACCAGTGCTTCAGACTTGATGTTGGAGTCTTGCGCAATTAGTCTGCTGTAATCCAAACTGAGACTAAGGGGCTGTAGGAATCGTTACGTAGAAGCAATTGTGTATTTTGAAATCCAATGTAAATTAGATAACATCATTATGTATCACTATGCAATTATAAATCACATTTCTATGTGCAGACAGTCCCTTTGCTTAATCGGCAGCTTCCCTTGCAGTGAAGATGCTGACTGTGCCGTTAGTCTGTGCAAAAAAATGTAATTTATAATTGCAGAGTGATACATAATGATGTAGTCTAACTTAGATTGTATTTTAAGATGCACAATTGCTTCTAAGTAACGATTAAAACAGTCCCTTAGTGAAAAACTAGGTTTGGATAACAGCAGACTAATTGCGCAAGAGAAGATTAGAAATACGAGAAAATTGGTGAATGTGAATTTTTTTTTCCCCAAATCACTCGTATGAACCATTTAAAAAAGAATTTGGTACAAATGCTTCCTGCATGAGGCCCAATGTGTCTGACTAATCCCATAAGGGATGGGCTGTAGCCAGACACACAAGTAAACAAAAATAATTTCATTTATTCATTTATTATTAATAAAGTGCTTTATAAATGAAGGTGGATTGAATAATGACTCATTTGGGAGATGATGTGAAATTTTACATTATTTGCTCTTATCAGAGCAGCATTGTGACCAGAAAATAAAAATCATTCATTCAAACTGATCACATACATGATGTCCTGCAGCCTAAGCTAGTTACAACTAAACTATATTAAATATCTGGTCAAATGAAAATCAAGAACTGTTCTAAAAGTAATCAATCTATTTCTTTTACCAACTTTTTTAAAAAAATATAACCTATATATATATATAGGTTTATATATATACCTAATATATAACCTCCTGGTCCTGACACACACTTCTCACCAGCAGGTGTCGCTAATGCTCTAAGTTATTCACCAACCGCCAGAAACAGAAGAAGAAGAAGAAGAAGAAGAAGAAGAAGAAGAAGAAGAAGAAGAAGAAGAAGAAGAAGCTCCACTGTTAGCAGGAAGACGGTTGTTGTGTTTGGTCTCAGCTGAATATTTCAGCGTTTCAGCAACAATGTCTTCAGTTCATCATCTGAGAGAGTTTATCAGCGCGCGACTAACAGCTGCTGCTGAAGAAATATTCTCAGAGTTTGAAAAAACCATCGTCCAGTACGAAGAAGAGATGGATCGTCATCGCAGACTGCTGGATATCAGCTGGAAACCAGGAAGAAACTTCCACACAGCAGGTATGAAACACACTGATGTTAAAGTTGTTTCTGCATAACTGGAGTTACATTCAGAGACAGAAATGAGGCAGTCACCGATGTTATATTGATGTGGTTTGCAGACTGGGCTCCATAAACAAGCAGATGCTAACAACATGCTATGTGGCTAAACCTCGTTTATCTCGCCGTCCTCAAACATCAGTGTTGATCAGAAATGTTAAAGTATCGCAGCAGAAACTCAGACATCGCGTATTTTGAGGAAAATTATCTCACTGACCTAATTTGTTTAGTGTTATGTCTCAGGAGCATCAGCTTCAACAATAGCGGCTAACGTGGTTAGCCTGTTAAATTTTTTATATATATATATATATATAACTTTATTATCAAAATTGACAATCAGTAACAAAAACCATATCAAAACAGTATCGATCAATACATTATAAGAGTATTAATAATGAAAAAAAGAAACAAAGAATTAAAAAAAAATTACATAATATGGGAGGGGTACATAGATTTCATATAAACTTTTCAAAGGCATTAAAATTACTCAGAGTCTTTATGGCTTTCAAATTTGTTAAACCTTTTAAGGTTCCAAGGTAGGTTTTCAGTTCAGTTTTGAATTGAGGCAGATTGGGTTTTAAATTGAACCATTTACATTTATGAATATAAAACTTTCCAAATAAAATAAGAAAATTTAAAATAAAAGAGTCTGTTTTGGTCAAGCATTTTGAATCATTAAAGATAATGATGTCTTTGTACTGCAGCGTTATTTGTCTATCACAATATCTTTTAAATAAGTGTTCAATTTCTGTCCAAAAAAATTTAACATAAATACAGTCAAAAAACAAATGTGAAATTGTTTCACTGACAGCTTTACAGAAAGTACAAAATTCATCTAAGTCATTCCTATACCTTTTAATAAATTGATTTGTTGGATATATTTGATGAATTATTTTAAAGTTAACTTCTTTGACCGGTTAGCCTGTTAAATTCCTTCCTATCGGTCTCTGCCGAGTGACGTCACAATGAGGCCAGCGCGTGTTGTTGGGAAAAGGCCGACCACTGAGAAAACGGCAAGTGCCGCAGCAGGATCGGCATTTGCCGTTTCTAGTAAAGGCAACTGCCGTTTGCCGTTTTTGGATCTCGGCCCTGCTGTGGAAATGAGCGCACATCTGATCATAAAAATGACGTTATGACTGGATCAAGCGGCAACCTCCGGTGGCCAGCAATGACGCCACCGGAAGAGGCCATTTTTTGTAGTTCTCCCTTCATCCGCTAGAGGCTGCAAGACTGAGCAAATCCCCACAGACTCCCATGTTAAAAACGCCAACTTCACAGCAGGAATAAAGTCCCAGTGAGTCCCATTTTGCAGATCTGGCTCTTTGATGGAGACTGAGAACCTTATGCTGTATTTTATGATGATTTGCAAAAAATGAAATGAAATAAACATGTTTACATCCTGGTTCAAAACATCATTTTAGGTTTAATAGGTCAAGTTTACCTTCATGTCAACTGTGAGGGGGGTGAATTTTTTTTATGACTCATTCGTTTAGATGTTATTTATTCTTCAAATTACACATAATCAAGGCAGAGGCGGACTTACCATTAGGCAAAAGTAGGCAATCGCTTGGGGCCCCCAAACGGAGGAGGGCCCCGACCAGCTGGGAAAAATCATGCTTTTCATTCATAGCGCCTTTTCTCCCCATCATTCTCCTTCATACACACATACGTAGGTGTAATGCAGGTCTGGTTCATGTCCGCCGCTCCTCCTGCATCTGTGTCCTCTGTCCCTGCACTTTTATTTGCCATTACCACTGTTTAATTAATTATTTATATGCGGCAACGTGTTTTTCCAAGCTGTATTTGAATGCACCATGTAACACGCGCTAAATGCCAGCATGCGGTGCTCCACCAGCAGGAGAGGTGCAGGTGTTCCTCATGTCCAGCAAACCAGAACCAGCAAAGACATGAAACATTGGAGTTTTTCCCCAAACAGCTGATGTAGGTTGAGTAAAGCTGTTCTGTCGGTGATGATTGACTAGTTATCGTGTAAGCTAGCTGGTTAGAAAACTGTTGTTACCTAAGTTTCATTTAGTGTTGGGGAACAGCTGTTTCTTTTGCCAGTTACGAATATTATAACTCATTACTCTTGAAATAAAACAGCTTAATCACTGTTTACCTGTGGTACGGGGGTCTACAGAGGAAACTTTGGGCTGTTTTTTCTGTGAAATAACTTGGAAATACAGTCAGTCGCAGGCTGGAGGTTTCTGGGCTTTTTTTCTTAAGTATAGTCCACAAATAAATAAGGAAATATGTAAAATATAATAAAACAGGAGAAAGACATGGATAGGAGGGTCACTGTGCAGCATGCTGCCCCCAAATAACTCCTTATCTGTGACTCTCACAGACATCAGTTTTGTGGGATTATATGTGGTCTTAGAATTATATGTCATTATTTTTCATAGTTTTAATTTTCAAAAGCACTAATGGGGTCCTACTTGTTCTCCCTATGTCCTCCTTTACAGCAAAAATATCTATTCAACAAAAACATGCTAGTTTAGTCATATTAACACATTTTTGTTACATTTCAAATTCCTGCATATAAAGTGTTGTGGTTCTCAGAAAAGCCTGTAAATATTATTTTATTGACATGCATCAGCAGCTGCTTTGTGTTTGCTGCTGAAACTACTTTTATTTTGCACCTTCAGTAAAACATAAATGCCACACACTTAATTTCTGAGCAGCTTATTTTTATTTTTTACTCTTTTTTTCAAATCATGCCTCACACATGGATTAGTGTTGAACTTTGTGTTTGAATTGCATTTTCTACAACAATGAAATTAACCTATAAGGACATTTTAAGAATAAGAGAACACATTGCCTTTTGGTTAAATAATCAAAGTAACTGAGTTACTTTTTGGATGAAATAACTTGTATCTAACTAGTATCTTTTTTAGTTACCACCACCACACTGGTTCCATCCCCTGCTTATTAGTTCATACTGGGAACAACCTCAGTCCTCCTTCAGTTCTTTGCAGAACTTGTGTTCATTATTGTTTTCATCCTTTTTAAAATAAATCTTTCTGCTACAACAGAGAGAGGAGGACAGGGAGGAGACATCAGACCAGAGACCAGCAGCATGGATGATGATGATGATGATGCTGGGTCTTCACTGGTAAAGGAAAGATTAGAACTTGTTGTGAAAGACATCTATTAGGCAGAGAAACCAGGCACGGTTCTAGTAAAATGTTTTTATTTGTCTGACCATGAAGAACTAACCCTGAGTTGAATAATTTCTAAAACCTCTAGTTGAGTTGGTAGGTGACTTTGAAGAGAAATAGATTAGAAAAATTGCATTTTGACACATTCTGGTGCTATATCCGAAACTTATTTCTCACTTTCTACTCTTTATGTGGTCTAAGTTTCCTATTGACAGGTCCAGATTTGAAGGGCCCCCAAGCTAAGTTCGCCTTGGGCCCCCAAATTGCTAAATCCGCCACTGAATTAAGGGCGTGTCATTATGATTGACATGCGGCAGACCGGAAGCTGGCCTGCCGACCGGAGGCTCCTAATTAGCTCCTTCTTTGCTCTCATTAAGGTCTCAGTTTGTAGCAGAGTCGCACAATGTCGGTTTTTTATACAGGGAATTGCAAGTTTAAGCGTGTCTTACCTTAACCATGCCGCTTACGGGGCTTATCTTTGTTAGCTCCTCTTAGTTTCGTGTTAGCGATTAGCCCAGAGTACGTAAGCAGTCAATCATTTGCCCTGCAGCCGCACTGTGCCCATTTTAGTATTTTCCGGGAGTGACGACGTACGTGATACGGCAAGATGGCGACAGCAAGACAAGCCCACCTGGCTTCATTTTTCTCTATTCAGACGGGACCGGATGCTACGTCTTTGGACTGGATCCATGTGTGATTTATAAAATGTTCGTGTGTGAGCAAACAACAGAATCTACGTCAGAAATCCATCATCATCCAGCTGCTTCTACCCTGAATCAGCATCGCTGACAGGTGGCGGCGGTCAGATCTGAGCCTGACCCTGACAGCGACATAAGAAAGATAACTTTCATTAGTTAAGCTCAGAAACAGTCTACTGAATGAGCACATATACAACTTTAAGTAATAGATTACTTATAAGAAAGGACGGACAGCCTTCTGTCTCCTCCGTGTCTCCTCAGTTTCCAGCGCATCCGCCTTTCTGGCTGCGCATAATGTTCATAAACTAGTATTTCTGTTCTTTAACTTATCAATAAAGTCTGGGGGGGGGGGCGCTCCATCAGCTGCCAGCGATGCCGCACAGCTCCACACAGGTCAGGGTTGTGTTGCAAACCGTGTCAGAGTCTAAAGCAGAGGATGGGCGCGCCCCGGGGGGGCCCCGCGGCAGCGAAGAAACGGCGGCAGGAGCCTCACACGTCCAAACAGAGTTTTTTCCCCCCCCCTTAGGAGATGTCTTATGCAAAAGTTTCCAGAGGAGGAAGAGAAGAGAGATAAAGGGGGCACTGCAAAAAAGAGTGGGGAATTCAGCTCTCCCGACTCATTCTTTCACTCGCCCCTTTTTTTCTAAAACTTTTTTTCCTCTTTCTCCCCTCTTTTTGCTTTTTTCCAGCCCCCCCAGGATTTTTTTTTCTATCCGCAGCGGCGGCCACCGTTTCTCCGTTGCATCCCGCTGGACCAAAACATGCTCCTGCGCCTTTCTGCAGCCCGACTGTCAGTCTTCTTCCAAGCAGCCCAGTTTTCTTTATTCAGACATCAACAATCAGATAATGAGGTTTGTTTTACCTTGACATTTTTCATCAGAAGTTATAACAATCTGCTGGCAAGATCTGCCGGCTCACACAACACTTTGAATTCTGCCTGAATATCTAAACTTTGCTTCTACGTCACCACATTAATGATGTTGTGTTGTTTGTTCCTGCAGACCTCCCACAGCAACACGACTGGAAGGAGGAGGAAGTTCTTACTGACCAGCAGCTCCTGAAACAGGAGATGAACTCCAGTCTGGACCAGGAGGAACCAGAACCTCCACAGATGGAAGAGGACCAGGAGGAACCAGAACCTCCACAGATGGAAGAGAGCCAGGAGGAATCAGAACCTCCACAGATGGAAGAGGACCAGGAGGAACCAGAACCTCCACAGATGGAAGAGGACCAGGAGGAACCAGAACCTCCACAGATGGAAGAGGACCAGGAGGAACCAGAACTTCCACAGATGGAAGAGAACCAGGAGGAACCAGAACCTCCGCAGATGGAAGAGAACCAGGAGGAAGTCCACATCAGTCAGGAGGGAGAGCATCTTGTTCTGAAGGATGAGACTGACATGGAGGTTCAACGCAAGTCTGAACCTGAAGAAACGTTGACAGAAGTTCAACACATCAGCATCCAGAACGAGGAGGAAACTGATGATCAGCCCAGATTGTTGAACATCATGATGCCTGAAATAAGGTTACACAGAATAGGTACGTAAACCTTCAGTGATCTTGGTGAACTAATGATGCAAAGAGACCAATGTAGTTATTTTATTCAGCTGCCAGCGATGCCGTACAGCTCCACACAGGTCAGGGTTGTGTTGCAAACCGTGTCAGAGTCAAAAAGCAGCGTTGCATCCCGCTGGACCAAAACATGCACCTGCGCCTTTCTGCAGCCCGACTGTCAGTCTTCTTCCAAGCAGCCCAGTTTTCTTTATTCAGACATCAACAATTGGATAATGAGGTTTGTTTTACCTTGACATTTTTCATCAGAAGTTATAACACTCTGCTGGCAAGATCTGCCGGCTCACACAACACTTTGAATTCTGCCTGAATCTCTAAACTTTGCTTCTACGTCACCACATTAATGATGTTGTGTTGTTTGTTCCTGCAGACCTCCCACAGCAACACGACTGGAAGGAGGATGAAGTTCTTACTGACCAGCAGCTCCTGAAACAGAAGATTAACTCCAGTCTGGACCAGGAGGAACCAGAACCTCCACAGATGGAAGAGAACTGGGAGGAACCAGAACCTCCACAGATGGAAGAGAACCAGGAGGAACCAGAACCTCCACAGATGGAAGAGAACCAGGAGGAACCAGAACCTCCACAGATGGAAGAGAACCAGGAGGAATCAGAACCACAACAGACAGAAGAGGACCAGGAGGAACCAGAACCTCCACAGATGGAAGAGGACCAGGAGGAACCAGAACCTCCACAGATGGAGGGGAACCAGGAGGAACCAGAACCTTCACAGATGGAAGAGAACCAGGAGGAACCAGAACCTCCACAGATGGAAGAGGACCAGGAGGAAGTCCACATCCGTCAGGAGGGAGAGCATCTTGTTCTGAAGGTTGAGACTGACATGGAGGTTCAAGTCAAGTCTGAATCTGAAGAAACGTTCAATCAACTCAATCAATCAACTTTTATTTGTATAGCCCTTTACAATTACCAGAATGGTACTCAAAGTGCTTCACAATTAAGCCATAAAAGTACATCGATACATAAAACAGAAAAAAAAAAAAACAGAAAAAAGTTGGCAGAAGTTCAACACACCAGCATCCAGAACGAGGAGGAAACTGATGATCAGCCCAGATTGTTGAAAATCATGATGCCTCAGATAAGGTTACACAGAATAGGTACGTAAACCTTCAGTGATCTTGGTGAACTAATGATGCAAAGAGACCAATGTGGTTATTTTTTCAGCAAACGTTCCTGAACAAACATGACACCACTGCCACAGATTTCACTTTTAACATTTTAATTTAGCCTGGACATGTTCTGATAATAGAAACTAATTGAGAGGCAGGGTAGAGTTTTAACACCTGACAAGAATGTAGGTTAATGGTCATGTAGCCATCTTCGAACCAGATTGATGAAGACTCTCTATAAACTGTCAGAAACTTGATAAACGAGGAGGATAAAATGTTTTTTGGTGCATTGCAACAATTACTCGAGTAATGCGTAATATGAGTTTCCATCAACCAACACAGTGCAACATTCTGCATACACACACATGAACTGTGCTTCCCAGCTGGATAAAAAAGCCGACATGTAGCTAGATCACATCTGTCATCCTTTCATCGCCCTCTCCATCTCTCTCATATGAAGCACATAAAAATGTGAACAGTGAAACTCTAATTTGACAAATTCAGACCCAAACATCCACATTTTGTGTAATAATGAAGCCGAGGCGCCATGAAGTGAACTGACTGCATGTCTGACCGTTAGAAAAGTTGCAGCAGTGACTGATGCTGAACCTCCTTTCTGAACTTTCTGTCCATTTTCTGTTCCAGACATTACTTCAATGTTATAGTAGCTTGATGTCACGTAGAGCTCACTGACTGCACTTTCTTTTGATGAAATTATGACAACAAATTAAACCAGTGTCCCGTCACCGACATGCTGGCTGCTAGTCACGATGCTTATTGTGCTGTTAGTCTGCGTATAAAATGTGATTTATAATTGCAGAGTGATACATAATGATGTAGTCTAACTTATATTGGATTTTAAAATACACAATTGCTTCTAAGTAACGATTAATACAGTCCCTTAGTGAAAAACAATAGGTACAATCAAAACACATTATTTTATGCTCGAAAAGCCTCTGAGAACATTATCTATCAGGAAAAAAAGATTGACTATTTTATTTCTATATGTGGATTTTACAAAGTTAAATTAAATGTATGTCCTTGTACTGTAATGTACAGGACCGAACAGTAGGCGACTATTGGTTCTATGAATTTCCTCTCACTGCCAGGGGCTTTATGGTGAATGCTGCCTCTGGTGGTATGTACTATCTTATATGAGAGAAGCGCGACGTCCTGGTCATGTCCTGTATTTCATTGAATGGGTGGAGTACCAGTACAAACTAGTCACGCCCAGGAGAAGGTGGGAGTTACTACAGCCACTGGAGGAGGCTGAAAGGCTGCTGACAGCCTCCCGTCAGCCTCCTGTCAGCTGAATGGCCTCTGAATGGGATGGGAACTTCTACGTGGCTCCTACTGTAGGTGGACAAAATGTTTTTTGGCACATTGTATTCACAGCTGTGAGATAAACAGCTTCTTTACGTAAAAATTGGACTCTGTCGTAGTAAAACTGTAAACTCAAACGGTACCATGTTCCAGTACCTAAATGCATCCTTCACTGTGAGGGAGTTGAAGAGTTGGTGATTTCTATGCAGGACATGAACGTAGCATCACATGCATGAAGTTCAGCCCGCGTTCAGTCAAAACAACCAGCTAATCCAAAGTGTCTGGCTCCACTTCTGTAAGGCTGATGCCGGTCAAGCTTGCTGCAATAATTGTGAATTAAATTGAAAGATAAGCAGCAGGAATACTTCAAATCTGAGAAAACACTTGATTTAACCTTGTATTCTTCTTGAGTAGTGTTAGGACATTATGAATATCTGGTATAATTAATACTCTTTTATCTCAGTTCAAACAGGAGACAGATTTCACATTTTGTGATATTTGTTGTGTTTCTGTTTTTTTAAACATCTCAGACCAACATATCTGTGAGGAGGAAGAAGATGTCACAAACCAGCAGCTCTGTAACCAGGATGGGAACTTTAGTATGGACCAGGAAGAACCAGAACCTCCACAGATCAACGAGGAACCCAAGCAGCTATCCACCAATCAGGAGGGAGATCAGCTTGTTCTGAAGCACAATAAGAAGGGTAACTCTACCAGATCAGACGGTTGCCTTAAAAAAGACAAATCACCGGTAAACAAACATTGCTCTGCGGCCAGTGGTGAGAAACTACATACTTGTAACGTGTGTGAAAAAAGCTTTCGTCTAAAATCAAACTTGACTGTTCACCTGAGAACCCACACTGGTGAGAAACCCTTTTCTTGTAAAGTGTGTGGAGTAAGCTGTAGTCAAGAATCAAACTTGTCTGTTCACATGAGAACCCACACTGGTGAGAAACCATATGCTTGTCAAACATGTGGAAAAAGCTTTAGTTACAGTAATGTTTTAAAGGAACATATGAGAATCCATACTGGTGAGAAACCCTTTTCTTGTAAAGTATGTCGAAAAAGCTTTACTAAAAAATATCACTTATCTGTTCATATGAGAACCCACACTGGTGAGAAACCCTTTTCTTGTAAAGTATGTCGAAAAAGCTTTACTAAAAAATATCACTTATCTGTTCATATGAGAACCCACACTGGTGAGAAACCTAATGAAAAGTTGCTTTTTTAAAGGAAATAGAGAATCCATTGGTGAGAAACCCTTTTCTTGTAAAGTATGTCGAAAAAGCTTTCCTAAAAAATATCACTTATCTGTTCATATCAGAACCCACACTGGTGAGAAACCATATGCTTGTCAAACATGTGGGAAAATTTAGCTTGAGTCACAGTTATGTTTTAAAGGAACATATGAGAATCCATACTGGTGAGAAACCCTTTTCTTGTAAAGTATGTCGAAAAAGCTTTACTAAAAAATATCACTTATCTGTTCATATGAGAACCCACACTGGTGAGAAACCATATGCTTGTCAAACATGTGGGAAAATATTTAGTCAAAGTAGTGTTTTAAAGGATCACATGACAACCCACACTGGTGAGAAACCCTTTTCTTGTAAAGTGTGTGGAATGAGCTTTAGTCGAAAATCGAACTTGTCTGTTCACATGAGAACCCACACTGGTGAGAAACCATACGCTTGTCAAACATGTGGGAAAAGATTTCGTCACAGTAATGTCTTAAAGTGCCACATGGCAACTCACACTGGTGAGAAACCATACGCTTGTTAAACATGTGGGAAACATTTCTGTAAGTCATGATTTAATTTTCGATATAAGTCTACTCAGGCGAGTACTTAAATCTTGCATTTGGTAAAAGTTACAAAAACAAGGAGGCATCAGGGACCATATGGGAAAGCATAGATGCCCTCTTGTTTTGCATTTTGCTGCCTCTACTTCACCTTTGCTGTATCATAGAAGATGGAGAGTATTGCCATAGTTCATGATGGAGTTTAATTGAATTTTGTGCAACTATTGTCTAAGACTTTCACTTGGTTTATGTCTGTTTATGTGTCAGTGTGCCTTTTGTTGTTTTCTGGGTTTTGTTGTGCTGCTCCTTCCCAGGTTGTTATTGTAAATTTCAACTTATCAGTAAACTTTCCTTTTTTAACAACAGTAAAGTTTTATCTTTTCTTTCTTACACTGTATTCTGTTTCTTAATAAACTAGGTATCATTGGCTGGAGTTGGCCCCTCATCCCTTACAGCCAGTCTGACCAGTGTGTTCATCAGTTCTGATGCTATGGGATTACTGGTGCATTAGGTTAGCAACAGCTGTGTACTATCACAGATTATGTGTTTTTTAAGGATGCATCCACACTTTGTTTGGTCCACTTTTTAAATGACTCTGGTCAGCTTCCAAAGATGGTACGCTTCATTCGGCGCAGTGTGAACATCAACCATTCTGGTGCACACCAAAGAAGCGGACTCTGGTCTGTGTGAAAGTTTCAGCTTACTTGCAAATAAATGTTCCCTCTAATTTTCAATCTGTCTGAGCATACACACAAGCTTCCTGAGTCTTCCTTGGACCACTGTGAACAACATAAGATTTGGCCAAGTGTGTCAGTGTAATGAAATGGACAATGGTCCTCATGCAACAACATGTTAATATTTTTTTTCATATCTTTCTCTTACTTTTTCTCCGACCGTGGGGTCCTACAAATGCACTTCATCAGATTCAACAAACTCTCTAAACATAACTGTATGAATGATCCTCATAAACATGATGGATTCCACCTGTACGTACGTGAGGGCACGTTCACGAGAATTGTATATCTGCATAAAAACCGCCCCAATAACTCCATATAAGAACACGATCCGTCTTCTTTCTGAACCTCACCTCTACAGCTGAGGCTGAACTCTCCCGGCCAGCACCTTCTTGATCGCTGTCAGAGACATCATCTTCTCTTTGGACTGACTCGGGCACAGCAGGGTCCTGGAAACGTTAGCTTAGCTTTAGCTTCGCTTGGCTTTAACTGGTGGAGCTGCTGGAGTTTCTGAAAGGTTTTAGTGTTTGTTTCTCGTTGTTCCTCTGAACATCAAGAGCTCAAAGCCGGAGGTGGGACTAATAAACGCCCGTTCACATGATCCGTGGTAAAAAACACTTTGTGTCCCATTGTTTTCCTACAGAGAGAGCGGTGACGCTTGACTCAGGAACCGGGGAGAGATGACTCACTCTGCCCGAAACCTGCATGGCTGCTGTCACGTCAGAGCGGGACACTGTTTTCTCCACTGATTTTTTCAGCACAAAATCCTGGAAAAGTGAGGATTTGTGACTGCAGAAATCGTCCTTCCAGACTGAGCTCACATTTGGCTTCCAGGACGTCTTCTCTTCCTTCCAGGATGGTTGATATCAGCTCCTCGGTCACTCTCAGCGGCTCGCTCGACTTTTCTCCATATTTGGTCTCCAAAAATCTGTAAAAGCGTTTTGTATGAACCGTGAGACGGTGTTGCTGTTAGCAGAGACATCTGTGGACAGAGTCAAAGGGGAAATGTCCTGCTGCTGTTTTGTTGAGGTGTAATGGTTGGTTACACCTCAACAGTCCCAGGTTAGTTGGTTGTTGGTGGGAGTAAGCACATGGACGCAGTCGCGGTTCAGCAGACATTCATGCTCCAGATGATCCACTGAAATGGAGTCCGTCTCCTCTAAATGGAGATTCATCAGCAACTGTCACTTAAACAAACTAAAAACCTCAACAAATACATATGTGAGCGCTTTGAGTGCCCTGCAAGAAAAAGCATGTTATAAATTTAATCCATTATATAACGATGGTTGCTAAAATAAAATAAATCAGATAAAGGGGTGTTCAGACCGTAGAAGATCTAAATGTGTGACACCAAGCATCTTGTACACATGATATAAAAATGAAAGCTAATCAAGACGTGACTTGGAAAAGAAAATATTTTTCAATGTTATTTCCCACATGTTCATGTCTCCACATATAGCTGTGGCCTTCAGCATTAAAGCTGTGATGAATGTATTCAGAGTCTCCTGCTCTGATCCATGTTTTTATCAGTAGAGTCTGGAGCGTTCGCCTTCCCCTACGTCACTTCCAGTCAGTTGCTGGGGTGATTATTTCAGATGGAGAGGCAGGAAAGCCCCGTCTGACTACTATTTGTACATTTTTACATTGGAAATGTTAACTGTGGACCTGATACACTACAAGGGCTTCTACATATGTTTAAAATGAAAGATGCACTTTAAAGGAGGTAAAAGCTAAGAAGTGGAGAATAAATCACAAGAGCAGTAAATGCTGTGTCGACTGTTAGTTGCACTGTTACAGAGGTAAAAATAAAAAATCTTTGATCCAAAGATTTTGGAGATGCTGATTGTGCTGTTAGTCTGTGCATAAAAATGTAATTTAGAATTGCAGAGTGATACATAATGATTTGTCTAACTTATATTGTATTTTAAGATGCACAATTGCTTCTAAGTAGCAATTAATGCAGTCCCTTAGTGAAAAACTAGGTTTTGATAACAGCAGCCTAATTGTGCAAGACTCCTACATCAAGTCTGCAGCACTGGTGAAATTTGTTTGTGCCTGACAGAAGATTAGAAATATGAGAAAATTGGTGAATGCAACATTTTCTCCTAAACCACTCATACGAACCATCTAAGAAAAGAATTTGTTCGCACAAATGTTTCTTGCATGAGGCCCAATGTGTCTGACTAATCCCATATGGGATGAGCTGTATAAAAGCCAGACATGAAAATTTGAGGGAAAAAAAAATTATCAATAAAGTGCTTTATAAATAAAGTTGGATTGAATAATGAGTTGCTCTTATCAGAGCAGCATTGTGACCAGAAAATAAAAATTATTCATTGGGTGTCACATATTGATCACATTCATGATGTCCTGCAGCCTAAGCTAGTTATAACTAAACTATATCAAATATCTGGCCAAATGAAAATGTCTTTTACCAACTTTTTTATCACTTATAATAAGCAGATGAGTGTTTTCCATTCCAGTGCGGATGGTCGTCCTGGTCCTGACCCACACTCCTCACCAGCAGGTGTCGCTAATGCTCTCCAAGTTGTTCACCAACCGCCAGAAACAGAAGAAGAAGAAGAAGCTCCACTGTTAGCAGGAAGACGGTTGTTGTCTTTGGTCTCTTAGCTGAATATTTCAGCGTTTCATCAACAATGTCTTCAGTTCATCATCTGAGAGAGTTTATCAGCGCGCGACTAACAGCTGCTGCTGAAGAAATATTCTCAGAGTTTGAAAAAACCATCGTCCAGTACGAAGAAGAGATGGATCGTCATCGCAGACTGCTGGATATCAGCTGGAAACCAGGAAGAAACTTCCACACAGCAGGTATGAAACACACTGATGTTAAAGTTGTTTCTTCATAACTGGAGTTACATTCAGAGACAGAAATGAGGCAGTCACCGATGTTATATTGATGTGGTTTGCAGACTGGGCTCCATAACCAAGCAGATGCTAACAACATGCTATGTGGCTAAATCTGGTTTATCTCGCCGTCCTCAGACATCAGTGTTGATCAGAAATGTTCAAGTGTCGCAGCAGAAACTCAAACACCACGTACTTTGAGGGAAATGATCCCACAGACCTAATTTGTATCTTTTCAGGAGCATCAGCTTTAATAACAACAGCAGCTAACGTGGTTAGCCTGTTAAATTCCTTCCTCTGAGACTGAAAACGCAGTTTTACTTTGTTCTGGTCTGAAATCTCCTCAGTTTATATTTTTCAGTTCAGTTGTTTATTGCAGTCACAGTTAAAGTCCATACTGGTTAAAAGACAAATACAACAACAAATATAACATCTATAAAAAGACAGTTAGTTCCATCCAGTGATTCCTCAGAGCAAATGTGTACCTACAACTACGACGCTGAAGTTAGCTTCCGATTCGCTATATGCATTAAGAGCAATACCTCTAAATTTGCAAGAAAACAGACTATATTAAAACAGGTCCTGAGATAAAACTATAACACTAAGACTCATCAAATCTGGAGTAAATTATTCTACAGAGTCTACAGATTCATAAAAACACCTTTTCTGATTTGTGAAACCTTTATTCTATTTGTGAAAATGCAAATTAGGCTCATTTTATGCCCTTTTTTTTCTATCTACACTGCATAAGACCTGATACTGACCAAAACCCACAATACTTACAACCTTCAAACCTGGTCTCAGATGTTCTTCAGAGGTTGTAGATTAATTCAAGCATTATTTCTGATTTGTGAAAGTGAAAAATAGGGTCATTTTCTGGCTTTATTATCATTCTGACCACCTTAGACCTGGTCCAAGTCAAAACCCATAATAATTACACTCTTCAAACTTGGACTGAAATATTCAACAGTCTATAGATTTATGAAAACACAATGTTTGATTTGTGAAAGCTTATTCTATTTGTGAAAATGCAAATTACCCTCGATTTTTGAGTTTTGTAGCATCTATACCACATTAGATCTGGTCCTTATCAAAAACTACAATACTTGTTCCAAATTCAAATTTGGACTGAATTATTCTATAGATTATAAAAACAGCATGTCTGAATTGTGAAACCTTTATTTTATGTGTGAAAATGCAAATTAGGCTCATTTATATTTGTTATATAAACTGTTTAGGATGAGGGGGGTTGGCAGGAAACTTACAGAACCAAAAACAAAGATGAAATTGTTAAAAAAAAGAAAAAAAATAGGTTTACTCCTGGGAGATGTGCTGTCATTTGCAGGGTGGCTGATCTTTTCCAAAGTTCAGATGGTCTCAGCAGTTGAATTCTGGGATTTATGTCCTGAGCAATGCTCGACTAACAGGAAAAAATGTAGTTTATGGTTCCACAAATTCAGTGGAATCACAATTTAAACAAGGGAACTCAGAAGCTGTGAATCGAAAGACACCTCTTTTTTTCAATTTCACAAATAGAAAAAAGGTTTCACAATTCAGACAAGCTGTTTTCATAAATCTATAGACTCTGTAGAATAATTCAGTCCAAATTTAAAGATTCTAAGTATTGTAGTTTTTGATCAGGACCAGATCTAATGTGGTATAGATGCTATAAAACTCACAAAATGAGGGTAATTTGCATTTTCACAAATAGAATAAAGGTTTAAAAATTCAGACATGGTGTTTTATGAACCTGTAGACCGTGTAGAATAATTTAGTCCAGATTTGATGAGTCTAAGTGTTGTAGTTTTTGATCAGGACCAGGTCTTAGGTGGTCTAGATTAGGCTTTACACAATCAGGATTTTTGGGACCGATAACCGATCAGAGTTTTAAAAAACTGATCACCGATCTGATGATGTGAAGAAACAAATAAAAAGGATTTTTGTTTCCATTTTTTGTCCTGAACTGACTGAGATGAAAAGATTAAACATCAATAACCTCTAATGGGCATTCAGGTTTAATCAGGACAAACCAAAATAATTTGAGCCAGTGGCACAAATAACAGCTCAACTTAAACTGTTATAACTGAAATTATTTACAGTCACAGCGCAAATGAAGGCAGTAATGCTGCTTCAGAAGTTGGGACTCACATCTGATGATGTCATATTAGTGGTCAGACTAATCGAGTGACTGTTTCCTCAGAAGAACCTCGACGTGAGAACGAACAACCCGCTGCAGCTCATTAGTCCGGTATCGCCGCAGTAGGCTGGAATATATTTGCTGTGGACGCATGCGTCAGCGTCAGCGTCAGGAGCGTTTGTGTACATACCTGCTGCAGCACGTGAGGAGCACGCAGCGGCCGAAACACTCGATACTGGAGGTCTCCGCTACAGGAGGACTACAGCGCTCTTAGACTGAAAGGACACAGCGCATTTCCTGCATTTCTGCAAACAACAGTTAAAGTTTACCTTTAAACTGTTGCAGCACAAGTGTTTGTCACCGTGTCTCCAGACCGCCGACATGTTTTCTCACCTTGTTTGCAACCGACGTCGCCATCCTTGACGTGTGGTGTATTCTGGATCGTAAAAACTTTATTGTCCAGCACATAGTGACAGAACTCACAACAAAAACACCACAAAAACATAAAACACACACAAGTGAGACGTGTCTATTCTGCTTTGTTTGTTTTCAAAGTTTAATTGGTGTAAATGAGTTTTACTGGAGCAGATTCAAAGTGACAATGACGTCATTGATCGGATCGGTGAATGAGGCGTTAAGGACCAATCAGAAAATTTAGAAAAAAATCTGAAATGTCAGCCGATCCGATCAAACCGATCTGATAGGTGGAAAGTCCAGTCTAGATGCAAGTAAAGTCATAAAATGAGCCTAATTTGCATTTTCACAAATAGAATAAAGATTTCACAAATAAAAAATGGTGTTTTGATTATTTTGTAGAGTGTACAGAATAATTCAGTTCAGGTTTGAAGAGTGTTGTAGTTTTAAATCAGGACCTGTTGTAATACTGTGAGAATTGTCCGACTTTCTAAGTGGGAAATCCGACTTCGGGGGGTCGTTCCAGTTGAAATTTCCCACTTAGAACTGAGAATTTCCGACTCCCGAGTCCAAATAAAACGCAGCATAAATCAGCGGTGGGGAATTCTGGTCCTCAAGGGCCGGTGCCCCTTCAGGCTTTCCATTTCTCCCCAATTCAGCACACCTGATTCAGATCAAATGGATCTAACAGCTAATCAAGTTCAGGTGTGTAGGAGCAAGGACAAGTGGAATTCCTGCAGGAAGAGGGCCAAGGTTCCCCCCCCCCCCGGTCTGAATAATCGACTCTTCTAGTTGCTGCATAAATGTAAACATTAAATGTCTTTGCAGTGCCTCACAGATGGTATATGAGAGTCCAGAAATAACTGTCTGGCACTGTGGCACCTTCAGGAGTAGCCTAAAGGTGTCATTAGGCGAAGTCAGTCTATGGATGGTTCACCGTGTTCATCTGCAACACCTGCAACCTGAGAACACAGAACATCCTGCAGTTGGTTACAAGTAAAGAAGGGAGGCAGTTTTTTTTTTTTTTTTTTTTTTTACAAAATAATAAATATAATTTTGAAATATAAAATTTAATATAATATATTACCAAACATTAACCTTTTTGACAAAATTCTCAGCACATGTGCCGCTTTCAAAATGTACAGAATGTAACATAAAAAGTTACAAAACCACTGTTATAGAGAATTATTATAAAGGGAAATTCTGGAGGGACAAGAACTTCAGACCAATTACACACTTTGAATTCTGCCTGAATATCTAAACTTTGCTTCTACGTCACCACATTAATGATGTTGTTGTGTTGTTTGTTCCTGCAGACCTCCCACAGCAACACGACTGTAAGGAGGAGGAAGTTCTTACTGACCAGCAGCTCCTGAAACAGGAGATAAACTCCAGTCTGGACCAGGAGGAACCAGAACCTCCACAGATGGAAGACCAGGAGGAACCAAACCTCCACAGATGGAAGAGAACCAGGAGGAACCAGAACCTCCACAGATGGAAGAGGACCAGGAGGAACCAGAACTTCCACAGACGGAAGAGAACAGGAGGAACAGAACCTCCACAGACGGAAGAGAACCAGGAGGAACCAGAACCTCCACAGACGGAAGAGAACCAGGAGGAGCCAGAACCTCCACAGACGGAAAGAACCAGGAGGAACCAGAACCTCCACAGACGAAGAGAACCAGGAGGAACCAGAACCTCACAGATGGAAGAGAACCAGGAGGAACCAGAACCTCCACAGATGGAAGAGGACCAGGAGGAAGTCCACATCCGTCAGGAGGGAGAGCATCTTGTTCTGAAGGATGAGACTGACATGGAGGTTCAAGTCAAGTCTGAACCTGAAGAAACGTTGACAGAAGTTCAACTCACCAGCATCCAGAACGAGGAGGAAACTGATGATCAGCCCAGATTGTTGAAAATCGTGATGCCTCAAATAAGGTTACACAGAATAGGTACGTAAACCTTCAGTGATCTTGGTGAACTAATGATGCAAAGAGACCAATGTAGTTATTTTTCAACACATGTTCCTGAACAAACATGACACCACTGCCACAGATTTCACTTTTAACACTTTAATTTAGTCTGGACATGTTCTGATAATAGAAACTAAATGAATTTAAACATCTTTCCTGAATAAACATGCTGCTCTGACCTTTCTTGTAGATGTAGTCAGTGTTGCAAAACTGTAAAAGTGGAAAGCTTTAAGATTTTAGTTTCAGAATTAAGATTTTTGTAATTCATTTAGAGTTGTTTGTGTACCTGTTTTATCTGACACAGCTGTGTGATGTTACATGTCACGTTCAGCTTTGACAGAAAAAATATTTGAATAAAATTAATCCTCTATCTTTAAATCTCATTTAAGAGTAACAGGGAACATTTAAGATTGTCAAAAATAAAGATTTATTTTATATTGTGATATTTATCGAAAAATGATCATGACAGAACTTTTTCCCAAACCGCCCAGCTCTAGCTGCAGCCCTGTTGTGTTCACAGCTGTGAGATAAACAGCTTCTTTACAGCTTCAGTGCTACAAAGTCCAGATTCACGTAAACTCAAACAGTTCTATGTTTCAGTGCCTAAATGCATCCTTCACTGTGGGGGGAGTTGAAGACTTGGTGATTTCTATGCAGGACATGAACGTAGCGTCACATGCATGAAGTTCAGCCCGCCGGTTCAGTCAAAACAACCAGCTAATCCAAAGTGTCTGGCTCCACTTCTGTAAGGCTGATGCCGGTCAAGCTTGCTGCAATGATTGTGATTCAAAATGAAAGATAAGCAGCAGGAATACTTCAAATCTGAGAAAACACTTGATTTAACACAATACTCTTCTTGAGTAGTGTTAGGACATTATGAATATCTGGTATAATTAATACTCTTTTATGTCAGTTCAAACAGGAGACAGATTTCACATTTTGTGATATTTGTTGTGTTTCTGTCTTTTTAAACATCTCAGACCATCATATCTGTGAGGAGGAAGAAGATGTCACAAACCAGCAGCTCTGTAACCAGGATGGGAACTTTAGTATGGACCAGGAAGAACCAGAACCTCCACAGATCAACGAGGAGCCCAAGCAGCTATCCACCAATCAGGAGGGAGATCAGCTTGTTCTGAAGCACAATAAGAAGGGTAACTCTACCAGATCAGACGGTTGCCTTAAAAAAGACAAATCACCAGTAAACAAACATTGCTCTGCAGACAGTGGTGAGAAACCACATACTTGTAAAGCGTGTGGAAAAAGCTTTCGTCTAAAATCAAACTTGACTGTTCACATGAGAACTCACACTGGTGAGAAACCCTTTTCTTGTAAAGTGTGTGGAGTAAGCTGTAGTCGAGAATCAAACTTGTCTGTTCACATGAGAACCCACACTGGTGAGAAACCATATGCTTGTCAAACATGTGGAAAAAGCTTTAGTTACAGTAATGTTTTAAAGGAACATATGAGAATCCATACTGGTGAGAAACCCTTTTCTTGTAAAGTGTGTGGAAAAAGCTTTAGTCAAGAATATCACTTATCTGTTCACATGAGAACCCACACTGGTGAGAAACCATATGCTTGTCAAACATGTGGGAAAATATTTAGTCAAAGTAGTGGTTTAAAGTATCACATGAGAACCCACACTGGTGAGAAACCATTCTCTTGTGAACTGTGTGGAATAAGCTGCAGTCAATTATCAAACTTGTCTGCTCACATGAGAACCCACACTGGTGAGAAACCATATCCTTGTCAAACATGTGGTAAAATATTTACTCAAAGTTGTGGTTTAAAGTACCACATGATGACCCACACTGGTGAGAAACCCTTTTCTTGTAAAGTGTGTGGAATGAGCTTTAGTCGAGAATCGAACTTGTCTGTTCACATAAGAACCCACACTGGTGAGAAACCATATGCTTGTCAAACATGTGGGAAAAGATTTCGTCACAGTAATGTCTTAAAGTGCCACATGGCAACTCACACTGGTGAGAAACCATACGCTTGTTAAACATGTGGGAAACATTTCTGTAAGTCATGATTTAATTTTCGATATAAGTCTACTCAGGTGAGTACTTAAATCTTGCATTTGGTAAAAGTTACAAAAACAAGGAGGCATCAGGGACCATATGGGAAAGCATAGATGCCCTCTTGTTTTGCATTTTGCTGCCTCCACTTCACCTTTGCTGTATCGTAGAAGATGGAGAGTATTGACATAGTTCATGTTGGAGGTTAACTGAATTCTGTGCAACTATTCTCTAAGACTTTCACTTGGTTTATGTCTGTTTATGTGTCAGTGTGCCTTTTGTTGTTTTCTGGGTTTTGTTGTGCTGCTCCTTCCCAGGTTGTTATTGTAAATTTCAACTAATCGGTAAACTTTCCTTTTTTTAACAACAGTAAAGGTTTATCTTTTCTTTCTTACACTGTATTCTGTTTCTTAATAAACTAGGTATCATTGGCTGGAGTTGGCCCCTCATTGCTCTCACAGCCAGTCTGACCAGTGTGTTCATCAGTTCATGAGTTCTATGGGATTACTGGTGCATTAGGTTAGCAACAGCTGTGTACTATCACAGATTATGTGTTTTTTAAGGATGCATCCACACTTTGTTTGGTCCACTTTAAATGACTCTGGTCAGCTTCCAAAGATGGTACGCTTCATTCGGCCCAGTGTGAACATCAACCATTCTGGTGCGCACCAAAGAAGCGGACTCTGGTCTTGGTCTGTCTGAGCATACACACAAGCTTCCTGAGTCATCCTTGGACCACTGTGAACAACATAGGATTTGGCCAAGTGTGTCAGTGTAATGAAATGTAATGAAATGGATAATGGTCCTCATGCAACAACATGTTAATATTTTTTTCGTATCTTTCTCTTACTCTTTCTCTGACCGTGGGCTCCTACAAATGCACTACATCAGATTCAACAAACTCTCTAAACATAACTGTATGAATGATCCTCATAAACATGATGGATTCCACCTGTACGTACGTGAGGGCACGTTCACGAGAATTTTATATTTGCATAAATACCGCCCCAATAACTCCATATAAGAACACGATCCGTCTTCTTTCTGAACCTCACCTCTACAGCTGAGGCTGAACTCTCCCGGCCAGCACCTTCTTGATCGCTGTCAGAGACATCATCTTCTCTTTGGACTGACTCGGGCACAGCAGGGTCCTGGAAATTAGCTTAGCTTTAGCTTCGCTTAGCTTTAACTGGTGCAGCTAGTGTTGTAGTCAAGACCGCACCAACCGAGACCAAGACATTTCCGAGACCAGGGAGTACCGAGACCAAGACAAGGTCAAGACATTTAGAGGTCGAGACCGAGACAAGACCAAGACTTTCACAGACCGAGACCGAGACGAGACCAAGACCTTTACGGACCGAGACCAAGCCGAGACCAAGGACACAAATATCAAAGAAAAATCATAACAAGACATCAAAATGTGACGGTTTTTTAAAGTTAACTTTTAAACAAATATGACAACAAAATTAATCGTTCTGTTGTTTTGAAAGCAGCACTATGAATTAAATAAACTATAACCTAATAAATTTTGGCAAACATCAATTTTAACTATTGCCAAGTTGGGAGAAATCTCTTCTTATTTTCTGTCATTTGGTCTCTTTTTAATCTCAGTGTCTGTTTTAGAACTAATGACAACAGTATAAGTAGCCTACTCCTATATGTAGGCCTATATAAGTTCTGCATATCATCTGAAATTTCTGCAGTGTCATCATCATCATCATCATCATCATCATCATACTCACAATGTTGAAAAGTTTTACAAAGAACTATTTTGTCTAGTAATGAGACAGTTTGCACAAACATGAAATGATATAATCACTACCAAAAAAAAGTTTATAATCAAACAAAATTCAGATTCACAACTAACCTGAAGTAAACACGCACGCTGCATGAGGTGAGAACCATGTAGACTCAATCACAAATGCGCAAACAGGGAGTTTGTTCAGTAAATATAAACTCTACATTAACCTGGAGACAATAATGACCCTGCTAAGCATCACTGTTGCAGGTAAGATGTTCTTAATGATCTCTGATGTGAAATAATTGTCACAGGGTGACCTTGTCAGTCTTTCCATTATATAACATTTAACTTGTAGTGTCAATGTGGTTTTAGTTTTGCTGTGTATTTAATATTGTTTTGCATGCTTTTATTGGTTTTATCTTGTATAGATTGTTTTGTAGTGGGGTTTCTTTTTATACCATGGCAAGGACTGGAGTTAAGTGGAACAAGGAACACCTGGGACTGATTGACAGGTCACACCCACAGTGCTCGCTTGGCACAGAGGACAGGCGCTGGACTATTTATTGTGCACAGGCAAGCATGCAGGGGTGGTCGGTTGGAGAAAGGACAGCAAGCACGCAGCAGAGACGGGGACAGCGGATGAAGCAGCAGAGTCTTCTTCCTCCCAATGCTGGAAGAAGCAGGAACGGTGTGTGAGGTTGCCGCCGGACCAACGTGGGAAGGACAAGCTAGGAGGCTCGGAAAAGACTTGGTTCAACGCCTACAGAGAGATAAGTAGAGGGAAGTGAACCAAGCATCATTCTACTCTTGCGCGTGTGATCTGTGCTGCCTGTGATCCGCTGCTGCTAAGCGAATGTTCTGCTCCCCACAGCAACACCCAAGGAGGCCAGTGTGGAGCTACAGGACCGGCTTAAAGGACTGAGAGGAGCAAGGCCCCCCCCTCTTGTGGGACTTGTATGACTTTGGCCAACCCATGAAGTTTCAGGACATATTCTGCCTCTTTGTGATTTCAGACCCCCTTCCTCCAGCTCTCTACTTCAGGCATCTCAGTCTTCTGGGGTTTGGGTCACTGGTATTAAATTACTTGCATTGTATATGGGACATTTGTCATTCTTAACAGTGGAAACGATTTTTTTTAAAACTGGTATTTCAAGAACCTCACACTGAGTGTGACATAATTACTCTGCATTCCTGAAGTCTGAAAAAATAACGGGGATTTGCTGTGTGGATGATCGATCTCTGATCAGTGACTGAACAGCTGATGATGCGGTGCTTTGCGCCTTGGCAGGCGGAAGAAGTAGTTCAAACCTATTTGTACGATTTAGTTAGTTTTCACGGTGTTAATCGGTGATAATAAATTTGAAATCAGATTTAGCTCGAGAATCAGTTCTATAATACAGGTGGTTGGTCGGGGAAGAATCACTATTTCAGTATCAATCCGCACAGAAATCGTCTTTTCGGGTAAATGCTTTTGAGCTTCATGGTTTTTTGGTTAATTTTATTATAAATACTGAGGTCCAGGTCCAGACCTCGGTATGCTATGGTATGGCAATGGTAGCTACAGTCATGCTTACAAGTTCACACAGCCGCTCTCCTCCTGTCGGCTCGCGCATCTCTGCAGGTGTGCGCAGGAGGCGCTTGGTCACAGTGCAGCTGCAGGGAGACTTAACACTTCAGATGTTTTTAAGTTGTCATTCGCTGTTTTTAAGAGGCTCCTTTTCCTCTTATCAGCAGCTAAGTTATGGACAAAAAGCCGATGAGCAGTGGTCTCGACCGGTCTCGTTCAAAAATCCCGAGACCGCCCTGTCCGAGACCGAGACAAGACCGAGACAAAATGCTGTCGATACCAAGACGAGACCGAGAACCTAAAAAAATGGTCTCGAGACCAAGACCGATCTCGAGTACTACAACACTAGGTGCAGCTGCTGGAGTTTCTGAAAGGTTTTAGTGTTTGTTTCTCGTTGTTCCTCTGAACATCAAGAGCTCAAAGCCGGAGGTGGGACTAATAAACGCCCGTACACATGATCCGTGGTAAAAACACTTTGTGTCCCATTGTTTTCCTACAGAGAGAGCGGTGACGCTTGACTCAGGAACCGGGGAGAGATGACTCACTCTGCCCGAAACCTGCATGGCTGCTGTCACGTCAGAGCGGGACACTGTTTTCTCCGCTGATTTTTTTCAGCACAAAATCCTGGAAAAGTGAGGATTTGTGACTGCAGAAATCGTCCTTCCAGACTGAGCTCACATTTGGCTTCCAGGACGTCTTCTCTTCCTTCCAGGATGGTTGATATCGGCTCCTCGGTCACTCTCAGCGGCTCGCTCGACTTTTCTCCATATTTGGTCTCCAAAAATCTGTAAAAGCGTTTTGTATGAACCGTGAGACGGTGTTGCTGTTAGCAGAGACATCTGTGGACAGAGTCAAAGGGGAAATGTCCTGCTGCTGTTTTGTTGAGGTGTAATGGTTGGTTACACCTCAACAGTCCCAGGTTAGTTGGTTGTTGGTGGGAGTAAGCACATGGACGCAGTCGCGGTTCAGCAGACATTCATGCTCCAGATGATCCACTGAAATGGAGTCCGTCTCCTCTAAATGGAGATTCATCAGCAACTGTCGCTTAAACAAACTAAAAACTTCAACAAATACATATGTGAGCGCTTTGAGTGCCCTGCAAGAAAAAGCATGTTATAAATTTAATCCATTATATAACGATGGTTGCTAAAATAAAATAAATCAGATAAAGGGGTGTTCAGACCGTAGAAGATCTAAATGTGTGACACCAAGCATCTTGTACACATGATATAAAAATGAAAGCTAATCAAGACGTGACTTGGAAAAGAAAATATTTGTCAATGTTATTTCCCACATGTTCATGTCTCCACATATAGCTGTGGCCTTCAGCATTAAAGCTGTGATGAATGTATTCAGAGTCTCCTGCTCTGATCCATGTTTTTATCAGTAGAGTCTGGAGCGTTCGCCTTCCCCTACGTCACTTCCAGTCAGTTGCTGGGGTGATTATTTCAGATGGAGAGGCAGGAAAGCCCCGTCTGACTAGTATTTGTACATTTTTACATTGGAAATGTTCAGTGTGGACCTGATACACTACAAGGGCTTCTACATATGTTTAAAATGAAAGATGCACTTTAAAGGAGGTAAAAGCCAAGAAGTGGAGAATAAATCACAAGAGCAGTAAATGCTGTGTCGACTGTTAGTTGCACTGTTACAGAGGTAAAAATAAAAAATCTTTGATCCAAAGATTTTGGAGATGCTGATTGTGCTGTTAGTCTGTGCATAAAAATGTAATTTAGAATTGCAGAGTGATACATAATGATTTGTCTAACTTATATTGTATTTTAAGATGCACAATTGCTTCTCATACATCAAGTCTGCAGCACTGGTGAAATTTGTTCGTGCCTGACAGAAGATTAGAAATACGAGAAAACTAGTGAATGCAACATTTTCTCCTAAATCACTCATACGAACCATCTAAGAAAAGAATTTGTTCGCACAAATGTTTCTTGCATGAGGCCCAATGTGTCTGACTAATCCCATATGGGATGAGCTGTATAAAAGCCAGACATGAAAATTTGAGGGAAAAAAAATTATCAATAAAGTGCTTTATAAATAAAGTTGGATTGAATAATGATTTGCTCTTATCAGAGCAGCATTGTGACCAGAAAATAAAAATTATTCATTGGGTGTCACATATTGATCACATTCATGATGTCCTGCAGCCTAAGCTAGTTATAACTAAACTATATCAAATATCTGGCCAAATGAAAATGTCTTTTACCAACTTTTTTATCACTTATAATAAGCAGATGAGTGTTTTCCATTCCAGTGCGGATGGTCGTCCTGGTCCTGACCCACACTCCTCACCAGCAGGTGTCGCTAATGCTCTCCAAGTTGTTCACCAACCGCCAGAAACAGAAGAAGAAGAAGCTCCACTGTTAGCAGGAAGACGGTTGTTGTGTTTGGTCTGTTAGCTGAATATTTCAGCGTTTCATCAACAATGTCTTCAGTTCATCATCTGAGAGAGTTTATCAGCGCGCGACTAACAGCTGCTGCTGAAGAAATATTCTCAGAGTTTGAAAAAACCATCATCCAGTACGAAGAAGAGATGGATCGTCATCGCAGACTGCTGGATATCAGCTGGAAACTAGGAAGAAACTTCCACACAGCAGGTATGAAACACACTGATGTTAAAGTTGTTTCTGCATAACTGGAGTTACATTCAGAGACAGAAATGAGGCAGTCACCGATGTTTTATTGATGTGGTTTGCAGACTGGGCTCCATAACCAAGCAGATGCTAACAACATGCTATGTGGCTAAATCTGGTTTATCTCGCCGTCCTCAGACATCAGTGCTGATCAGAAATGTTCAAGTGTCGCAGCAGAAACTCAAACACCACGTACTTTGAGGGAAATGATCCCACAGACCTAATTTGTATCGTTTCAGGAGCATCAGCTTTAATAACAACAGCAGCTAACGTGGTTAGCCTGTTAAATTCCTCCATCTGAGACTGAAAACGCAGTTTTACTTTGTTCTGGTCTGAAATCTCCTCAGTTTATATTTTTCAGTTCAGTTGTTTATTGCAGTCACAGTTAAGGTCCATACTGGTTAAAAGACAAATACAACAACAAATATAACATCTATAAAAAGACAGTTAGTTCCATCCAGTGATTCCTCGGAGCAAATGTGTACCTACAATACGACGCTGAAGTTAGCTTCCGATTCGCTATATGCATAAAGAGCAATACCACTAAATTTGCAAGAAAACAGACTATATTAAAACAGGTCCTGAGATAAAACTATAACACTAAGACTCATCAAATCTGGAGTAAATTATTCTACAGAGTCTACAGATTCATAAAAACACCTTTTCTGATTTGTGAAACCTTTATTCTATTTGTGAAAATGCAAATTAGGCTCATTTTATGCCCTTTTTTTTTCTATCTACACTGCATAAGACCTGATACTGACCAAAACCCACAATACTTACAACCTTCAAACCTGGTCTCAGATGTTCTTCAGAGGTTGTAGATTAATTCAAGCATTATTTCTGATTTGTGAAAGTGAAAAATAGGGTCATTTTCTGGCTTTATTATCATTCTGACCACCTTAGACCTGGTCCAAGTCAAAACCCATAATAATTACACTCTTCAAACTTGGACTGAAATATTCAACAGTCTATAGATTTATGAAAACACAATGTTTGATTTGTGAAAGCTTATTCTATTTGTGAAAATGCAAATTACCCTCGATTTTTGAGTTTTATGGCATCTATACCACATTAGATCTGGTCCTTATCAAAAACTACAATACTTGTTCCAAATTCAAATTTGGACTGAATTATTCTATAGATTATAAAAACAGCATGTCTGAATTGTGAAACCTTTATTTTATGTGTGAAAATGCAAATTAGGCTCATTTATATTTGTTATATAAACTGTTTAGGATGAGGGGGGTTGGCAGGAAACTTACAGAACCAAAAACAAAGATGAAATTGTTAAAAAAAAAAAAAAAAAAATAGGTTTACTCCTGGGAGATGTGCTGTCATTTGCAGGGTGGCTGATCTTTTCCAAAGTTCAGATGGTCTCAGCAGTTGAATTCTGGGATTTATGTCCTGAGCAATGCTCGACTAACAGGAAAAAATGTAGTTTATGAGTTGCACAAATTCAGTGGAATCACAATTTAAACAAGGGAACTCAGAAGCTGTGAGTCGAAAGACACCTCTTTTTTTCAATTTCACAAATAGAAAAAAGGTTTCACAATTCAGACAAGCTGTTTTCATAAATCTATAGACTCTCTAGAATAATTCAGTCCAAATTTAAAGATTCTAAGTATTGTAGTTTTTGATCAGGACCAGATCTAATGTGGTATAGATGCTATAAAACTCACAAAATGAGCCTAATTTGCATTTTCACAAATAGAATAAAGGTTTAAAAATTCAGACATGGTGTTTTATGAACCTGTAGACTGTGTAGAATAATTTAGTCCAGATTTGATGAGTCTAAGTGTTGTAGTTTTTGATCAGGACCAGGTCTTAGGTGGTCTAGATTAGGCTTTACACAATCAGGATTTTTGGGAACGATAACCGATCAGAGTTTTAAAAAACTGATCACCGATCTGATGATGTGAAGAAACAAATAAAAAGGATTTTTGTTTCCATTTTTTGTCCTGAACTGACTGAGATGAAAAGATTAAACATCAATAACCTCTAACAGGCATTCAGGTTTAATCAGGACAAACCAAAGTAATTTGAGCAAGTGGCACAAATAACAGCCCAACTTAAACTGTCATAACTGAAATTATTTAGTCACAGCGCAAATGAAGGCAGTAATGCTGCTTCAGAAGTTGGGACTCACATCTGATGATGTCATATTAGTGGTCAGACTAATCGAGTGACTGTTTCCTCAGAAGAACCTCGACGTGAGAACAAACAACCCGCTGCAGCTCATTAGTCCGGTATCGCCGCAGTAGGCTGGAATATATTTGCTGTGGACACATGCGTCAGCGTCAGGAGCGTTTGTGTACATACCTGCTGCAGCACGTGAGGAGCACGCAGCGGCCGAAACACTCGATACTGGAGGTCTCCGCTACAGGAGGACTACAGCGCTCTTAGACTGAAAGGACACAGCGCATTTCCTGCATTTCTGCAAACAACAGTTAAAGTTTACCTTTAAACTGTTGCAGCACAAGTGTTTGTCACCGTGTCTCCAGACCGCCGACATGTTTTCTCACCTTGTTTGCAACCGACGTCGCCATCCTTTACGTGTGGCGTATTCTGGATTGTAAAAACTTTATTGTCCAGCACATAGTAACAGAGCTCACGACAAAAATGCCATGAAGACATAAAACACACACGAGTGAGACGTGTCTATTCCGCTTTGTTTGTTTTCTAAGTTTAATCGGTGTAAATGAGTTTTACTGGAGCAGATTCAAAGTGACAATGACGTCATTGATCGGATCGGTGAATGAGACGTTAAGGACCGATCAGAAAATTTAGAAAAAAAAATCTGAAATGTCAGCCGATCCGATCAAACCGATCTGATCGGTGGAAAGTCCAGTCTAGATGCAAGTAAAGTCATAAAATGAGCCTAATTTGCATTTTCACAAATAGAATAAAGATTTCACAAATAAAAAATGGTGTTTTGATTATTTTGTAGAGTGTACAGAATAATTCAGTTCAGGTTTGAAGAGTGTTGTAGTTTTAAATCAGGACCTGTTGTAATACTGTGAGAATTGTCCGACTTTCTAAGTGGGAAATCCGACTTCGGGGGGCCGTTCCAGTTGAAACTTCCCACTTAGAACTGAGAATTTCCGACTCCCGAGTCCAAATAAAACGCAGCATAAATCAGCGGTGGGGAATTCTGGTCCTCAAGGGCCGGTGCCCCTTCAGGCTTTCCATTTCTCCCCAATTCAGCACACCTGATTCAGATTAAATGGATCTAACAGCTAATCAAGTTCAGGTGTGTAGGAGCAAGGACAAGTGGAATTCCTGCAGGAAGAGGGCCAAGGTTCCCCCCCCCCCCGGTCTGAATAATCGACTCTTCTAGTCGCTGCATAAATGTAAACATTAAATGTGTCTGCAGTGCCTCACAGATGGTATATGAGAGTCCAGAAATAACTGTCTGGCACTGTGGCACCTTCAGGAGTAGCCTAAAGATGTCATTAGGCGAAGTCAGTCTACGGATGGTTCATCGTGTTCATCTGCAACACCTGCAACCTGAGAACACAGAACATCCTGCAGTTGGTTACAAGTAAAGAAGGGAGGCAGTTTTTTTTTTTTTTTTTTTTTTTTTACAAAATAATAAATATCATTTTGAAATATAAAATTTAATATAATATATTACCAAACATTAACCTTTTTGACAAAATTCTCAGCACATGTGCCGCTTTCAAAATGTACAGAATGTAACATAAAAAGTTACAAAACCACTGTTATAGAGAATTATTATAAAAGGGAAATTCTGGAGGAGACAAGAGCTTCAGACCAATTACACACTTTGAATTCTGCCTGAATATCTAAACTTTGCTTCTACGTCACCACATTAATGATCTTGTTGTGTTGTTTGTTCCTGCAGACCTCCCACAGCAACACGACTGTAAGGAGGAGGAAGTTCTTACTGACCAGCAGCTCCTGAAACAGGAGATGAACTCCAGTCTGGACCAGGAGGAACCAGAACCTTCACAGATAGACGAGGACCAGGAGGAATCAGAACCTCCACAGATGGAAGAGAACCAGGAGGAACCAGAACCTCCACAGATAGACGAGGACCAGGAGGAACCAGAACCTCCACAGATGGAAGAGGACCAGGAGGAAGTCCACATCCGTCAGGAGGGAGAGCATCTTGTTCTGAAGGTTGAGACTGACATGGAGGTTCAAGTCAAGTCTGAACCTGAAGAAACGTTGACAGACGAGGAGGAAACTGATGATCAGCCCAGATTGTTGAAAATCGTGATGCCTCAGATAAAGTTACACAGAATAGGTACGTAAACCTTCAGTGATCTTGGTGAACTAATGATGCAAAGAGACCAATGTAGTTATTTTTCAACACATGTTCCTGAACAAACATGACACCACTGCCACAGATTTCACTTTTAACACTTTAATTTAGTCTGGACATGTTCTGATAATAGAAACTAAATGAATTTAAACATCTTTCCTGAATAAACATGCTGCTCTGACCTTTCTTGTAGATGTAGTCAGTGTTGCAAAACTGTAAAAGTGGAAAGCTTTAAGATTTTAGTTTCAGAATTAAGATTTTTGTAATTCATTTAGAGTTGTTTGTGTACCTGTTTTATCTGACACAGCTGTGTAATATTTCATGTCACGTTCAGCTTTGACAGAAAAAAAATATTTGAATAAAATTAATCCTCTATCTTTAAATCTCATTTAAGAGTAACAGGGAACATTTAAGATTGTCAAAAATAAAGATTTATTTTATATTGTGATATTTATCGAAAAATGATCATGACAGAACTTTTTCCCAAACCGCCCAGCTCTAGCTGCAGCCCTGTTGTGTTCACAGCTGTGAGATAAACAGCTTCTTTACAGCTTCAGTGCTACAAAGTCCAGATTCACGTAAACTCAAACAGTTCTATGTTTCAGTGCCTAAATGCATCCTTCACTGTGGGGGAGTTGAAGACTTGGTGATTTCTATGCAGGACATGAACGTAGCGTCACATGCATGAAGTTCAGCCCGCCGGTTCAGTCAAAACAACCAGCTAATCCAAAGTGTCTGGCTCCACTTCTGTAAGGCTGATGCCGGTCAAGCTTGCTGCAATGATTGTGATTCAAAATGAAAGACAAGCAGCAGGAATACTTCAAATCTGAGAAAACACTTGATTAAACACAAAATTCTTCTTGAACCTCCTTTCACGACATGGTGTCTGCAGCCAGAAGAAAAAAGAATTAGGACATTATGAAAATCTGGTATAATTTATACTCTTTTATCTCAGTTCAAACAGGAGACAGATTTCACATTTTGTGATATTTGTTGTGTTTCTGTCTTTTTAAACATCTCAGACCAACATATCTGTGAGGAGGAAGAAGATGTCACTAACCAGCAGCTCTGTAACCAGGATGGGAACTTTAGTATGGACCAGGAAGAACCAGAACCTCCACAGACCAACAAGGAACCCAAGCAGCTGTCCACCAATAAGGAGGGAGATCAGCTTGTTCTGATGCAAAATAACAAGGGTAACTCTACCAGATCAGATGGTTGCCTTAAAAAAGACAAATCTGAAAATGATGTAAAAAGAAACATTTTTGGAAAAGCCTTAAAGAAAAAGTCACCAGTAAACAAACACCGCTCTGCGGCCAGTGGTGAGAAACCCCATACTTGCAATGAGTGTGGTAAAAGATATAGTCAAATTAATGGCTTAAAGTACCACATGAGAACCCATACTGGTGAGAAACCATATGATTGTCAAACATGTGGTAAAATATTTAGTAAAAGTAGTGTTTTAAAGTACCACATGAGAACCCATACTGGTGAGAAACCATATGCTTGTAAAGTTTGTGGAATGAGCTTTAGTCGAGAATCAAACTTGTCTGTTCACATGAGAATCCACACTGGTGAGAAACCATATGCCTGTGAAACATGTGGAAAAAGCTTTAGTCACAGTAATGTCTTAAAGTGCCACATGAGAACCCACACTGGTGAGAAACCCTTTTCTTGTAAAGTGTGTGGAAAAAGCTGTAGTCAAGAATCAAACTTGTCTGTTCACATGAGAACCCACACTGGTGAGAAACCATATGTTTGTCAAACATGTGGGAAAAGATTTAGTAAAAGTAGTGTTTTAACGTACCACATGACAACCCACACTGGTGAGAAACCATACGCTTGTCAAACATGTGGAAAAAGATATCGTCACATTAATGGTTTAAAGTACCACATGACAACGCACACTGCTGAGAAACCATATGCATGTTAAACACGTGGGAAACATTTCTGTAAAAGTCATGATTTAATTTTCCATATAAGTCTACACTGGTGAGAAATTAAATTTTGCATTTGGTAAAAGCTACAAAAACAAGGAGGCATCAGGGACAATATGGGAAAGCATAAATGTCCTCTTGTTTTGCATTTTGCTGCCTCCACTTCACCTTTGCTGTAGAAGATGGAGAGTATTGACATAGTTCATGTTGGAGGTTAACTTAAATCTGTGCAGCTACTGTCTCAGATTTTCACTTGGTTTATCGCTGTTTATGTGTCTGTGTGTCTTTTGTTGTTTTCTGGGTTTTGTTGTGCTGCTTCTTCCCAGGTTGTCATTGTAAATTTAAACTTATCAGCAAACTTTCCTGGTTAACTAAAGGCTTATCTTTTCTTTCTTACACTGTATTCTGTTTCTTAATAAACTGCAAATAAACTGCATTGCAAATAAACTATTCAGCGAACCAAGAAGGAAAGGGCGTGTACCAACTGTGATGATGCATCAAGAAGACAAAGTAAAAGTAAATTACACCAGCAATGTTCCTTCTAACTTTACATCTGTCTGAGCAAACACACTAGCTCCCTGAGTCTTCATTAGACCACTGTGAACAAAATTAGATGGGACCACGTGTGTCAGTGTAATGATATTGATAATGGTCTTCATGCAACATCATGTTTGTATTTTTTCGTATCTTTCTCTTACTTTTTCTCCAATCGTGGGCTCCTACGAATGCACCACATCAGATTCAACAACATTCTCAACTTCAGATAACTGCATAAATGATCCTCATAAACATGATGCATTCCACCTGTACGTACGTGAACGCACATTGACGAGAATTACAAATCTGCATAATTACTGCCCCAACAACTCCATATAAGGACACGACTTCCCACGCTTGTCAGAATCGAAGAAGGAGAAGAGAAACTTCACCAGTTCAGAGATGGAGGTTCTTCTGACTGAGATCTGAGCAGCACAATTAAAGGAGGTAAAAGCCAAGAAGTGGAGAATAAATCACAAGAGCTGTAAATGCCGTGTCGACTGTTAGTTGCACTGTTACAGAAGTAAAAATAAAAATCTTTGATTCTCTAATTGTGTCACAAAGATGTCTAACAAAAGCAAGACCGCCACTGAAAACGACTGGTGGAGATCAAGAGGTGCAATATATGATGTAAATGCTTAATATGAGTTTCCATCAACCAACACAGCGCAACATTCTGCACACACACATACAAATACATGAACTGTGTGTCCCAGCTGGATAAAAAGCCGACATGTAGCTAGATCACATCTGTCATCTTTCATCGCCCTCTCCATCTCTCTCATATGAAGCACATAAAAATGTGAACAGTGAAATTCTAATTTGACAAATTCAGATCCAAACATCCACATTTTGTGTAATAATGAAGCCGAGGCGCCATGAAGTGAACTGACTGCATGTCTGGGTGTTTTCGGACTGTAGGAACCTTTTTTAATGTGGGGGAAAAAAACAATGTCCAACTCACTCATAAAGGCAAAAGCCGCTGGGACCGAGCGGCTCGCCTATTTCACAGCGGCCATCACTGTATAAGAACAGCGAAAGATTGACCAGTCCACACATGTCCACATAAGCAGCCACTACACCAGAAATACCAAGATCGGGGCAGCTGCGAGGCTGCAGCGCGAGACCCCCAACTGCCCAGACAAAAGCCCAATCCCCGGGAACCCCCAGAATGAGCAGGCAGAACCCCACAGCGAGAAAGATCCTGGAGGAAATAAAAGGAGTTTACCAGAACTTCAATTAGGCTACTTAAAATAATCGGAACTAAACAGCATGGATAGAAACACGAAAAAAAACCTTTATGAAATAATTTGCTAAAAATGGTAATTATAGTATGCTAAGTTAAATACAATAAAGTTTCCATCTCCATCTGTCCACAGTAGCGAAACACTGAGGGGCGGGGCGTGTTGCTGGGAAACGGCAGACCACTGAGAAAACGGCATTTGCCGTTTCTAGAAAAGATAACTGCTGTTGGCCGTTTCTGGATCTCGGCGCTGCTGAGCAATTACCGAGCTGCCACTGCAGCAAATCCGCTGTTGTATCTGTAAACTGGTGTAGATGATACTAAATTAAGGGCATTTCAACACTTTTATTTTGTTGTGTTTGCATTAATTCATACATATGTTCCAATTATGTAAAACTTTAGTAAATACTAGTTATAGGCTATTTTAAACTTTGTGCAGTTATTTTCTCTTTTCATATGAAGAAATTGTCTTAATCTGTATGATTGTTGAACATCTTGAATGTCTAATGTTTGAAGAGTTTGCAGATGTCATTGGCAGTTGTGCAATTTTGTACTGCTTTGGGCTGTTGCAACTTTTATGGTTATTAGCCTTTACACACATACACACATAAAGGGCATTTAGGAAACAGAGTTCGCATTGCACGTTGTATTCCGATGTTTCATTTTTTAACTTTAAATAATGCAGGCCCGGCAGGCGCTACCGTGATGGTAGGCGCTAGTTAAACGCCTGGCAGGATGTGCTCAAACAAGAATTCAAGAAGTTTCCACAAGTAATGCTTCAATGAGCCAATAATAAATAATTCAGATAAAACTTGAAAACAGAAGTAGTTGACTTGAAATAGGCTAAATGATTTTAAAACAATAATAAATTGTAGGCTATTGATGAGTAAATTAAACAAAAATAAGATTAAAAACTTCTTCCAGTTATCAAATAAGTGAAGTACAAGCTAAGGTTATTTTAATTTATTCAGTGAAAAATGTTCAAATCTAAAAATTAATTGCAATAAATTTGCATCAACATAATGTACAATAACCTTCATTTTATTACTATAAATACCAAAATATCATCATGATCTTCACTAATGGCAGCATCATCATGACATGTGATAGGCTATCACCATCATGTGACACAGAAGCTAGAATCAGTCTGCTTCACATCACTTCATTGCCTAAAACTCTCGGAAGTGTAGACAACTTTCGTTTTATATCTTTAAAGGATTTCGATTTCGATGTTGTCTGGATGTTATCGAGGTCTGAGGGTGTAAACCGGATCATTGAAAGAGGAACTTAGATCTCAACTAGGCCTAAATTTTCGTGATTTGTTGGAATTATGGAATCCATTATAATATAATCCAATTATTTTTTGTGATCTAGTTTTTATTCATTTGTGCATCACAGGCTCCAGTATTTTTCAAATGCAGATTCCATCGGCTGCACTTTTTCCCCACCATATGTGGCAATGGGTCTTAAATTGTGAACATTGAAAACATAACAAATAATGAAACTACAGTAGACTTATAAATAAAAATAATAATAATTATGTAAAAGTAATGATAATGATGGAAATAATAGATAATAATACAATGTTGGGGTAATACACACAACCACACACACTCACTCACACTTCCCATCCCGTCCCTGCTGTCCAGGCCCAATATAACAGTATAAACACCACAGTATTTGCAAGGCCTAAAGTATAGTTACAACCAGAATTTGCAAATTTCCTCCGTCAAAGACATCCACAGAAATAGCATTTAATACATGTGATTATGTAAGCACAAAACAATGCATCAGAAATACATAGAATTATGTACATTTGATGAATAATTAACAGAGCATTAATGTAATCGATTTTTATATGTTATGTTTCTGATTGTAGCTACAAGCTGTAGCAGAGTTTTTGGATTGCTTTGCCAGTTTCATTAAAGTTTTTTCATAATAAGGCGATGTACCAAACAACTGATCAATTACGTTGATCTAGCCTACAGTAAGACGTGTCTGCATAATCTACAATAACTGTTTCAAAGCCTCTAAATGCAGAGAACTAACACGGTAAAAAATATATTAATTACAGCAGCAAACTGACGAAAGTTTCATATAAAACCTGATCAGGTTCCACTCGCTTTCCTCCATTCAGCCCCAACACCGGGGAGCTGTCCCGCCCCGTTGTTGTAGCTTATGCTGCGTTCCACTTGAACTCGGAAGTCGGAAATTCCCAGTTCCGAGTAGGAAGTTTCAACTGGAACGCCCCCCTGAAGTCGGATTTCCCACTCGGAAAGTCGGACAACTCTCGCAGGTCCGAGTTCAGATTTAAAGATGGCCGCGCCCTGTGTTAGCAGTTTAAGAAGCTTCTGTAATGTTACATTTATTTACACTTCTTACTTATATTTTGTTGCATAAATCAATCGTACACGTAGTATTGGTTTATACAGATGTAGGGGGAAGCTGCTGTTGTGTAATTCACATTTTTTATGTCGTATATGTGAACTACAACACCAGCTGTGCCAACAACGGCTAATAACAATAGCCTTAGCAAACACGTTGTTTTGCTAGGTTGCTAACTGGTTTTCCGACCAGTGAGCTGGAACGCAAGTTGGTCGGGTGTGACGTCACCCCCCAGTTCCCACTTCCCAGTTCCGATGAAAATGGAACGCAGCATTACATCCAGTTCTGTGTCTATGTTAATATAAAGATCAGTCTATGGCACTTTACGCAGAGAAGACATCCGTGGCACCAATAGACTGTATATAATTACTGGACGTAGCTTCCGGTCTCTTCTGAATAGAGAAATGTGAAGCCAGGTGGGCGTGTCTTACCGTCGCCATCTTGCCGTGTCACGTACGTCGTCACTCCAGGAAAATACTAAAATGGGCACAGCGCGGCCGTGGGGCAAATGATTGACAGCTGACGTACTGTGGGCTCAACGCTAACTGAGCTAACATGAAACTAAGAGGAGCTAACAAAGATAAGCCCCCTAAGCGGCATGGTTAAGGTAAGACGTGCTTAGACTTGCAATTCGCTGACTAAACACCGCCGTTGTGCGACTCTGTAACAAACTGAGACCTTATTAAGAGCAAAGAAGGAGCTAACTAGGAGCCTCCGGTCGGCAGGCGGAGCTTCCGATCTGCCACATGTCAATCATAAGGACACGCCCTTAATTATGTGTAATTTGAAGAATAAATAACATCTAAACGAATGAGTTATAAAAAAATTCACCCCCTCACAGTTGACATGAAGGTAAACTTGACCTAATAAACCTAAAATGATTTTTTGAACCAGGCTGTAAACCTGTTTATTTCTGCTGTGAAGTTGGCGTTTTTAACATGGGAGTCTATGGGGATTTGCTCGCTCTTGGAGCCAGTCCCTAGCGGATGAAGGGAATATTACAGAAAATGACAAGTTCCGGGTTTGCATCACTGCTGGCCACCGGAGGTTGCCGCTTGGTGGCACCCTGTGGCAGCTGCTGGAAGTGCTGCCACGTTGTGAGTCTGCTGTCTCTCATGGTTTTTTCAAACTCTGAGAATATTTCTTCAGCAGCAGCTGTTAGTCGCGCGCTGATAAACTCTCTCAGATGATGAACTGAAGACATTGTTGATGAAACGCTGAAATATTCAGCTGAGAGACCAAACACAACAACCGTCTTCCTGCTAACAGTGGCGCTTCTTCTTCTTCTTCTTCTTCTGTTTCTGGCGGTTGGTGAACAACTTAAAGAGCATTAGCGACAGCTGCTGGTGAGGAGTGTGGGTCAGGACCAGGACGACCATCCACACTGGAATATAAAACACTCATCTGCTTATTTTAATTCATAAAAAAAGTTAGTAAAATAAATAGATTGATTACTTTTTTCATTTGACCAGATATTTGATAAAGTTTAGTTATAACTAGTTTAGGCTGCAGGACATCATGTATGTGATCAATTTGTGACACTGAATGAATGCTCTTTATTTTCTGGTCACAATGCTGCTCTGATAAAAACAAATAATGTAAAATTTCACATTATCTCTCAATAAATGAGTCTTTATCCAATCCAACTTTATTTGTAAAGCACTTTATTAATAATGAATGAATTAACAAATTATTATCCCATAAGGGATTAGTCAGACACATTGGGCCTCATGCAAGAAGCATTTGTGCGAAAAAATTCTTTCTTAAATAGTTCATACCAGGGATTTAAGAGAAAATGTCGCAAACACCAATTTTCTCGTATTTATAAACTTTGTCAGGCACAAACAAATTTCACCAGTGCTTTAGACTTGATGTAGGAGTCTTGCGCAATAAGTCTGCTGTTATCAAAACCTAGTTTTTCTCCAAGGGACTGTATTCATTGTTACCGAGAAGCAATTGTGTATTTTAAAATACAATATAAATTAGATTACATCATTATGTATCACTCTGCAATTCTAAGTTACATTTTTATGCACAGACTAACAGCACAATCAGCATCTCCAAAATCTTTGGATCAAAGATTTTTTTTATTTTTACTTCTGTAACAGTGCAACTAACAGTCGACACGGCATTTACAGCTCTTGTGATTTATTCTCCACTTCTTGGCTTTTACCTCCTTTAATTCTGCTGCTCAGATCTCAGTCAGAAGAACCTCCATCTCTGAACTGGTGAAGTTTCTCTTCTCCGTCTTCGATACCATTAACACCTTCTGAGAAGTTGTGTCCTTATATGGAGTTATTGGGGCGTAATTATGCAGATTTGTAATTCTTGTGAATGTGCACTCACCTACCTACAGGTGGAATGCATCATGTTTATGCTGAGAGCATTTGTTAAATCTGACATGGTGCATTCGTAGGAGCCAACGGTCGGAGAAAAAGTAAGAGAAAGAGCTCAGACAGATGAAAAATTAGAGGGAACACTGCTGACGTGATTGCCTTCTATTTCTTCTTCTTGATGCATCATCACAGTTGGTGTACGCCCTTTCCTTCTTGGTCCGCTGAAAAGTTTATTTGCAAGCAGTTTATTAAGAAACAGAATACAGCATCAGAAATAAAAGATAAGCCTTTAGTTAACCAGGAAAGTTTACTGATAAGTTTAAATTTACAATGACAACCTGGGAAGAAGCAGCACAACAAAACCCAGAAAACAACAAAGACACACAGACACATAAACAGCGATAAACCAAGTGAAAATCTGAGACAATAGTTGCACAGACTTCAGTTAACCTCCAACATGAACGATGTCAATACTCTCCATCTTCTACAGCAAAGGTGAAGTGGAGGCAGCAAAATGCAAAACAAGAGGACATTTATGCTTTCCCATATCGTCCCTGATGCCTCCTTGTTTTTGTAACTTTTACCAAATGCAATATTAATTTTCTCACCTTTGTAGACTTATATGGAAAATTAGATCATGACTTTTACAGACATGTTTCTCACATGTTTAACAAGCATATGGTTTCTCAGCAGTGTGGGTTGTCATGTGGTACTTTAAGCTATTACTGTGACTATATCTTTTACCACATGTTTGACAAGCATGTGGTTTGTCACCAGTGTGGAGTCTCATGTGGTACTTTAAGCCATTACTGTGACTAAATCTTTTCCCACATGTTTGACAAGCATATGGTTTCTCACCAGTGTGGGCTCTCATGTGAACAGACAAGTTTGATTCTCGACTAAAGCTTTTTCCACACACTTCACACGAAAAGGGTTTCTCACCAGTGTGGGTTCTCATGTGGTACTTTAAGGCATTACTGTGACTAAATCTTTTACCACATGTTTGACAAGCATATGGTTTCTCACCAGTGTGGATTCGCATGTGAACAGACAAGATTGATTCTCGACTGAAGCTTATTTCACACACTTTACAAGAAAAGAGTTTCTCACCAGTGTGGGTTCTCATGTGGTACTTTAACGCATAACTATAACTAAATCCTTTCCCACACTCAGTACAAGTATGGGGTTTCTTGCCAGTGTCCGCAGGGCAATGTTTGTTTACTGGCCTTTTTTTTAAGGCTTTTCCAAAAATGTTTCTTTTTACATCATTTTCAGATCTGTCTTTTTTAAGGCAACCATCTGATCTGGTAGAGTTACCCTTGTTATTGTGCTTCAGAACAAGCTGATCTCCCTCCTGATTGGTGGACAGCTGCTTGGGTTCCTTGTTGGTCTGTGGAGGTTCTGGTTCTTCCTGGTCCATACTAAAGTTCCCATCCTGGTTACAGAGCTGCTGGTTAGTGACATCTTCTTCCTCTTTACAGATATGTTGGTCTGAGATGTTTAAAAAGACAGAAACACAACAAATATCACAAAATGTGAAATCTGTCTCTTTGAACTGAGATAAAAGAGTAAAAATTATACCAGATTTTCATAATGTCCTAATTCTTTTTCTTCTGACTGCAGACATGTTGTGAAAGGAGGTTCAAGAAGAATATTGTGTTTAATCAAGTGTTTTCTCAGATTTGAAGTATTCCTGCTGCTTGTCTTTCATTTTGAATCACAATCATTGCAGCAAGCTTGACCTGCATCAGCCTTACAGAAGTGGAGCCAGACACTTTGGATTAGCTGGTTGTTTTGACTGAACGCGGGCTAAACTTCATGCATGTGACGCTACGTTCACGTCCTGCATAGAAATCGCCAACTCATCAACTCCCTCACAGTGAAGGATGCATTTAGGTACTGAAACATGGTACTGTTTGAGTTTACGTGAATCTGGACTTTGTAGCACTGAAGCTGTAAAGAAGCTGTTTATCTCACAGCTGTGAACACAACAGGGCTGCAGCTAGAGCTGGGCGGTTTGGGATAAAGTTCTATCATGATCATTTTTCGATAAATATCACGATATAAAATAAATCTTTATTTTTGACAGTCTTAAATGTTCCCTGTTACTCTTAAATGAGATTTAAAGATATCAGAGGATTAATTTAATTCAAATATTTACTTTCTGTCAAAGCTGAACGTGACATGTAACATCACACAGCTGTGTCAGATAAAACAGGTACACAAGCAACTAAATGAATTACAAAAATCTTAATTCTGAAACTAAAATCTTAAAGCTTTCCATTTTTACAGTTTTGCAACAGTGACTACATCTACAAGAAAGGTCAGAGCAGACTCTACTTCTTAAGGAAGCTGAGATCATTCAACGTCTGCACCAACATGTTGCAGAAAGTGCAATCAGCTTTGCAGCATCTGCTGGGGCAGCAGCATCAGAACCAGAGACTTGAAGAAACTAAACAAGCTGATCAAGAAAGCTGGTTCTGTGCTGGGGAGAACTGAGAATGAGCTTCATACAATATTGAATTTCCCTTCTGGGATAAATAAAGTATTTTTAACAGAAGCAAAATGGACATTTTTTGTCAAAGTCATAACAATAAATAAATAATATATTTGACATTTTAAATAGCACCAATAATACCTTTTGTTTCTGGACAATGGAAACTTAAATTTAAGGTATAAAATAATTAGAAACTTTATAAATCAGGATAAAGTGTGTTTTGTTGCTCTAACTCACCACTGTAGCATCTACATGCTGGAAACCAGCTTCCCTCTGAGAGATGATGCCCAATTCAGATTTTTTATTTAATGGCACGTGTATTCTTGTGTTATCTTTCTGGTTGTTTCGTGCATTAATACTATATGTGCATGCACGTGACTCGCGAAGTCTCTACAGACCTCAAAGAAAGGCTCCCTGAAAGCACCAGTGTGATCAGAACCTTGATCAATATGTTTATAGGAATGTTTTGAACTTGTAAAATCAAAGCTTAGTTACCAGCTGTTACCTGAAATGGAAACAATTAGCCGTTCATTAGACCTAAATACATATTCAAGTCCACAACACTTGCAGTATTAACAAGAAAAGATGATCAGCACCTGCTGAACCGACTCCCAGCAGTTAAAAAAGTTATGTTTATTGTTATGAAAAAAAAAACAAAAAAAGCTGTGGCCCTCTGATAGACTTTTAACCTGGTATCACTGGCAATGTGACGTTTGTAGTTCAGCGACTGTAAACCTGCAGGGGCTTTTATTTTGAAAGTTACTGGATGCTTTCTGCTACTTCCATGTCTGATTTCCTCCTATCTGAACTAATGAGCTGATTCTGGAAGCTGCTCTGTCAGAAACGGACTCGATGCCCATATTTAGAGGAGAGCGTGCTTCTGGCTCGTGCTGCGAGGTCCTCGGCGTGGACTAAACCATCGATTAAAACGGTCCCATTAAGTTCCAGAAGCCGCGCAGCACACGAAACGCAGACGGACTCGCTCTGAACTGCCTTTACTGACCAGGTGCAGCCAAATCCACCGATCATACAAACAGTAAAGGACTTTTATTATTTCTATGTCATGAATCTCGTGCGTACCGAACCGTGGAGATGGTTCTGTGTTTCCTCTCTCTTTCAATCCAGTTTGTGGGGTCCCTTACAGTTTTTCCTCCCCCCACGTTATTAGCATAAAGCTAACGGTTATGTCGAACAGAAATACCGTCCGGGCGGAACGTCACGCAAAATACGAAGAGTGAATTTAACGAATCCTTGAGGCAGTTCATTTGTCTCGAGCAATTTTATGAATGAAATTATTCTAGTAACCATTGAACCCTTGAACACAACGCACCAAAAACATTTTATCCTCCTAATTTATTAAGTTTCTGACAGTTTATAGACACTCTTCATTTATCTGGTTGGAGCATGGCTACGTGACCATTTATCTAGTTCATACATTCATGACAGGTGATAAAACTTTGCCCTGCCTCTCACTTTTCTCCCCCAAGAGACCACTGAAAAGGCTTAGACCCTCACAGATAGCACGACACAATATTCACAGTTTCAGATAGTTGTACAGGTGTGTGGTACTGAAGGCTGCAGGTTACTTGAAATGTCCAGAACTACATGAAGCATGTTTATTCAGGAAAGATGTTTTATTTCATTTAGTTTCTATTATCAGAACATGTCCAGGCCAAATTAAAATGTTAAAAGTGAAATCTGTGGCAGTGGTGTCATGTTTGTTCAAGAACGTGCTGAAAAAATAACTACATTGGTCTCTTTGCATCATTAGTTCACTAAGATCACTGAAGGTTTACGTACCTATTCTGTGTAACTTTATTTCAGGCTTCACGATGACGTTCAACAATCTGGGCTGATCATCAGTTTCCTCCTCGTTCTGGATGCTGGTGAGTTGAAATTCTGTCAACGTTTCTTCAGGTTCAGACTTGACTTGAACCTTCATGTCAGTCTCATCCTTCAGAACAAGATGCTCTCCCTCCTGACGGATGTGGACTTCCTCCTGGTCCTCTTCCATCTGTGGAGGTTCTGGTTCCTCCTGGTCCAGACTGGAGTCCATCTTCTGTTTCAGGAGCTGCTGGTCAGTAAGAACTTCCTCCTCCTTCCGGTCGTTTTGCTGTGGGAGGTCTGCAGGAACAAACAACACAACAAGATCATTAATGTGGTGACGTAGAAGCAAAGTTTAGATATTCAGGCAGAATTCAAAGTGTGTAATTGGTCTGAAGTTCTTGTCTCCTCCAGAATTTACCTTCTATAATAATTCTCTACAACAGCAGTTATTCTAACTTTTTCATGTATACAGACTGTATTGCAACAGGACGTGATCTGAAACTACAACACTTAGACTCGTCAAACCTGAATTGAATAATTCTGTACACTCGACAGAATCATAAAAACACCATTTCTGATTTATGAAACCTTTATTCTATTCGTGAAAATGCAAATTAGGCTCATTTTATTCCTTATCTTTATCATCTACACTACATTAGACCTGGTCCTGACCAAAAACTACAATACCTACACTCTTCAAACCTGGTCTCAGATGTTCTTAAGAGGCTGTAGATGAATTCAAACATTTCTCTGATTTGAGAAAATGAAAAATAGTCTCATTTCATGGCTTTTTAACGTCTAGACCAGCCTATCTCAAAGTGGGTGCCTGGGCACACTGGGGTGCCTCCTGACAGCGTCAGGGGTGCCGCCAAAAGATACATATTCTGACATTTTAATAAAAAAATTAAAAAAACTAAACTAAACTAACATTTTATGTATGAATGTATTTGAATACATAAATAAATGATTTTTATTTATTTATTGCATTTGAATGGATTGTGAAAATTGTAAATTAATTTTTGATGAAGAAATATATCAAATTAACCATAAAAATCTGCCTCATGTACCCATTGTCAATAATGTGGCATGACGTTCCCACAGGGGTCACCCTGACTGCGCAGCACATTGTTTTATAGCCTAAATTAACCATGAAAATACATTTATTTGATAGCAAAGAGCAAGCAACACCATCATGGATCGTTTTTTAAAAAGATAAGCCTCACAAGAACCGGACATGATTTTTACACTGGGGGTGACTTGAGATTTTATGCACTTTTGAAAGGTTCCCTGACTGAAAAAAGTTTGAGAAAGGCTGATCTAGACCACCTTAGACCAGGTCCTACTCAAAAACTACAATACTTACAGTCTTCTTACCTGGTCTCAGATGTTCTTCAAAGGTTGTATATTTATGAAAACACCATGTTTGATTTGCGAAAGCTTATTTTATTTGTGAAAATGCAAATTACCCTCATTTTGTGAGTTTTATAGCATCTATACCACATTAGATCTGGTCCTGATCAAAAACTACAATACTTAGAATCTTCAAATTTGGACAGAATTATTCTACAGAGTCTACAGATTTATGAAAACAGCTTGTCTGAATTGTGAAACTTTTTTTCTATATGTGAAATTGAAAAAAAGAGGTGTTTTTTTATACACAGCTTCTGAGTTCCCTTGTTTAAATTGTGATTCCACTGAATTTGTGGAACCATAAACTACATTTTTTCTTGTTCGTAGAGCATTACTCAGGACATAAATCCCAGAATTCAACTCTTGAGCTCATCTGAACTTTGGAAAAGATCAGCCACCCTGCAAATGACAGCACATCTCCCTGGACTAAACCTATTTTTCTTTTTTAACAATTTCATCTTTGTTTTTGGTTCTGTAAGTTTCCTGCCAACCCCCTCATCCTAAACAGTTTATATAACAAATATAAATGAGCCTAATTTGCATTTTCACACATAGAATAAAAGTTTCACAATTCAAACATGCTGCTTTTATAAATCTATAGACTGTAGAATATTTCAGTCCAGGTTTGAAGATTGTTAGTATTGTGATTTTTGATTGGGACCCGGTCTAAGGTGGTCTGGATGCTGAAAAAGCCATGATGAGAGACTATTTTTCATTTTCACAAATCAGAAACAATGCTTGAATTAATCTACAACCTCTGAAGAACATCTGAGACCAGGTTTGAAGAGTGTAAGTATTGTGGTTTTTGGTCAGGACCAGGGCATAAAATGAGCCTAATTTGCACTTTCACGAATAGAATAAAGGTTTCACAAATCAAAAATGGTGTTTTTATGAATCTGTAGACTGTGGAGAATAATTTAGTCCAGATTTGATGAGTTTAAGTGTTGTAGTGTTTGATCAGGACCAGGTCTAATGTGGTCTAGATGCAAGAAAAGTCATAAAATGAGCCTAATTTGCATTTTCACAAATAGAATAAAGGTTTTACAAATCAGAAATGGTGTTTTTATTATTCTGTAGAGTGTGTAGAATTATTCAGTTCTTGTTTGAAGAATCTAAGTGTTGTAGTTTTAGATCAGGACCTGTTTTAATATAGTCTGTGTTCTCGCAAATTCAGTAGAATCGCCATTTACGCATATAGTGAATCGGAAGCCAACTTCAGCGTCGTTCTGCTCTGAGGAATCACTGGATGGAAAAAACTGTCTTTTATAGATGTTATATTTGTTGTTGTATTTGTCTTTTAACCAGTATGGACCTAAATTGTGACTGCAATAAACAACTGAACTGAAAAATATAAACTGAGGAGATTTCAGACCAGAACAAAGTAAAACTGCGTTTTCAGTCTCAGAGGAAGGAATTTAACAGGCTAACCACGTTAGCTGCTGTTGTTATTAAAGCTGATGCTCCTGAGACATAAAACGATACAAATTAGGTCTGTGAGATCATTTTCCTCAAAGTACGAGGTGTTTGAGTTTCTTCTGCGATACTTTAACATTTCTAATCAACACTGATGTCTGATGACAGCGAGATAAACGAGGTTTAGCCACATAGCATGCTGTTAGCATCTGCTTGGTTATGGAGCCCAGTCTGCAAACCACATCAATATAACATCGGTGACTGCCTCATTTCTGTCTCTGAATGTAACTCCAGTTATGAAGAAACAACTTTAACATCAGTGTGTTTCATACCTGCTGTGTGGAAGTTTCTTCCTGGTTTCCAGCTGATATCCAGCAGTCTGCGCTGACGATCGATCACTTCTTCGTACTGGACGATGGTTTTTTCAAACTCGGAGAATATTTCTTCAGCAGCAGCTGTTAGTCGCGCGCTGATAAACTCTCTCAGATGATGAACTGAAGACATTGTTGATGAAACGCTGAAATATTCAGCTGAGAGACAAAACACAACAACCGTCTTCCTGCTAACAGTGAAGCTTCTTCTTCTTCTTTGCTGTTTCTGGCGGTTGGTGAACAACTTAGAGCATTAGCGACACCTGCTGGTGAGGAGTGTGGGTCAGGACCAGGACGACCATCCACACTGGAATAGAAAACACTCATCTGCTTATTATTATTCATTAAAAAAAAAGTTGGTAAAAGAAATAGATTGATTACTTTCAGGAAAGGTGTTAATTTTCATTTGACCAGATATTTGATAGAGTTTAGTTATAACTAGCTTCGGCTGCAGGACATCATGTATGTGATCTTTTTTTTCCTTTGATATACTGTTGAGATCCCTGAGGGGGATTTAGGGCTCTTTCACATCAAGAGAGTCATTATCTCATCCAACTTTATTTATAAAGCACTTTATTGATAATGAATGAACAATATTTTTTTTTCTTCAAATGTTTATTTCTGGCTCTCATACAGCCCATCCCATATGGGATTAGTCAGACACATTGGGCCTCATGCAAAAAAAAAAAATTGTGCGAACAAATTCTTTCTTAAATGGTTCATACGAGTGATTTGGGAAAAAATGTCACATTCACCAATTTTCTCGTATTTCTATTTTGCACAATTAGTCTGCTGTTATCCAAACCTAGTTTCTCACTAATGGACTGTATTAATCATTACTTAGAAGCAATTGTGCATCTTAAAATACAATCTAAGTTAGATTACATCATTATGTATCACTCTGCAATTCTAAATTACATTTTTTATGCACAGACGAACAGCACAATCAGCATCTTGACTTGCAGCCAGCATGTTGGTGACTTGACACTGGTTTAATTTAGTGTCATAATTTTGTCAAAAGAAAGTGCAGTCAGTGAGCTCTATGTGAGATCAAGCTACTATAACATTGAAATAACATCTGGAACAGAAAATGGACAGAAAGTTCAGAAAGGAGGTTCAGCATCAGTCACCGCTGCAACTTTTCTAACGGTCAGAAATGCAGTCAGTTCATTTCATGGCGCCTCGGCTTCATTATTACACAAAATGTGGATGTTTGGGTCTGAATTTGTCAAATTAGAGTTTCACTGTTCACATTTTTATGAGCTTCATATGAGAGATGGAGAGGGCGATGAAAGGATGACAGATGTGATCTAGCTACACGTCGGCTTTTTAATCCAGCTGGGACACACATACAGCCGTGTGAAAAAGTGATTGCCCCCTAAACCTAATAACTGGTTGTTCCACCTTAGCAGCAACAACTGCATCAAGTGTTTGTGATAACTGGCAGTGAGTCTTCTACAGCGCTGTGGAGGAATTTTGTTCCACTCATCTTTGCAGAATTGTTGTAATTCAGCCACATTGGAGGCTTTTCCAGCATGAACCGCCTTTTTAAGGTCATGCCACAGCATCTCAATGGGATTCAGGTGGGGGCTTTGACTAGGCCACTCCAAAGTCTTCATGTTGTTGTTCTTAAGCCATTCAGAGGTGGACTTGCTGGTGTGTTCTGGATCATTGTTCTGCTGCAGAACCCAAGTGCGCTTCAGCTTGAGGTCACCAACAGATGGCCGGACGTTCTCCTTCAGGATTTTTTGGTAGAAGCAGAATTCATGGTTCCATTTACCACAGCAAGTCTTCCAGGTCCTGAAGCAGCAAAACAGCCCCAGACCATCACACTACCACCACCATATTTTACTGTTGCTATGATGTTCCTTTTCTGAAATGCCGTGTTACTTTTACGCCAGATGTAATGGGACCTACACCTTCCAGAAAGTTCCACTTTTGTCTCGTCAGTCCACAGAGTATTTTTCCAAAAGTCTTGGGGATCATCAAGATGTTTTCTGGCTAAACTGAGACGAGCCTTTATGTTCTTTTTGCTCAGCAGTGGTTTTGGTCTTGGAACGCTGCCATGCAGCCATTTTTGCCCCCCAGTCTCTTTCTGATGGTGGAGTCATGAACACTGACCTTCATTGAGGCAAGTGAGGCCTGCAGTTCTTTGGATGTTGTTCTGTTGCTTTACACACTTGAATTTCCAGTGTAAAAAAAAAAAAATGTTTCTCTGCTATTTTTAATATTTAAACTGTTTCTCATGACATTGCACTGAAAAATATCCAAATAAGAAATCAATACATTTTCTTTTTACAGTTCTTGTATGTAGATCATGTTAAGTAAAACATACAAACCAGAGAATTTTTCATGGATTCATATGTGCATTGAAATGTAATTAAGTTGTAAAAGAAATCAAACAAATATCTGGTTTTACATTTGATTCACTTTTATGTCATTCTGTCACCTGAACTTGAGGTGAAGAAAATGCTCCTACATAATAAATGATCAGGGGGTTTTGCCCTAATTGTTTTTATCATGTCGCATTTGTGACGTTTGGATGCACATTTTTGGACAAAACGGTGTTCCGTACTCATCCTCTCATGTCCACTTGACATAGTTAAGTTTCTGGACTTTACTGATCTGACTCCGCCATATGGATTTGCTCCCGCATATCCATCTGGGAATCATCGGTTGGAGTAGTTTTGGGAAGGGGCGAAATTACTGATTAGTCAACTGGATAAGGCATCCGCCTATCACCACCTATGTTGGTGATAGACGGGCCAAATCAACGAAGCATATGCCGTACTAACAGAGCGATGACGAAAACACCATCAAAAACATTGTTTCCTTTGAGAAAAGCCTCCGGGGCAGTGCTTTGCTCTTCTTTCAGTGAAGAAATACTCTGTAAGTCCGATAAAACTTGTGCAATAGCCACGCTGACGCTAGTTTCATCTGCTGAAGCCGCCATGTTGTGTAGACTGAACTGTTGCTTCTCGGTGCGTCACATCTCAACCCGTCTCAAACCCAACGCTGATTGGACGTTCGTTTGGTGAACTGCTCCAAATTCTCTTCAACGGAAAGTAGCCAGACTGATCTGCGAGTGAAAGCCTGAAGCTCGCGAGATCAGGATGATCTCACGAGGCTAGGACGTAACTGTGCGGCTTAACTAATGTCTCAGATAACAAGGACAGAGTTTCTGTGTGTTGCTCCTGTTCACAAAGCAAGTCCAGCTGATTATTCGTCTCCTTTTACTGAGATCGGCTTAAATATGGATCATTAATTTACTTGCCCGTATTGCCGTTGTGTCCACGGCGCAAAGCCCAAAATTTTAAAGGTTAAAAGAAAACTGGTTGGAATTCAGTAGCATTTTTATTCCCATTAAAATTATTTGATCTGATTTTAGAGATCAGACAGGATTTTTCCCACAGTCTTATCAGTTGATCACTGCTCGCGACTTAGCTGATGAGTCATTAAATCTGACGGCGCAGACAGTTCAAGATTAGATTTTACTGCATATAAAATTGCCTCATTGCATGGAGCGGATCAACAAACAGCAAGAGGCACCTGCAGCAGGGGTCTGCAGCCTCACTCCAACAAACCGAAAATTAGAAACTGGATGAGGTTCTACCAAAGCCATTTTCCAGAGTAAAGATTACGCAGCACGAGATGCCGCATCCAAGTCCTGTTGCTGATTGGTTAGCTGACCCGTCAATGAGTAATAATAATAAATTAGATTTATATCGCGCTTATTTTATTATTAAGGAACTCAAAGCGCTCACAGTAGGTCCATTAATCCTTCACTCCTCATACATATGTGGTGATGGTAAACTATGTATGTAGCCACAGCTGCCTTGGGGCAGACTGACGGAAGCGTGGCTGCCATTTTGCGCCTACGGCCCCTCTGAGCACCACCGGAACATTGACACACATTCATACAAGGCAAGGGGGGTTAAGTGTCTTGCGCAAGGACACAACGACATATGCCTGGGGGATCGGGATTTGAACGGCCGATCATTGGCTGACCTGCTCTACCACCTGAGCCACTGTCACCTCCAAAGTATGAGTAACATTCCGCTTCAGATTGGTGAGCTTAGTTGGCTGTTAGAGAGATGGCATGTAGCGTCTGTGTACAATAGTTGACAGAGTAGATCCTGGGTCAGTCAGGAACACTGAAAAGACTGCAGCTTTGGTGATCACATGATCACGTGATCTGAAATCGCAATTTCGATCCAAAAATGATAAATCATTCAGCCCTGCTCACCAGTATGGGTTTTCATGTGGTACGTTAAAGCACAATTTTTCCTGAATCTTTTCGCACACTCATTACAAGCGTATGGTTTTTCACCAGTGTGGGTTCTCACGTGGTACGTTAAGCCATTAATGTGACTAAATCTGTTCCCACATGTTTGACAAGCATATGGTTTCTCACCAGTGTGGGTTCTCATGTGAACAGTTAAGTTTGATTCTTGACTAAAGCCTATTCCACACACTTCACAAGAAAAGGGTTTCTAAACAGTGTGGGTTCTCCTGTGGTACTTTAAACCAGTATTTTGAATAAATCTTTTCCCACATGTTTGACAAGCATATGGTTTCTCACCAGTGTGGAGTCTCATGTGGACAGACAAGTTTGATTGTTGACTAAACCTAATTCCACACATTTTACAAGAAAAGGGTTTCTCACCAGTGTGGGTTCTCATGTGAACAGACAAGTTAGATTTTTGACTAAAGCTTTTTCCACACACTTTACAAGGAAAGGGTTTCTCACCAGTGTGGAGTCTCATGTGAACAGACAAGTTTGATTCTCGACTAAACCTTATTCCACACACTTTACAAGAAAAGGGTTTCTCACCAGTGTGGGTTCTCATATGAACAGACAAGTTTGATTCTTGAATAAAGCTTATTCCACACACTTTACAAGAAAAGGATTTCTCACCAGTGTGGGTTCTCATGTGGTACTTTAAGCCATAACTGTGACTAAATCTTTTCCCACATGTTTGACAAGCAAATGGTTTCTCACCAGTGTGGAGTCTCATGTGAGAAGACAACTGTGATTTTTGAGTACAGCTTACTCCACACACTGTACAAGAAAAGGGTTTCTCACCAGTATGGGTTCTCAGGTGTTCCTTCAAAACATCGCAACGATTAAATCTTTTCCCACATGTTTGACAAGCATATGGTTTCTCACCAGTGTGGGTTCTCATGTGAGAAGACAAGTGTGATTGCTGACCAAAGCTTATTCCACACACTTTACAAAAAAAGGGTTTCTCACCAGTGTGGGTTCTCATGTGGTACTTTAAGCCATTACTGTGACTAAATCTTTTCCCACATGTTTGACAAGCATATGGTTTCTCACCAGTGTGGAGTCTCATGTGAGAAGACAAGTGTGAGTCTTGACTACAGCTTTTTCCACACACTTTACAAGAAAAGGGTTTCTCACCAGTGTGGGTTCTCATGTGGTACTTTAAGCCATTACTGCGACTAAATCTTTTCCCACACTCATTACAAGCATATGGTTTCTCACCAGTGTGGGTTCTCATGTGAACAGATAAGTTTGATTCTTGACTACAGCTTATTCCACACACTTTACAAGAAAAGGGTTTCTCACCAGTATGGATTCTCAGGTGTTCCTGCAAAAAATCGCTGCGATTAAATCTTTTCCCACACGTTTGACAAGCATATGGTTTCTCACCAGTGTGGGTTCTCATGTGAACAGACAAGTTTGATCCTCGACTAAAGCTTATTCCACACACTTTACAAGAAAAGGGTTTCTCACCAGTGTGGGTTCTCATGTGGTACTTTAAGCCATTACTGTGACTAAATCTTTTCCCACACTCATTACAAGTATGGGGTTTCTTGCCAGTGTCCGCAGGGCAATGTTTGTTTATTGGTGACTTTTTCTTTGAGGCTTTTCCAAAAATGTTTCTTTTTACATCATTTTCAGATCTGTCTTTTTTAAGGCAACCGTCTGATCTGGTAGAGTTACCCTTGTTATTTTGCATCAGAACAAGCTGATCTCTCTCCTGATTGGTGGATAGCTGCTTGGGTTCCTCATTGATCTGTGGAGGTTCTGGTTCTTCCTGGTCCATACTACAGTTCCCGTCCTGGTTACAGAGCTGCTGGTTAGTGACATCTTCTTCCTCCTCACAGATATGTTGGTCTGAGATGTTTAAAAAGACACAAACACAACAAATATCACAAAATGTAAGAATCTGTCTCCTGTTTGAACTGACATAAAAGAGTATAAATTTAATCTAATTTAAGTTTGTTCAAGTGTTTTCTCAGATTTGAAGTATTTATGCAGCTTGTCTTGCATTTTGCCTCATAATTATTGCAGCAAGCTTGACTTTCATCAGCCTTACAGAAGTGGAGCCAGACACTTTGGATTAGCTGAACCTAATGCGTGTGATGCTACGTTCATGTCCTGCATAGAAATCGCCAACTCTTCACCTCCCTCACAGTAAAGGATGCATCTAGGTACTGAAACATGGTACTGTATGAATTTACATGTTTGTTCAGGAAATGTGTGCTGAAAAAATAACTACATTGGTCTCTTTGCATCATTAGTTCACTAAGATCACTGAAGGTTTACGTACCTATTCTGTGTAACCTTATCTGAGGCATCATCACGATTTTCAACAATCTGGGCTGATCATCAGTTTCCTCCTCGTCTGTCAACGTTTCTTCAGGTTCAGGCTTGACTTGAACCTCCATGTCAGTCTCATCCTTCAGAACAAGATGCTCTCCCTCCTGACTGATGTGAACTTCCTCCTGGTTCTCTTCCATCTGTGGAGGTTCTCTTTCTCTTTTTTTGGGTTTTTCCTCCTTTCCTTTCCATCTTGGAGGTTCTGTTCCTCCTGTTCTCTTCCATCTTGGAGGTTCTGGTTCCTCCTGGTCCTCTTCCATCTGTGGAGGTTCTGGTTCCTCCTGGTCCAGACTGGAGTTCATCTCCTGTTTCAGGAGCTGCTGGTCAGTAAGAACTTCCTCCTCCTTACAGTCGTGTTGCTGTGGGAGGTCTGCAGGAACAAACAACACAACAAGAGGACACGTCAGCTTCCAGGCGCTTCATAGGGAGCGACCCGGCAGTCTTCTTGGTGGTTGCTATTGTGCTTATGAACCAACCTGGAGACTGTAAACTGAATTGCCCTTTGAGGATAAATAAAGTTATTGAAACTGAAAGATCATTAATGTCCTGACGTAGAAGCAAAGTTTAGATATTCAGGCAAAATTCAAAGTGTTTAATTGGTCTGACGTTCTTGTCTCCTCCAGAATTTACCTTCTGTTTTTTATATTTTGTTATTGATGTGTACTCAACAACAAAGCAGGTGGTCCCTCACTCTCGGGCACACTTGGTATCACACGTGTGTATACACCATTAGTTTTTACATTTCCTTTAGAACCAGGAACAACAAAGAGGGAGAAAGACAAAGGAAACATCAATTATAATAAAAAAAAACTATACAAGTAATAGTTGTAACACAGGATTGCAGGGTGAGCCTCCACATCTGTCACAAACATCCACCGTATTATGAAAACTCTGTATAAGTTTTGTTTTTGAGTAATGACACCTGAATACAACTTTAAACTGTATCAGGGTTAAGCGGGCACAAATAAAGTCTGAGGATGAACTTCAGAACAGATTCCCACCAATGTTGATCAAAGGCTGACCCTCGTTCACGCTCCCACGCTTTTTCTGTGTTGGGGATTGAGTAACCATCGTATGACTGAACAGAATTATATGCTTTTGAAATTAAGGACCTATTTGAAGGACTGTGTTGTAAAAGTTCATCCCATGGCTGCTCAGGTAGAACATGGGGGAAGTTGGGGAACAAGGATTTCGCACAGTTCCTCACCTGAAAATATCTAAAAAGATTGGAGGGTGCAAGGTTAAATTCAGTCACGACAGTTGTGAGGGGACAAAAGACCCCTTCCTTACAGAAGTCTTTTCAGTCCTTTATTCTGCCCAGAGGAACATGTGACATCTGTAAATGCAGGCTTGAACACAGGGTTTATTTTTAACAGTGGGGTTGAGACTGTGGGAGCAGTGAACTTCAGAATCTACCGTCTGTAATAATTCTCTACAACAGCGGGTTTCCAGCTTTTTATGTCGCATACTGAACCATTTCAGAGGATATCAGGGGGCTAAATAGAAAATAGTTGCTCTGTTCCTGTGTTGTTTTCGGTTATAACTGCAATGCTATTCAGTTTATCGTGAATCAACACGGTTTCTGTTTACAGTTGTGTGAACAAGTGTTGGCCCCCTTCCTCATTTCTTATTTTTTTTGCATGTTTGTCACATTTATATGTTTCAGATCATCAAACAAATTTAAAGACCTGTGAGTAGGGATGCTCTGCTCGAGCCCGTCTGCTCGACTCCGCCTCGATCTTATGAACCGGAAGTGTCGCTACCGCTGTTTTGGTGGAAGTGTCAGCATGCCAAAAGCCACGTGACCACACTCACCGAGGCCTCGTTACGTCATCCGCGAGCGTCGAGCCGAAATCTTGAAGAGACTGGGTTTATTAAAGCAACCTTTACCGATCTTGCATTTCAGAAAGCACAGCAAGATTATTTGAATATAAACAGTCCCGCCTCACTCCTAAGACACACCCCTTCATTCCCTCCACCTCCCAATGCAGAATCAAAGGTCTGACAGGCAGGTCCGTTGGACAATCCTAGAGGTGCACCCCACTCAAGGATTGGTGAAGTTTTCATTGAATTTTTAGAGATTGGAATAATATTTTATTTTATTAATGGTGGGTCTGTCTTGTATTTTAAAGTTACATTACATCATTTATAGCATTTTACCCTGTTAGAAAATAGTGAAGAGCAACATCGGAAAGTTCTTTAATCTGTCAATGCTTAATACAGGTTCCAATCACTTGGGAATTTATTGAAAAATAGTTAATTTATCACAGAGGATAATTCCAAGATATTAACCACAAAGGAAACACTAACTGAATGTTGGAAACGTATCTTTTATTATAGACCGTGTCAGAGACAAGACAGCTCGAGACGGCGCTTCCCTCAGCTGCAGTACACATCCACGGCCAGCAGATGTAGCTCATGCTCACGGTCTCAAATGTCTTGAGACTTCGTGTCGATCTCTTGGCAGCTGTGTCAAAATGTCTCAGTGTCTAATGAAGCTTCGTTTTCACCATCCCTACCTGTGAGCTCAAAGCGGCTTTTTTTGTGGAGATTTGTCCTTATTTACAGACTTCTTTACTGCGGCAGCTTTGATGACATCACTATTATGCAACATCATAACAAGTAGATGTCTGTAAATAAGGACGACGTGTTCAACTTATGTTTCGTAACAAACCATTGGTGAAATGAAGGAGTTTGTGGCAGATAATGCCTTATTTAGAGGCTGTATGCAGTTGCCCCATCACTTCCATTATATCGGACATACGCTGATCTGGAGTGGATCTAAATATCTCCTGAAGGAATTCAAGTTGCACCAAAACTGTCTGGGTGAGTAAATGAACGTATTTCATGCTAGAAAATAGGTCCAGATTGAAAAAAAAGAAGTTCCCCTTTATTAATGGGTGAATTATAAATGTTGGAAGTGAAATCTGTGGCAGTGATGTCAAAATAACCACATTGGTCTCTTTGCATCATTAGTTCACTAAGACCACTGAAGGTTTACGTACCTATTCTGTGTAACCTTATTTCAGGCATCATGATGTTCAACAATCTGGGCTGATCATCAGTTTCCTCCTCGTTCTGTCAATGTGTTGAAATTCAGGTTCAGACTTGACTTGAACCTCCACGTCAGTCTCATCCTTCAGAACAAGATGCTCTCCCTCCTGATGGATGTGGACTTCCTCCTGGTTCTCTTCCATCTGTGGAGGTTCTGGTTCCTCCTGGTCCAGACTGGAGTTCATCTCCTGTTTCAGGAGCTGCTGGTCAGTAAGAACTTCCTCCTCCTTACAGTCGTGTTGCTGAGGGAGGTCTGCAGGAACAAACAACAACAACATCATTAATGTGGTGACGTATGTTTATTTTAGGTTTATTCTTTATCAACCCTGAAGGAATGAGACAGACAAGGACGAATCAACACCAAGTTAGAGTTTTTAACTTGCAAGGGGAGACAGTCTCACACCATCTCCAAGGTTTTTCTGCCTTGCAGCTTTTTATTCACACAGGTCATGTTAGACAAAACAACTACTTGTAAGGAAACATGTTGACAGATACAGGAGCAGAAGATAGTAGTACTTCTCCACAGCAGTAATTTTCCACTGAGAGCATGTCACACACTTATCATTGATAATATATAATTATTCTTACATGACCTGTGTGACTGCAATAAACAACTGAAATGAAAAATATAAATTGAGAAGATTTCAGACCAGAACAAAGTAAAACTGCGTTTTCAGTCTCAGAGGAAGGAATTTAACAGGCTAACCACGTTAGCTGCTGTTGTTATTGAAGCTGATGCTCCTGGGACATAACAGGATACAAATTAGGTCTGTGAGATCATTTTCTGGAGTTTTCTTAACATTTCTCACCAGCACTGATGTTTGAGGACGGCGAGATAAACGAGATTTAGCCACATAGCATGTTGTTAGCATCTGCTTGGTTATGGAGCCCAGTCTGCAAACCACATCAATATAACATCGGTGACTGCCTCATTTCTGTCTCTGAATGTAACTCCAGTTATGCAGAAACAACTTTAACATCAGTGTGTTTCATACCTGCTGTGTGGAAGTTTCTTCCTGGTTTCCAGCTGATATCCAGCAGTCTGCGATGACGATCCATCTCTTCTTCGTACTGGACGATGGTTTTTTCAAACTCTGAGAATATTTCTTCAGCAGCAGCTGTTAGTCGCGCGCTGATAAACTCTCTCAGATGATGAACTGAAGATTTTATTCACGAAAAACTGAAATATTCAGCTGAGAGACCAAACACAACAACCGTCTTCCTGTGGAGCTTCTTCTTCTTCTTCTTCTTCTTATGACGTTTTATGGCGGTTGGCAACCAGCGTAAGGTGCATTACCGCCACCTTCCGAGGGGAGTGTGGGCCGGGATGGCCCCCATAGCCTCAGACGCTTCTCCTTATAAAGGTTAAATACGGCGACTCAGACCCGTTTTCCTTAGAAATTTAAGCACAGCCTTCCCTATTCTCCCACTCACGCAACCCTTTAGGACAGCACTAACATGAAATGAAAACCCGTTTTCCCTCATCCGGGCCTCCAAGCTCTCTCCTCTCTAGACAATACTTTGAACAATGAACAAGAACATGTTCAACTGTTTCCATCTCTCCACAGTGCTCACACTCCCCAGTCAGATGTTTACCAATTGTTTTCAGGGTGCTGTTTAGGCCAGTATGTCCAAACCTCATTCTTGTTAACAGATCCTCCTCTCTCCTAGTGAGACCCACTCCCAGTCCCCCTCCTCCCACTTTCTCCTGAATAGAGTAGTAAAACCTACCATTTGGACTCCCATCCCAATCTCGCTGCCAAGCCTGTTTCAGGGCTCCTGTGCCAATACTCTTCACTTCAGCCTTACTGTATTTCACTGGGAAGTCCACAGCTGCCTTACCTGCTCCCTTCTTTGCATATTTATCTGCCAGCTCATTACCTTCCACTCCTACATGGGGTGGCACCCACACCAACACCACCTCTGCCCCCACTGCTCTCAACCTATAAAGTGTTTGAAATATCTCCAGCACAATGTCCATTCTAGAGTCAGACTTAATGTTCCTAATACTATACAGTGCACTGCTAGAATCTGATGCCACCATTACCTTTTTATTATCACTTTCCTCCACCCAGTGTAACGCCACCAACAATGCAAGTAACTCTCCTGCGTAGACCGTTAGTCGATCACAAGTCCTTTTACTGATGAACACATTCATTCCTGTGGAGCTTGTCGCTGCACGATCTGTTCAGGAAGCACAATCCGTAACGTCAGCTCATTTGCGCATGTGCGGAAAGGAATACTTCCGGGTCACCGTTGAATGTGCTGGATTTAGGAAAATAGTAACTTCCATCCTTATTACAGTTTTTCTCAGTTGCTAAAACACTAAATCCCATTCTCAAAGCCAATTTTTCAGAAGCCTAAACCAAGGTATCAAATCGGTCCTCTTGTGATCAAAACCGAAAGCACCTTTCACATCATTAGACACTGCTTGCAAACACATTTGCATTGTGATGCACCTGCTGTGCAAAATGGTAAACACATGTTGCACACTTTGATCACAACTAAGACACAGATGTCAGCAGGTAAACACAGTGACTCAAAATTGATTTCACCTTTGGCTGATGATGATAGAACCAATATAAACCAGTTGAGGAAGCTGTGGGAGGTCAAGATTTTGCAATGAGGAAATCAGAGAAGAGTACGCATAAGAGGTGGTCAAGGGTGAGGACATAAGGGGACAAAATCAGGTCTGACGCAGAGCCTTCATTTCAGGTGAAATCCGTGCAACTGTGCTCTGCCATGTTACAGTATTACCTCCACCAAGGAGGTGATGTTTTTGATGCGTTGGTTTGTTTATCTGTCTGTCAGCAACTTTACGGAAAAAGTTCTGGACGGATTGACCTGAAATTTTCACCAGTCATGAGCCTCAGCCCAAAAACGAACCCATTACATTTTGGTGGTGATTCAGATCATCTTCTAGATCCATGAATTTTTTGAAGGATTCTTTATCATTGCGAGTTCTGCTTGGCAGAGGTCTGCGCTCTAGTACTTTATGTTCTGAGTTCTCTGTGTTGTGACATGATGCATTTGGCCTGATGTAAATAAAAAAAAACATACATTTTGACACCATGATGTTCTGAGAACTTTGTTTTCCTTTTTTCCTTCTAGTGTTTCCTGATTGCTCTGTAGTGTTCTACATTTTGCTGCACTTGGGGCATGATTTGACAATAGTGTCTCTTTTTGAGGCCAGGTGATGCTGTTTTGAGTCAAAAACTTCCTTTTGCAGCAAGAAAAAGAGGTTTTGGGAAAGTAGTTTGAGTTTGGGGTTTAGTGTTTAAAGTTGTGAAAAACTGAGGGGACATTTCAAAAATTGTGTTTTAGCAATTGAGAAAAACTGTAATAATGATAATAATAATAATATATGGGGGAATGAACATTATTTATTTTTAGGTGATGAATGCTCTACTGAAATAAAAATGGCGGCCTATATATATATATATATATATATATTATTCTAACTATATATATATATATATATATATATATATATAGTTAGAATAATTATATATGGACACCAAGTCAGAGTTTGAACTTGCAAGGGGAGGCAGTCTCATACCATCTCTGAGGTTTTTCTGTGCTTCGCTTCGCAGCTTTTTATTCACACAGGTCATGTGAGAATAATTCTATATTATCCATTATAAGTGTGTGACATGCATGATCTGCTTCAGTGTGACATGCTCTCAGTGGAGAATTACTGCTATCTTCTGCTACTGTATCTGTTAACCTGTTTCTATACAGGGAGTTGTTTTGTCTAACATGACCTGTGTGAATAAAAAGCTGCAAGGCTCAGAAAAACCTCAGAGATGGTGTGAGACTGTCTCCCCTTGCAAGTTAAGACTCTGACTTGGTGTTGACTTGTTCTTTTCTGTCTTATTCCTTCAGGGTTGATAAAGAATTAACTTAACATTTTGGTCCTTTGAGCCGGATGTGGGACGGTGCACCAGATTTTGTTTGCAGTTATTGAGTGTGTGGGAATCACCAACCCGTAACCACGGACACCCCACCCCTACAGGTTGCACATGATAGCGCAGACCTTAGCGCAGCTGTTGTTTGGTCTGCTATCAATCAGACCAAACAACGGGATGGGGAGTCTGTTGTGGATTTTAGAGGAGGAATGCAGAAAGTGTTTGCTGAGAACAGTGGTTTGGTGGATGATAACGAGGAAGATGGAGCTTTCAGGTTAAAGAATGTGCTGCTTGGGGGTTTCAGGCCTCCAGTCAGGCATAACGCCTGACTATCAGAGACAGAGAAGGAGGGAGAAATGCAGGTGGATAGAGGGGAAGAAGTAGGAGATGGTATTCTAAACCTGTTTGAGTTATGTGCATATGCAGAAGAAAAACTGGAAGTCACATTGTTGGTGCGTGGGGGGACGTATACGTTTCTGTGTGACACCGGAGCCTGCAGGAAAGCTCTAAACGATCCCTGCCGAGACTTTCCTGTGAAACACGATTCAATTAGAGGGGGGCCAGCAAACCGAGAAATAGAGAGAAACAATCTGATTGCCAAAGTGTGGATCATGGATCCAGTTTCCAGGGAAGTGGTGACAAGCAAAGTTGTGGTGGCACCTGATTTTATGGCACGTGGCCAACTTCATGTGACGTATGGGTGTAAATCACTGGTTTTATCACGATACGATAGTATATAGATACAGTGGATAGGCCATTCGATGTCTGCCGATATCTCAAATTCAGTCTCCATACGATTTCTATTCGATATTATTTCGGATCCACTGATCAATATAAAATAAAATATTACAAGTAATAAACAAGCTTATTGTTTCTTGACATAACTGTAAGCTTTGCAGTACAATCTCCCTATGTCACATCTGTTCACTGCACACCTATAAACTTGTATTTTGTTGTGAAAATGTGCCATTTTCATAATAAAAGTGGATTTGATATTGATTTTTTGATCGATATTGGGGTTTTAGATCGATTTACGATCGATACATCATTGTATATCAATATATCGATATAGATCAATGCATTGTTACACCCCTAATGTGACCATGTGGTATAAACGAACTCCAGGCCCTGATTATGCCTGTGAGGCAGCAGGCAGGTGCTACGACTCACCAGAACCATAAAGCTTCTGTACACTCTAAACCCGGATTAGTTGAGTTTACTAGAAAAGTGCATGGAAACCTGTTGCCTAAAACCATTCTAGTTTTTACTCATGCTGAAACGAGACAAGTTGTGTCAGCTTAGGCAATAAGTGTTACTGAACACTAGTTACTTCCCTTCACTCCACTATGTTTGAACTAAGTCTCTTTAGTCATATTTATTCAAATGTTTCCAACTTACTCACATTAAAGGTCACATTGGGAATCACAATAGTTGAGGATTTAGTTTAAGTCACTACTGATAATTCATTATTAACCAGCACGACATTGAACAGGAGTAGAAACTACTTATTTATCACTCTGCTATTATAAAATTACATTTTTATGCGCAGACTGAGCAACAGGACTATTGGCTGCTTCACTAGCAGCCAGCATGTCGGTGACGGGACTCTGGTTTAATTTGTTGTCATAATTTCATCAAAAGAAAGTGCAGTCAGTGAGCTCTACGTGAGATCAAGCTACTACAACATTGAAGTAATGTCTGGAACAGAAAATGGATAGAAAGTTCAGAAAGGAGGTTCAGCATCAGTCACCGCTGCAACTTTTCTAACGGTCAGACATGCAGTCAGTTCACTTCATGGCGCCTCGGCTTCATTGTTACACAAAAAATGTGGATGTTTGGGTCTGAATTTGTCAAATTGGAGTTTCACTGTTCACATTTTTATGAGCTTCATATGAGAGAGATGGAGAGGGCGATGAAAGGATGACAGATGTGATCTAGCTACATGTCGGCTTTTTTATCCATCTAGGAAGCACAGTTCATGTGTGTGTGTGTGTGTGTGCAGAATGTTGCGTTGTGTTGGTTTGAAGCATTTACATCATATATTGCACCTCTTGGTCTCCACCAGTAGTTTTCAGTGGCTGTCTTGCTTTTGTTAGACGTCTTTTTGACACAATTATAGGATCAAAGATTTTTTATTTTTACTTCTGTAACAGTGCAACTAACAGTCGACGCGGCATTTACAGCTCTTGTGATTTATTCTCTACTTCTTGGCTTTTACCTCCTTTAATTCTGCTGCTCAGATCTCAGTCAGAAGAACCTCCATCTCTGAGCTGGTGAAGTTTTATTTCTCCATTTTTGACGCCATCAACACCTTCTGACAAGCGTGGGAAGTCGTGTCCTTATATGGAGTTATTGGGGCGGTAATTTTGCAGATTTGTAATTCTCATCAACGTGCGTTCACGTATGTACAGGTGGAATGCATCATGTTTATGAGGATCATTTGCGCAGTTATCTGAAGTTGAGAATGTTGAATCTGACGTAGTGCATTCGTAGGAGCCTTTGGTTGGAGAATAAGAAGAAAGATACGAAAAAAAAAGAACATGTTGTTGCACGGAGACCATAATTCATATCATTACACTGACACACGTGGCCACATCTAATGTTGTTCACAGTGGTCCGAGGATGAAAAATTACAGGGAACGTTGCTGATGTCATTTCCTTCTACTTCTTCTTCTTGATGCATCATCACAGTTGGTACGCGCCCTTTCCTTCTTGGTCCGCTGAATAGTTTATTTGCAAGTGTACAGAAACACCCACCTTTCACCCAGACCAGAGTCCGCTTCTTTGGTGCGCACCACAACGCCGAATGAAGCGTACAATCTTTGGAGGAGGACCACGGTCACTTAAAGTGGACCAAACAAAGTGTGGATGCATCCTTAAAAACCACATAATCTGTGATAGTACACAGCTGTTGCTAACCTAATGCTCCAGTAATCCCATAGAACTCATGAACTGATGAACACACTGGTCAGACTGGCTGAAAGTGAGAGCAAAGAGGGGCCGACACCAGCCAATGATACACAGTTTATTAAGAAACAGAACAAGAAAAAAAAAGATAAGCCTTTAGTTAACCAGGAAACTTTACTGATTAGTTGTAATTTACAATGACAACCTTGGAAGAAGCAGCACAACAAAACCCAGAAAACAACAGAAGACACATAAGCAGCAATAAACCGAGTGAAAATCTGAGAAAACATTTACACAGAATTACGTTAGCCTCCAACATAAACTATATCAATACTCTCCATCTTCTAAAGTAAAGCAAGAAGTGGAGGCAGCAAAATGCAAAACAAGAGGGTCCCTGATCCCTCCTTGTTTTTGTAACTTTTACCAAATGCAAGATTAAATTTCTCACCTGAGTAGACTTATGTCGAAAATTAAATCATGACTTTTACAGAAATGTTTCTACATGTTTAACAAGCTTACGGTTTCTCGCCAGTGTGGGTTCTAATGTGAACAGACAAGTTTGATACTTCACTAAAGCTTTTTCCACACACTTTACAAGAAAAGGGTTTCTCACCAGTGTGGGTTCTCATGTGGTACTTTAAGCCATAACTGTGACAAAATCTTTTCCCACATGTTTGACAAACATATGGTTTCTCACCAGTGTGGAGTCTCATGTGAGCAGACAAGTTTGATGCTTGACTAAAACTTATTCCACACACTTTACAAGAAAAGGGTTTCTCACCAGTGTGAGTTCTCATGTAGGACTTTAAGCCATGACTGTGACTAAATCTTGTCCCACACTCATTACAAGTATGTGGTTTCTTACCAGTGTCCGCAGAGCAGGGTTTGTTTACTGGTGACTTCTTCTGTAAGGCTTTTCCAAAAATGTCACTTTTTACACAATTTTCTGATGTGTCTTTCTTGAGGCAACCATCTGATCTGGTAGAGTTACCCTTGTCATCGTGTTTCAGAACAAGCTGATCTCTCTCCTGATTGGTGGATAGCTGCTTGGGTTCCTTGTTGATCTGTGGAGGTTCTGGTTCTTCCTGGTCCATACTACAGTTCCCGCCCTGGTTACAAAGCTGCTGGTTAGTGACATCATCTTCTTCCTTACAGATATGATGGTCTGAGATGTTTAGAAAGACAGAGACAACAAATATCACAAAATGTGAAATCTGTCTCCTGTTTGAACTGTTGTAAAAGAGTATAAATTATACCAGATATTCATAATGTCCTAACGCTATAACAAAATGGTTTGGTGATTAAAGACAAAAAAGACAGATAACTTCTGGAGCCTAAATAAATAATGCACAACTGCAGTCAACAATCTGAATATTAAAGGCATTTTAAAACATCAGAGTACAACGACTAAATTTTAAGAATTTATTTTTAAGATAAAAGTTATCAAAAATGGACTAAAAGTCAAATAACTTATTTAAATACTAAGAAAAAAATATGTACACTGCTTAAAGTTGAGGAACTCGTTTCAATACAAATGACTAAAAAAATAACTCAAAATGTGAAAAACAAAGCTATAAAGTCTTCAATAATTACAAAATAACTGTAAAAAAAAAAAATAATAATACTTGAGAAAAACAAAGCTGTACACTGTTTTCAATATCAAAAATAACCACGAAAAAACCAAAGCAAAATAAAGATAATCACCACATGCTTACAAAATGACCAAGAAAAAGAACTCGCTTCTGAAATATTCCAACAACTTTCAAAATGAACCATATGTATGTAACCCTTCACCATTTGACTATTAAGTTCCTTGTGATTTACTTTTTGAATTTCAGCTTTCCTTTCGCTACGGCCTCTTTAACCTTTTGGTTAATAACTCTCCTTTGAGGCATTTTGCTGTACGGACTTTTCGGCAGCGGGCTAATCCTTACGTAACACACTGGATCGCAACACCCGTGGCCGCTTGGATAGAGACACGTCCTCTTTCCCCGCCTCACCTTCACCTTTCTCCTTTTGCTCTTCCTCCCTGTCACCCCCCTTGTTGTTCTCACCTTCACCTTTCTCCTTCTGCTCTTCCTCCGTGTCACCCCCCCTTCTCCTGGTCTTCGCGCTTCTCCTCTTCCGGGATGCTGGACGAAACCACCTTGCCTTCAGGGCTGGTGCTGCTGCTGTCTTCCCAGTCTTCCCTCTGCGGCCTCCTCCTTTTTGCTGGCTTTCCCCGGGGTGGTCCAGACCACCCCAGATGTGCCTGGGTGGGCAGCCTGCGACGGTCCAGCCGCCGCAGGGTTTTCTGGTGAGGTAAGAATTTGAGTTACTAGGCCACGGATGGCCAAGGACTCCTCCACGTTTGGATTACGCGCATAAAACTTGTCCGCTGTGGACGTTTCATGGCACATCAGGTCCGACACCTTCTTACGGGCCTCTGCATCCGCGGAGAGCTCTGCCTGAAAGACAAAAAGCAGGGGAAAAAAAGCAGATAATTACTGCAGGCTATACTATTCCCACATCTGCAGGACATGAGGGATTTCATCATTAACTTACATATGTGGCCAGCGCCGTCCTGATGAGGGTGAAGCTGGTTTCACCCTTAAGCCCCATATGCTTCCAGGCCAACCTGAGCTGAGTATTCAAGTTCTTCGAGGGACCTTTGCCTTTTGAAAACATGAAGAACTCGTTCTTCTCTTCTGGCGGGAGCTTCTCCTTTATCCCCATCCAGCGCTCCAACCACCCAAACTCTTCCTGGGTGCAGAAAACCTGGGCCTCACCGAATACACGTGCTGTCTTGTGCTCTTTAACCTGTTTGAAAACACAAAAAAGAATGTTTAATAATGAAATTTACATGTCCATGACACCTCACACCACTCAGCCAGAGTATCTCAAAGGTCCTTACGAGGATTAGGAATCCATGCTCGGTGCTTGATTTCTGGGCCTGCATCACCTCTGAGTCTGTCATGTTTGCATATACCCCGGGACGGTGGCCGTGGTGACAGCTCCAGTAAGCGCCAAGGTATCCATAAAACAAGAAGCGGTCCCCGGTGGTATATTTTTTCTCCAACTTTTCTGTTGGTGACAGTGATGGAAAACACAGAATAAAGCATTAAAGTTTTGAATGAAACACAAGCATCCTTGCGTGACACCAGAAGCTTACCCAGAAGCTTGGGGATGCCAGCTGCTGCCAGCTGGATGCAGCGGAGGAGGTCTTCTTTGGCTGGCAGCTTCCCAGCTTTCACACGCTTCACAGACATTTGGTGAACTGCAACCTCCTTTTTGAGTGTTTTAATACTCATTTTCAGCTCGCGATTGATGCTGACCATCTGCACCTTGGTCAGCCGCGATGTCCGAGGCGGCGTTTGGAGGAAAAACTGGAGGAAGTTGTGGACATTTTGCAGATAGAATTGGGCGGTTGTGACCTTCATTTGGCCCTTTATGACTGAGCGTATCCAGCTGGCGGTTGAGACAAAATATAAAATTAGAAAAATATAATAATAGTGTCAGAGAGAGAGAGAGAGAGAGAGAGAGTCAGAATGAGGACAGAAAGACAGACAGACAAACTGACTGTGTGTGTGTGTGTGCAGAATTACTCACCCCCTGACCTTCGGCAGGTCATCCAGGAAAAGCCAGTCTGAAATGCCGTTGATGCCATGCCCCATGTAGAGTAAAAAAGTTTTTAACCTGCTCACCTTGGACTTCGAGTTCATGACCATCTTAGGGGTGGGGTTCCCCCCTGCATGGAAAGCTCTGTACGCCTCCAGATACTCCTCTGAACAAGAAAAAAATCATTTTAGCATCAATGTGTACACAAATGCTCTGCAAAGTGGAGAAAGCCACATACTGACCCATGCAGGGAGGAAGCTGGATGAGTAGCATACGGTTGCCCCTCCCAAGGCCCTCACTCCAGGGACTGAAGGCTCTTCTGGGAGAGGTCACGTGACGTCTGGGAGGAGATTTGACCTTGGGCTGTTCCTTCTTCTTCTTCTTCTTCTTTTTCTTATCACCCTTGGCCTGCGGGGATGAAGACTCTGGAGGCTCTTCTTCCTGACTGGGAGGTGTGGTCATGCCCGCCGGCTTGGACACCCCTCCTTCTTCTGACTGTCTGTGGACCGTCACTTGCACATCCAGCGGTGGAGGGTTTGAGCGCACAGGTTCCTCAGGAGCCTCCTCCTGAAAAAGATCAATGCATTACAGAAGCATTCTCAAGACACAATATTTCCTCCTATTATCTATTACATAATATTTACAACTGATGAGTTATGTATATTTAATTTTGTTCTACTTTATTTTTTCTTTCTTTCTTATTTTGTGTTTTATTTACTTCATTCATTATTATTTGTTATTTTGTGTTTTTAATCACTTATTTAATTTAATTAGTTTTGATTTATTTTTGGTTTTTTATTATATTTACTTATTTGTTATTTATTATTTTATTTCTTTCATTATTATTTATTTGTTATTTTATGTTTTTAATCATCACACTCATTTATTTTCATTAGTTTATTTATTTATTTTATTTAATTTAGTTCTTTTTTATATTCACTTATTCATTATTTAGTATTTTACTTATTTCATATATTATTATTTGTTTGTAATTTAGTGTTTTTTAATCATTACTCACGTTTCCTTTTATTACTTTTATCATATTTTGGTACATTAAATTTTCTTTTTGTTTTCTATTACTTTGTTATTAAAAGATATTAATCAGGACTTACGATTTCATCAGGCTGAGACACGACGGCCGAAGTACGGGAGACACGACGAGAACGGTGCAGCTTTTTGAGTTTTGACCGCAGACTGGCGATCTTATCCAGATTGACATCTCGCTCTCTGCGTAGTCTGTCAATCGTGATATTTGCCTGCTTCAGTCTCTCCCGGCACTCTAGGTTCGGGCAGGTGGGTTCTGGCATGTTTTCACGGGGCTGGTACTCCAAAACCTCTGGAGGGAGAACGTCATCTTCATCCAGATGGGAGACCATTGGTGGGGAGGGCTGTGTCTGTCGCAGCTCTTTCAGCAATTGGATGGTCTCTGTATGTCTGACTTTCATCAGGGCGGTGGCTCGATCCCCAGGCGACACCTCTGGATGTCCCTGTAGCAGGTGTCTGTCCAGGCGTGTGTGGTGGTAGGTACAGCCGGATATTGGGCATGGGCTGTTTCTGATGTTGACCCTACCAGATGTGTAGTTGAGGAGAATTCGCCGTTCATCAAGATTCTCACAAAAGTGCACATTTTTTAGGTGCTTGCTCAAATTCCCGTAGGAACGGTAGCACAATGGGCACGGATGCATCTGAAAAACATCAATTAGAATAAAACAGTTTAATTAACATATAAAAACGTTCACATTTCTTCCTAAAAATAAAAAAGATTTGTTTTTTTCATTTCATATAAATCATTTATTCTTAGGACAGTGCATTAAATCAAGATTTTATCACTGGTGGCACATTAATTTGATTACATGTAAAAAGTAATAAATAATTCTTATTACATAACATACTACATACGATGAAAAGATGAGAAAAGTGCACTAATGTCTCCAGAAAAAGAGAAAAGGCTTGAAACCAGCCGAAATTTATGATTTTATTATTAAATGTAATAAGCAATATTGATTTCTTTTCATCTGGGTGCAATACACAAAAAAACTTGACATTTTCCCTTTATTGGCGTGCGTGTGCGCGATACAAGATGCGCATGCGTGTGCGATGTAATGTTTTATTTCCTCACTCACTGCTTCAATAAAAAACTTCTTTCATGTTTTCAGTAAGACAAATTACATATTTATACATATCAAACAACAGTCAAGAGAAACACTCACCGTGACTTTCCAGAGCAAATTGGATGCTGCGCATCGGCAAGGAGTACCGGAGAGAGGCTGCAACCAATCAGATGACTTTGCTGAGCATGTGGGCGGATCCCACTCGAGACCTGCATAGAAACGGATGACGTAATGGTTTTAGATTCAACAGTCTAAGTACACAGGAAAGCTATAACTGGAGCCTCAATGTCTGTAAACAATTTAGGAATAATACAAAAGAACAGCTGAATAGCTACAATGATTGCAAAAAAACGGTGAATTTTCCTATGGACATATCCTGCATGCAATTTCATATCAATCTTCAGACACTGGGGGAAAATAAAAGATGTATTCTTTCAAGGTGTCTGTATAATGACATATGTCAATTTAAAAAAACATTTTTAAAGGTGAAAAAAAGTGCAAAATTTAGTTTTGTGATTTATTGATGAAATGAATGAAATGAAATGAAAAATGAAATGAAACGAATGAAATGAAAAATACTTTATTCATCCCAGAAGGGAAATTCAGTATTGTAAAAGCACAGTTTTTTTTTATTTTTTTAAATAAACAAAAAAGTCCGCCTTGTTCTTCAGGGTGATGCTGCTGGCAGGAATGAATTTCTGTATCTCTCCGTCCTACAGCGAACCTGACGCAGCCTCCCACTGAACACACTCTGTTGATTCTTCACCGTGTTGTGGAGAGGATGGGAAGTGTCCTCCATCATCTTCATCAGCTTGTGCAGCATTCTTTCCTGAACGATCAGCTCCAGCGGCTCCAGAGTTCTCCCCAGCACAGAACCAGCTTTCTTGATCAGCTTGTTTAGTTTCTTCAAGTCTCTGATTCTGATGCTGCTTCCCCAGCAGATGCTGCAAAGCTAATTGCACTTTCCACAACAGACTTGTAGAAGATCTGCAACATCTTGGTGCAGACGTTGAATGATCTCAGCTTCCTTAAGAAGTAGAGTCTGCTCAGACCTTTCTTGTAGATGTAGTCAGTGTTGCATTTCCAGTCTAGTCTGTTGTCCAGCTGAACTCCAGGTATTTGTAGTTCTCCACCACCTCCCCTCCTCTTCCAGGATGTAGACAGGACTATGCTGCTTATTCTTGCTCCTCCTGAAGTCAACAATCATCTCTTTAGTCTTGCTGGTATCGTTACCCATCACAACAGTTGGAAGAAACGGTTTAAATCTCCACCGTTTTTCTCTCTGCCTTACCCCTGCCCTGCATCCTCTTGTCTTTCTCCTGAACTCCACTGGGATTTGACGTGTTATTTCACTGAAAATCTGGATTTGGGAGAGTTTTAACAGTTGATCCCGGTGGTAAAAAATTTTTCCGTTGCTATGGATACACATCATAACAAATAGTGAAAAAAGCCAAATATATGAGGAAAAATCTCCTGAATTGCTCAGCCTTCAAACCAGCGTAAAAAAAAATCCTCCCAGAAAAACCTAATCTGACAAGTAATGTCAATAAAAAAGACAACTATATTTGAAAAAACACAAAAGCTTAGAGAGAGCTGTTACAAACTGCAGCCACCTAGCAGCGCATTCCAGAATTTTTTATTTTTTGATGTTATTATTATTATAAATTAGAGCTAAACCTTAACATATTTGGCCAAATTAAATATGGATTTAAAAAAATATTTTTCCCAATCATGTGTTGAAAAAGAAGGGATTGGATTAAGGGATTGAAACGGGCAACGGGAGGGGTGTTGGGCAGTGAGCCCCCTGGTGGACGGGAGCGGTACTGCGGCAGAAGGCGGTTTAGGGACCCTATGTTTTTCTCCATGAGTTTCGCGCTTACAGGCGATTTGACCTGCCCGCCCTGTAGAAGGGCCCGAGACGGGCCAGCAGACCCCTTTGGCTGATTTTAAGGACCCTCGGGGGCCGGCCCAAGCAAGGCCAAAGTTTCCGGAGAGGGAGGCTTTATGGACAATGTAATTTGCATTGCCATTGTCACACCACCCCCGCGGCGGGCACAAGGGATGTAGTGCATGTCTCAGAGTTCTGCAATAAATCTCACTATGTGGCGGTAATAAAACCTCCTACCAGCGGGGGGCGATGTAGCCCAATGACAGCAGAGAAAGCTGCCTGGGAGCCGCCGTCTTCCCGTCACAGAAGCTGAAAGGAGGCTCGTCTAAACCAACATGAAGCGAGTGCGGCGAAGTCTGGACCACGGTGAAGTTGGCTTCAAGTGAGATATCAGACGCGAGCAAGACGATGCTGACTCTGCAGATCACGAAGAGTTAATGTCCAACTTGAGACCAACTTTACCGCGGTGAAGTCTGGTGTGGGACCTTTTTGCGTTAGAAAAAGACTCCTCACATTGTAAATAATGCAACACGTTTTATGAAAACAACTCTCCAACAACTCCCATGACATACCATTTAAAAAACACTCCTCCGACCGAGCTTAAGTGTAATGAATCCCACCTTCAACCCACTGTTGCCTTGGTCTGAAGCCGGAGGAACTGTGATGCAAGGCGGGAAGACAATGGCGGGAATGTGGGCAATATATCCATGAAAATCATTTAACAGAAGTGTCGTCAATGGAAAAGGTTTCCTAGATTTGATTCATTTACTTGAGCCAGTCTATCGGCTTCCTTCACAGCACATCATTACCAGGCTCATTGAAACACGAGAAGCGAGAGCAGGAGCTGCTAAACAAGTCAGCAGCAGCAGCTAGCGTTGTCATAACAACAGAGAGCTACCTTACCATTACGTGCCACCACTGCCAACCTGCTCGCAGAGATGATGATTGAGGCTGTAAAGCAGTGGGGAGTTGAAATAAATACTTATTTGGGAAAAAAAAGATAGTCTGCCTGTGATATGTGGAATCATTTTTAACAAGCATTGCTTAATGATTAATCGATAATTGATCATTAATTCCCCTGACGCTCTATCAAAAAATGATTGCTAATGTCCATCTCTAGTAATAATGCAGATTTGCAATTCTTGTGAACGTGCGTTCATGTACGCACAGGTGGAATGCATCATGTTTATGAGGATCATTGACGCAGCTATCTGAAGTTGAGAATGTTGTTGAATCTGATGTGGTGCATTCGTAGGAGCCCACGGTCGGAGAAAAAGTAAGAGAAAGATACGAAAAAAAAAACGAACATGTTGCACGAAGACCATAATTCATATCATTACACTGACACACGTGGCCACATCTAATGTTGTTCACAGTGGTCCGAGGAAGACTCGGGGAGCTTGTGTGTATGCTAAGACAGATGAAAAATTCGAGGGAACGTGGCTGATGTCACTTCCTTCTACATCTTCTTCTTGATGCATCATCACAGTTGGTAAACACCCTTTCCTTCTTGGTCTGCTGAACAGTTTATTTGCAACCCCCAGCTTTCACAGAGACCAGAGTCCGCTTCTTTGGTGCGCACCACAATGGTTGATGTTCACACTACGCCGAATGAAGCGTACCATCTTTGGAAGAAGACCACGATCATTTAAAGTGGACCAAACAAAGTGCGGATCCATCCGTAAAAACGACATAATCTGTGTTCGCACACAGCTGTTGCTAACCTGGGGCTCCAGTAATCCCATAGCCCTCAGAACGAAAGTGAAAAAGAGAGCAATGATGGGCCAACTCCAGCCAATGATACCCAATTTATAAAGAAACAGAATACAGAATCAGAAAGAAAAGATAAACCTTTAGTTAACCAGGAAAGTTTACTGATTAGTTGTAATTTACATTGACAACCTGGGAAGAAGCAGCACAACAAAACCCAGAAAACAACAAAAGACACACTGACACATAAACAGCAATAAACCGAATGGAAATCTGAGACATTTACACAGAATTAAAGGGGAAACTCAGTAACTTTTCTACCTCAATAAATGCTTTTCAGAATCCCCGTGGGGCTAAACAAAGTGTTTACGGAGCGATTCAATGTTTCCCCCCCTCCCGCCGGGGCCTCTGGCCTGCGAGCAGCTAAATACAACTTTGCCTGCGCCGACCCGAGCAGAACTTGCGACAACAGAAACCGCTGTACGGTACTCAGGTCCTCTATCTACCGAGCTGCTTCCAGCTCTGATTTTAACCAGACTACCAGCGCTAATTCGAAGAAATCATTTCTTTAGCTTCACACCACCTAAACACGGCTCCTGGCTCTCATAACCAACTCTTTGCTGGACCAGAGTGATTCACGTAGCTGCGCTGTCTGGGCGCCGGGTGAAGCATCACTGCTTCAGGCTCAATAATCACATGTCACGTCCGCAAAAAGTAAATAAAAGTTCGTATTCTTACCTGCTACTAGCCAACACCAGTGAAAAATATAATCCACGGCATATTTACCCGCAAATCGCCGGTAAAACGTCCCGTTTCAGAAGAGACAGGTCTTTGCTTTGAGCAGAGGGAGATGCGGTGCTGCTACCAACGCAGCAAAGTAGCATCAACAAGTTAGAAAAAGCTTAGAAATATATCCAGGGATCAAAATAGAAGAAAGACAGGTAGAGAAGCCGTCTGTGTGCTGTGGGGGTGTAAGGGGGGGTTGAACACGATAGTGAAAGGACGCCACTAGGGGGAGCCCCGAGCTGAAGTTACTGAGTTCTGCTTTAAGTTAGCCTCCACATGAACTATATCAATACTCTCCATCTTCTACGATAAAGCAAAGGTGAAGTGGAGGCAGCAAAATGCAAAACAAGAGGACATGTATGCTTTCCCATATGGTCCCTGATGCCTTCTTGTTTTGTAACTTTTACCAAATGCAATATTAAAGGCCCTGCACCTGATTTTATTTTAATCTCTTTCAGAGAAATACTTTCTACACAGTATAATATGTGTTACAAGAGGAAATTTCATGAAAATAAATAACTCATTGATTGCGTATATGCATGAATCCAGGCCTTTTTAGTTTAGGTTTCTATTGCTGGTGTGACGCTCTCCTCATGCCAATGCATTTCGTTCTACATAAGTTTCGGTTTACAATCAGCCACTCAGTGTTTTCTATCAAGGAACGCCCTCCCCTCTCGCGTGCATGGCAGCACTTCCGGCGTCTACCGAAGAGAAAGTTCCGATACCTCAGCAAGACAGCCGGAGAGAGACTTGAAACGCAGGAGATACCAAAGAAGGTATAAAGTTCGTGTAAATCTCGGTGGATTGTACTGAAGGTAGAGAGCAGCTGGACGCCTCGGACTGAATGTGGACTGAAAGTCCGCCTGGACAGGTATTTTTTTCCAATAACTTTCTTCTGAGTAACATGTTATATGTCCTCGGGTGCTGGCGCTTACTCTGCTGGTCTACCGTATATAATACATAGTGATATTTTAATTACTGCGTGGGCTGTACATTTCTTTAATGTTATGTGGCTTCTTTTCTTGAAAATTTCCTTAATATTTCTAGAAATGATCTATAGATTTTTTATAAACATTAAAAGGAAATATTATTTTTTTTTTCTTAATTTTCTTAATCGTTTTATTTTTTCTTTTTCTTTTTTTTTCTTGTCCTTTGATTCTAGAGTCATTAATGTTTCTCTTTTTTTCCTCTTTCTCTTCCTTATATGTTTTTCTGAGGGTTGAATAAGTCCCAGTCTACTTTTTTCTTAGATTAAAAGGGGAGGGGTTGGTTAGACGGGTGGCTGGGTCAAGGATGCTCCCGAATTTTATTTTTTTTTAGATTTTATTTTTTTCTATTTTGGGGTGGGGGGTCCCCATGGCCCTTTTTTGTTTTTTCTTCTCTTTTTAATCTTTTTTTTTGGTTTGCTTTTTCCGTATTTTATTTTTTTTTTGTCTTTTTTTTAATTTTCTCTTCCGAGATTATTTTCTGTTTTTTTACAGCTCTTCTATCATTCGTCTTTTCGGTTATTATGGCAGAGTTTCATTGAGCTCCTAACATAGAGGAATTTTATTGAGTTTATTTAAAAATTTCTTTTTTTCGATTTTTTTTCATCTTAAGTGGATTCCTTTTTTCTTTTATTCTTTTTTTTTCTCTAAGGCACTCTCTCTTTCTTTTTCTTATCATCCCCCCCCTGGAGAATTTTCTCCCTCCTATTAAATTTTTTTTGTTTTTCTTAAGTTTTTCTTTTTTTTTTTAAGATTTTTTTCAAAATTTTTTCTTCTTTCTATTTAACCCTCTTTTCCTTTTTCCCTAGGTTCTTGCTGCTTTCTAATCCCACTTTTCCCATTTTCCTTGGAGGAGGGGGTTTCTTTCTCCCCTTCTTTAGTTTAGTTGATTTTTTTTTCTGATTTTCAGGTTTTTTTTTTTTTCCCTTCTCCCCCCCCCTCCCCCCCCTCCCAGAAAAGCCACGAGGGATTTAAATCCCAATATTTATTTTTTTTTTTTTTTAAATAATCTCCCCCCCCCAGCTCTCTCACTCCCCTTTTTTATCCCCCCCCCCCTCTTTTTTTTTTCTTTTTTTTTCCCGTTTTTGATTTTTTTTAATAAATATTAATTTTTTTTTTTCTTTTTTTTATACTCTTCCAATATAAAGCTTTCTAATCATTGTTAAAATTTTTAAGACTTTTAAAGATGATTTAAGACATTTTAATCCAATTAAGCCTTAATTTTATTTTTTATTTATTTCCTTTTTCTTTTTAGATCCCACCCTTTTTACAACGTAACAAGACAAAGCTTTACATCACTGCTTCTCGAAGTGGCCGGTTATAAACTTTATCAGGCTGTAATGTCGCCTATAACATCATAACTCCTCATAACTGTGCATCTGTTTACATAACTGTAGCGTGTTTTGGGCTTTTTATTTTATCCTTTTTTTTCCAGTATGGGTTCTCATGTGTTTCTTTAAAACACTGCCACGATTAAATCTTTTCTTACATGTTGGACAAGCATATAGTTTCTCACCAGTGTGGATTGTCATGTGGTACTTTAAGCCATGCTTGAGACTAAATCTTTTCCCACATGTTTGACATGCATATGGTTTCTCACCAGTGTGGGTTTTCATGTGAACAGACAAGCTTGATTCTTGAATAAAACTTTTTTGACACACTTTACAGGTATGTGGTCTCTCACCAGTGTGGGTTTTCATGTGGTACATTAAGCTATTAACTTGAATAAATCTTTTCCCACATGTTTGACACGCAAACGGTTTCTCACCAGTGTGGAGTCTCATGTGAACAGACAAGTTTGATTTTTGACGAAAGCTTAATTCACACAATTTACAAGCATGTGGTCTCTCACCAGTGTGGGTTCTCATGTGGCACTTTAAGCTCTTACTTTGACCAAATGTTTTCCCACATGTTTGACAAGCATATGGTTTCTCACCAGTGTGGAGTCTCATGTGAACAGACAAGTTTGATTTTCGATTAAAGCTTATTCCACACACTTTACAAGAAAAGGGTTTCTCACCAGTGTGGATTCTCATGTGGGACTTTAAAGAACTATTTTGACTCATTTTTTTCCCACACTCATTACAAGTTTGTGGTTTCTTACCAGTGTCCAAAGAGCAATGTTTTTTTACTGGTGACTTTTTCTTTAAGGCTTTTCCAAAAATGTCACTTATCACACAATTTTCAGATGTGTCTTTCTTGAGGCAACCGTCTGATCTGGTAGAGTTACCCTTGTTATTGTGCTTCAGAACAAGCTGATCTCTCTCCTGATTGGCCAATAGCTGCTCCGGTTCCTCTTTAATCTGCGGAAGGTCTGGTTCTTCCTGGTCCATACTACAGTTCCCATCCTGGTTACCGAGCTGCTGGTTAGTGACATCCTCTTCCTCCTTACAGATATGTTGGTCTGAGATGTTTAGAAAGAAGAGACACAACAAATATCACAAAATGTAAAATCTGTCTCCTGTTTGAACTAAGATAAAAGAGTATAAATTATACCAGATATTCATAATGTCCTAACGCTATAACAAAATGGTTTGGTGATTAAAGACAAAAAAATACAAATAACTTATGGAGCCTAGATAAATGTCTATGAATTTTCATCAAATTTGTGTCTTAATAGCCAAACAGAGAAAAAATGGACAGTTAAATTATACCTGCTCATAATAATGTCAATAACTTTATTACAAAATGGTTTGGTATATTTAAAAAATATATATTCTGAGAACTTATAGTGTTAAAAAAAATTGTGAATTTTCAGAAGCAGAATTGTACAAAATAAAGTTTTATGAATTAGAAAATGTGTTTAAATTAATTTTCCAGCTATGCAGAATGATTCAGTTACAGTTTTTCAAAAGAACCTGGTCCGATGTGGTCAATGTCACCATAAAAACAGTGGATTTGCCCTTTTTATGCATCACAAATCATCAGCTATCTTCAGTGTCTCTGAACGTTTTTTCACTCCACACTCAGCAACCTATTGAAAAACTAAACACCCTAATGTTCATTCTTGCCTTTCACCCTTTTCTGCTGGCTGCAGATAACATGTTGAGAAAGGAGATTCAAGAAGAATACTGTTAAATCAAGTGTTTACTCAAATTTGAAGTATTCCCGCTACTTGCCTTGCATTTTGAATCCCAATTATTGCAGCAAGCTTAACCTGCATCAGCCTTACAGAAGTGGAGCCAGACACTGAACCCGCCGGCTGAACTTCATGCGTGTGATGCTACATTCATGTCCTGCATAGAAATCGCCAACTCTTCAACTCCCTCACAGTAAAGGATGCATCTAGGTACTGAAACATGGCACCGTTTGAGTTTACATAAATCGGAACTCTGTGGTACTGAAGCTGGAAAGAAGCCGTTTATCCCACAGCTGTGAACACAATACACCAAAAACCATTTTATCCTCCTAATTTATTAAGTTTCTGGCTACATTACCATTTAATGATCAGCAGCCTAGTTCATGCTTTCATGACAAGTGTTAAAACTCTGCCCTGCCTCGTACCTCCGGTTAGCTGATGGAGTGGTGGTAGGACGTGTAGTGAAACCACTCTCCCTAAACGCAAACTAAACCCGCTAAATAACTCTCCAACTCGACTCCAAACTGCGTGTGGATGAGTAGGAGAAGAACCACTGAAGGCCGTGTAAGAGGGGGGAAATGGCAAAAAACCAAAGAAAAAGTGATTCGCTGTCGAAGGTTAAAATTGCCGACTCAGGTCAAGCTAACAGTAGCGAGAGGAGCGCAACAAACATTGATCCAGACTAGGCCATTAATGCAATAAAAGAGCTAAAAACTGACCTCAAAAGAGAATGAAAGTACGCGACTCAAGAAAAATAACCTGGGACAAGAAATCAACGGGAAACTCGACAACATTGTCACGGAAATGCAACACCATTCTGAGCGAGTTGAAGAAGCAGAGTCCCGTGTAGAAGTGGAGGGATGGCAGCAGCGGCTACTAGGGCTGGACAATTAATCGAATTTTAATCGTGATTTCAATTTTGCCTTTTCACAATCATAAAAACACTAATCGAAGAAAAACAATTAATCCTGAAGTGGACATACTGGTGGAGTTATAGGAAGCAAACTGCAGGAGTATAGAACAGGGATGCATGTAGACTTAAGCCCTATTCTGACTGGATTAGTATGTCTGTGAATTTCAGTCAAATCTCAGACTTCAGTTATCCAGTGTGAATGCGCCACATAAAAAACAGACGTCGGGGGGTAATTTATTTATTACATGTGGTCCCTAGATAATACTAATCCCGTCAGAATAGGGCTTTAGTATTTGTTTTTATTGCTATTATTATTTTGAATAATATTCTTATTTTACTCCTTTACATGTTTCTAATTTATTTTCTGTTTAATTTTTTTAAAAAGTGATATTTCAAGTTGAGTTATGTGGTTCAATGAACACTTTATAAAATCAATGAATAATCGTGTATATTAATCGTGATTTCAATATCAGTCAAAATAATCGTGATTATCATTTTTTCCATAATCGTCCAGCCCTAGCGGCCACTGAGGCCCTCTGCGCCTGCCTGGGTGAGCAGCGCATTCAGCAGTCCAGGTGGAGGAGGAACAATATTTGCATCTTCGGCGTTGCAGAGGGTGAGGAAGGGAACTCTGTACAACAGTTTTAGAAGCTTTTCCAAAGAGAACTGCAACTACCACCAGACCTCGAGCTGAACGTACAGTTTGCCCACCGGTCCCTGGCACAGAGACCTCGCTCTGAGGCACCGCCAACACCGATTATTGTTTTGTTTTTTTTGTTTTGTTTTTTTTTCCTCTACTTGTCCTGTCCAGCATCAAAGCAAGCAGAATGGAAATCTGATTGCTTTATTCTGTTGAACAGTTTTGCTTTACCAAGCGGAGCTTTATGAACATGAGGCTCCACTTGATATCCTGTTTATTCATTTTATTTCTTTAATTAAACATTTGTCTATTACACCATTCCATTTCATACTGCTGGGCCTGACAAGGGAGAAATGAAAGTTAACAGAGGTAATGATAGAAAGTGAAACAGAGAGAAAGGAGTAAGGAAGAGGAAGAGAGAGAGGAGAGAAAACATGAATCCACTTACACAGTTCACTGGTACATCTGTACCGCGATCCCTAAACAACCAAGGTCTCTGTTGGAAAACAAAACAAGCAATCCCCTACAGGAGGACCTGCAGGTGGCTTAAATATCCTCAGATCATACAAACACACGCAGAACTACGCAGAGAAGAGGTACAACCTAGTCAGCGCAATGGAAAACAGTGTCACAGTGTCAACATGCATAATAAAGGGTGCTCCGTGGTGATACAGTCATGCAGATGCAGCCTCGTCTCTGCAAGGAGGAGGAAGCCCGCAAGGCTCACGACCCAGGCCCCCAGCAGCCACCCAGAGGCCCAGATCCCAGCTACCCCCCCCCCCCCCCAAAGAGCAGACATGCATCCCCCGAAGGGCGGAAAAGGCGGCTCCAGCCGGAGCCCCCGCGGTCTGGGGGCCCAGGTCCCAGCGGACCAAGACCAGCAGCTGCCGACCCCACCGGGCGCCCCCCGGAGCAGAGACAGCACCGGGCCCAGGGCCCAAGCGCCCAGGAGCAGCCACCCCCCCCCCGACCTGGGCGGCCCAACTGAAACCCAGGAGGACCGGACCCCCCAGACGACACCCCCCCAGGGCAGGCCAGCCCCCACCCCAACGTCCGTGCCCCACACACCTGACACCAGGGCGCCACCACCTCTACCACCCCCTACCCCGCCACCACGCTCACACACACACTCCACACACACCTACCCCAACACTAGGGCTGGAAGATATACCGTCACCGCCTCCACATCGAGACACCCAAGACATCAACCCCGCAAGAGCAACCACACAAAAGATACAGATCCCCCCCGCGCCCACCCCGCATACAAAGCCCCGGAAGCCACAAACAAAACCACACCCCCCACCAAAGCGCCCGGCCCCCAACCAACCCGCAGCCACACCGCACCACATCGACACCGAGATGCCCGGCACGAACACAGAGATACGAAACTCCGCCCACACCGCCCAGCCCTACCCAACACCTCCATGTAAACCCCCCCCCCCCCCCCCCCCACACACACACCCACCCACTCCGCTCTCCAAACTTACATACCCACACTCACTCCTCCCTCCACCCCCAACACTCTCCTCCCTCTACCATCCACAACTACCCCCACCTCCTCATACCCTCTAACACACACATGCACTCCCCCCACATTACTGCACCAACCCCTCCCTACCCCCCACACATACGCCCCCACCTCCCTATACCCCCAATACCCCATACAGTCCCCCCTTACATGTCCAGCCCCGCCCATCCCTCTGACCTATCACACTCCCGCCCTTCCTTCCTTCAGCCCCTCATGACCATCCCTACTAGACACTCACGAGCATGCCACTCCTTCCTCCATCCCCCCTTTCCTCCAACCACTTACCCACATCTCCTCCCTCTTCCAGCCCAAGTTCCTCCCTCCCACATTTCCTCTTTCACACTCTCATTCATTATTCTCACATACCCACCTCGCTCTTGCCAATGCCCTCGTGCCTCCTGAGTGGTAGCTCGGGCCGGGGAAGGAGCCGTGAGCTCCAAGCCCCCAACACCCCCCCCCCATCCCCGGACCCAGCAGGCCAGGCATCCCCCAGGCCAGCAGATCCCCCGCAATGCAGCCAGCCTGAACCACTAGCGCGTGAAGCAGCCACTGTTCCCCCTCTCTCCCCAGAAGCGCCAGGGAGACCGGGGTATGAAAGGACCCTGTCCCCCCCAACCCCCGCTCATGACTGTGTGTGTAAGATGTGTGTTGTTTGCAGTTAAAACTGAGGGGCAGTGCCAAGTCATGCCGGGAGTGGGGTCGCGTAGGGGGCATGACCCCCCAACCGGCCCCTCCCTCCCTCCACACACTATATGGCCCGCCCCTCAGAAGTGGTTGTGAGCTGTTGTTATTTTATGTGTTTAGGTGTCTAAGTGTGGTTAAAACTGGGGAGCAGGCTGTCTCTAGATGTGGCAAGCAAAGGCACGTTGGTGCCCTCCCTCACCACGCCCGCTTGACACGCACCCTCCCCAAAACCCTACGTGTGTGTGTGTGAGGTAGAGCAGGGGGGGGGAGTGGTCTTGGGAAAGGAGACCAGGGGGGGTATGAATCCCCCCCCTGGAAGAAGAGCCGTTACCGGCATTAGGTACCCCTGCCTCCCGGGATCCCCCCAGGGCAGAAGGGGGCAGGCATGGCCGCCCTCACGGCCAGGCGACCGGCGTTCACCACAGAGGGGCCAGCCTAGGCCCCTGGGGGCGCACGACCACCCCAGGCCAGGGAGGGGGGAAAAGGGACGGGAGCGGAAAGGGTCGGTGGAGGGGCCAGAGTCACCGGCCCAACATCCCCAGGCCCCGCAAACCCCCCAAGAGGCACGCAGAGCTGCTTTTTTTTTTTCCCCTCCCCTTTTCTCCCCCACTCTATCGTATCACCCCTAAACCCTACTTCAAACAACCCACAACTTTACCCCCGTCAACACTCCCCCATCCCATCCTCCTCCTGCCCCTCCTGTATAGTCAGTTAGTCCCCGCACATCCGCCCCCCCAGTGCCCATGCCCCCCGCCTCCAAACCCAAGCCTGCACCCCCACCCAGGCCGCGACACGCACAATCCCCCAACCCCGCCAGAGCCACCACCCACCCACCCCCCCCACCGACCCAGCCGCCCCACATCCGATCACCCCACAGATCAACCCCCCGCTTCCCACCCAAACCCCAACTTGACACACACAAACCCCACCAATGCACCCCCACCCCCACACCCAAACACCCATCCCCCATGCACCCCCACCCACCCACCCATCTCCACACACTGCAACCACACACACACACACCCGCATTCACGCCCCCCCTCCAGTCACACACCAACACCAAGGACGGGGGACCACGGGGCCACCAGCCCCCCCCCCCCCCCCACGCCACAAGTCCACCTCCCCCAACCCCCGGACCACGCGAGACCAACCCGCACGAGACCACCCACGCAGGCCAGCCCCAACCGACACAGCGGCCGGGCGGGACAGGCACCCGGCGTGGAAAAGACCCGGCCACCCCGCAACCCCCCACCTCCACACACTAGAGCTGAACGATATGGACAAAACCCCACACCCCGACATCCACGCCAGACACCTCAACATCGACACGACACGACTACGGGTCCGCCGAAAACCAAGCACCTCGGTGGAAAGCGCAGCTCCGTCCGCGACCCCCAGAGCCCCACACGCAGGACAAGCACAGGGGAAATCCACATCCCCCACATAGCCGCTCCCACGACACCAACATCCCGAATGTCCACATCCCGACACAGACACGACAACGATACACCCCCCAGCCCCACCACACACACACCCCCACCGGCACACACACCCGCACGCACACAGCAGAGGCGCCCCGGCCCCCGGTGCTGTGACTAGACGTCACCAGGTCGTGAGGACCGGCCAAAACCAGAGGAGGCCATCCCGCCGGCCCGCCTCCCCCCCAGCGCCAAGCCGGGTCCCCCGGCCCCTGGAGGCAGGGGCCACCCCCGAGCACCGGGGCCCAGGACCCCCCGCCCCCGGACGGCCCCGGCCACCCGTAGCCGGCCGACAGCAACCAGCCAGGGCCCCACCAGCGACCCGCCCACCGCCGCAGAGCAGCCTACTAAAGCCAGGATCAAACTACACGACTTTTTCCGTCGTTCACGATGGTCACTATGTCACATTAACAGAAATTGTGTCATAAAATCGTACGGTGTCGTGTTACTCGCGAGTGGTCACACTACAAGGATTGCACCAGACAGACAACCGTCTGATCGTCGCCTGGTGTCGCCAAAGACAACACGAAACGGGAGGCGGGACAAGCAGCTGTCAATCAGTCACTTGGTTTGGAGTATCTGAATTGACTGTTTGGGTCACTTATGAAATGGAAAGTGGACGGGGCATCAGTTCCCTCCATTATTGTGACCAACATGAACTGTTTGTGTGTATTCTGCCTGTTCCAGTGGAGCCTGTTTGCATGGTAACGCGTCCTGTTCCAGTTGTTCTGTGGAGCGGGTTTTCATTTGTAACTAAACAGGATTAAATCCACGATGCGCACAGATAGATTCGCTGCTCATCTTTGAAAAAGAGCTTTGAAAGACAGAAACTGGGCTCTGATCAGCGCCGTTGCTTCCACCAGGTGCATCACGCACCACGCGCAGGCACCCAGTGCCAAGCGAAGCCAAAACCATCAGTCTGACCACAGTCTGCTGCCACGAGAGCAAAGTCCTGCCAACCCAGTGATGCTACTTTTAAAAAACTGCCATAAAGTGAAATAAAGTGTGTTGTTCTATACGAACGCATACGGGTGCGTCCTCACGTCATTCACTGAACTCCATCAGTTCAGAGCGCACGCTGGTAACCACGGCAACCACATGAAATCACACACGCATGATAAACAGAGCTGCGCAGCAGCAGCATCGCTGTGTCTATATTCTGCACTCAGGTGTGTTCAGATGGTTAATTAGCTTTGATGATCACGCGTAATGTGGATAGTTACGGGTGAGTGCACGAGTACGCGCATGGGTGTCATATTTGCGATTTTTCTGTGACTTTGTAATTGATCTATTTGAGAGCGTCACATTCGTGCACGTTTACCTGTTGTAAACTACTATTGACTATTACTATTACTGATATAACACACATATTGTGTGGTTATGTTTCGAGTTAATAAAGTAATGTTTTATTCAAGAGAGATACACCCTTTTGAATGTTTGTGGAGGATTAACACTGTTGAAAATAAATTTGGCACACCCAGTCTTGCTTTTCTTTTCTTTTTTCTGGAGTAAACTGATGCCACAGCTCCATAAATCTCTCCACCTCTCCACCGGAGAGCGGCTGCGTCTCTCCTCCTTTCCTCCACTGTTATTTGTGTACCGGCGCACCTGAGCGTCTCTCTGGTAGAGGCGAAAGGCGCACTGTCCTCCTATTGGTCAATATAAAGGGACATGTCGTGGGACGTGTCACACTACACGGACAAAACAAAAAAATTCTGACACGCCAGTCTTTCTGCGTCGTGGTCGTGGAGCGTCGCAGACGCCAAATCGCCAATCGCTGATTGTGTCACATTACACGGAGCGAAGACACGACGTCCTGCGACCCGACAACGCAGAATCGTGCACGACAGTGAGCGACTGTCTGCGACGCCTCCGTCGGGCCAAAATCGGGCTAAATTCGTGTAGTTTGGACCAGGCTTTAGTCTACTAAGAAATTCCTAAACTGGCTAATGCTCAGATTATTTTTGGATTTCCAGTTTACCAAGATAGTTTTCTTTGCAATACATAATACAGTAAGTATCATATGTGCATAGTTGGTTACCGTGTTGATCTCATCCAAGTCCCCCAGTAAACACAGTGTGGGGCTTGCAGGAAAGTTACACCTGAGCCACGTGGACAGGTCATCACATACCTGAAGCCAAAACCTCTGGACAGGTGGACAAGACCACAAGGCGTGAAGATAATTGTCTGTTGTATTCTCATTGCAGTGCAAACAAATATTTGAAGGTGACAGACCCATCTTGAACATACTCTGTCCTGTGTAATGTACTCTGTGTAAAACCTTGAATTGTATCAACTGCATATTTGAGTTTTTTGTCATTAGGAACGTGTTTAAACATATCTGTGTCCATGTGTTTTGGTTAAGGGTTCTGGACAAGTCAGCCTCCCACTTCGAAGTTGGAAGGGAAATTGAATCATCCAGTTTTAATAATAATCTATATATTTTCGACAGTAGTTTGGGGATAGAGAGATTCAGGAATTCTGCTACCCTGACCGGAGTCTGCAGGATCAGTTGGTTAGAGGTATATTTTTTGCTTAATATAGATTTAAGTTGATGGTATTCTAATAATTTAGTACTACTGATCCCGTATTGTAAGGTGAGTGTATTAAATGACAGGAATTTTCCATTTTCAATGATATGTTGTAATTGTTTTACTCCTTTATCCTTCCAATGCACAAAATTAATCATTAATCAACACCGATTATTGTAACCTTTCAGGAGTTCACAGCGAAGGAACTGATATCGAAAGAAACCCGGAAGAAGAAAATTCAGATGGGCTCCAGAACGGTCGTTGACCACGACTATGCGTCCGAGATTGTGAGGAAACGAAAGGAACATAACAGAATAACAAACTCTTGAAAGGGGAGGGGGTTTGTTTCCAAACACCTTACACGGACATGCGAATTCACAGGGAGTCCGGCACCCTCGACCAACCAATGGGGTCATATTGGAGGAGGAACATGTGTATCCTTCTCAGCTGGAAGTCAGTTCACTGTGTTTACTGTTCTAGTTCAGTTTCTGTTGTTGGGGATGCTATCTTATTTACTTTGTGTGCTACGTATGGCAGGAACTCATGACTTGAAACTTGCTTCTTTAAATGTAAATGTAGGGCCCTATAAAATCCGTGATCACGGAATCATGGAATTGAACATTAAAAACGGAATTCATTATAAACACGGGATGTCACGGATGATCAAATTTAAATGAATGCCCTAATAAGGGAACTGAAATTGAGAAAAAAAAAAAGTCTCCACTAGCTTGTTTGTCACTGTTGCAGAGGATTGCGTCAAACATGGTCCCTAACAATGTCGTCCCTCATGTGCGAACGCAAACTGATTCACATAAACATTCGGTGACAGGCGCTATGTGACGTCTCGGGAGATGACAGCTGTCAACATGTACAGCAGACGCGGGATCAGACAGAGACCATGACAAGATAAATTAAATTAAATTAGAAAAAAAATGCTCACAAGTCTGAAATTGCGAGTTGTGCCAAAAAGTGATTAAACACATCATTCAAACATGAACACGGAACGTGTTTATGATGGTGTGATTAGTCACTCACCATCACTAACTTCTTATACTTTCAATCACCAGCAGCTTCAGCGCCAGGTTGAAAGTACCGCAACTCAGGTTAACAACGAGCATCATTTTAAGCTTCTTACAGCCGGATACGGATGAAAGCGTCCGTATCCGTATTTACCGCAGGGTGAGTGGGGCTTTACAGTGATTCTGCCTTTTACATCCTTATGTTTGCTTCCATGACTGACGTTATGCAGAAAGGACTGAACTAATGCTGCTGCTCATGTGAACTTGCTCACATTGTGAGTGTGATCATAATGATGATTAGCAGAGATAAAAGAAACTGCAGATGACCTTGTCAGTTGATCTTTATCTCTAAAACAAATACTGAGATTCAATAGAGAAAAAAAATGACAGATATTTACTTTATAAGTCAGGTAATTATAAGTCACTGCACTTATATCCAAGTTAGCTGCATATACAGTGACAGGGACATTTTTATATTATATTATGCTCATGTGCATTGTGTCTCTTTTTTCAGGATAAATAAGAATATAAGTATGGAGGAATTTTTCCCTAAAAGAAACACAGCACCACCATGCACCCCCAAGATGTCAGAAGAGCTGAGGGACAGCATCTTGAAAATAATAGTGACACCCATTGCAGTTAACACATTTTTTAGCATTTTTGGTTTTGTTCTAGTTAAATTCATTGTCATATTAATCAAGCAGCCAGATCATTAGATTTATAAATTAATTTTAAAAATCAAATCGTTAGATGCATCGAAAAAAATAATGGAAACATGAATAGATTCTGAAGATAATTGTTTGGGACAGCCCTAAATGTGTGAAGTGTATGATTTGTATAAAATATCAAATAAAATACAAAAAAAACCTCTGCCCTGCCTCTCACCCAAAGAGACCACTGAAAAGGCTTAGACCCTCACAGAGAGCACGACAATATTTAGATCCTCAGTTGTTGTACAGTTGCAGATAGTTGTACAGGTGTGTGGTACTGAAGATTACAGGATACTTGAAATGTCCAGCACTTCATGAAGCATGTTTATTCAGGAAAGATGTTTTATTTCATTTAGTTTCTATTATCAGAACATGTCCAGGCTAAATTAAAATGTTAAAAGTGAAATCTGTGGCAGTGGTGTCATGTTTGTTCAGGGAACGTGTGCTGAAAAAATAACTACATTGGTCTCTTTGCATCATTAGTTCACTAAGATCACTGAAGGTTTACGTACCTATTCTGTGTAACCTTATTTCAGGCATCATGATGTTCAACAATCTGGGCTGATCATCAGTTTCCTCCTCGATCTGGATGCTGATGTGTTGAAATTCTGTCAACGTTTCTTCAGGTTCAGACTTGACTTGAACCTCCATGTCAGTCTCAACCTTCAGAATAAGATGCTCTCCCTCCTGACGGATGTGGACTTCCTCCTGGTTCTCTTCCATCTGTGGAGGTTCTGGTTCCTCCTGGTCCTCGTCTATCTGTGGAGGTTCTGGTTCCTCCTGGTTCTCTTCCATCTGTTGTGGTTCTGGTTCCTCCTGGTCCAGACTGGAGTTCATCTCCTGTTTCAGGAGCTGCTGGTCAGTAAGAACTTCCTCCTCCTTACAGTCGTGTTGCTGTGGGAGGTCTGCAGGAACAAACAGCACAACAAGATCATTAATGTGGTGACGTAGAAGCAAAGTTTAGATATTCAGGCAGAATTCAAAGTGTGTAATTGGTCTGAAGCTCTTGTCTCCTCCGGAATTTACCTTCCATGATAATTTGGTTTATAACTTTTTATGTGACATACTGTACGGCCCATGTGCTGAGAAAAGGTTAATGTTTGGTTTCCTGCATAGAACGCGCGTTGGTCTTGTCCACAAAAACAAAGTTCATTGGAAAAAAATTCACAACAGCAATGGCGTTGGTGAGCGACTGTTTTTAACTGTGTAGAAAACTTTAGCGCTTGCCTCATTAATCCTCGGCCATCTCTACCTTTCTACTCTTCCTTTGTTGATTTCCAGCGACACGCGGTGAGTGTTTATTTGCGCATGCGCTGTGTCTTGTGTTACTTTATCATCATAATGCCACCCACGGCCTTGTATGATGTGCTGCAGCGGTTTCATGGGGATTGTGAAACCTTTCCCCAGATTTCTGCTATTGGTTTCACATCTATACCGGCTTCAGCTCCGTGTGGACGAGGCCTTAGACTTTGACAAACCGTCATTTGAGAAAGTTGTAGGTACACATCTGTTCTGAGGAACCACTGGATGGAACTAACTGTCTTTTATAGATGTTATTTAGTATTTATTGTGGATCCCCATTAGCTTCAGCAAGATGCTGTTGCTATTCTTCCTGGGGTCCAAACAAGGATTCATACAAAACATACAAGAAAATTACACTTCAGAAATCAGAAATATGCATAAAATAAAAACAAAAAAAGATATAAACTAAAAATACAGCATGCTACACTAGTCCATGAATTTTTTCTAAATCAGGAAATGTTATATTTGTTGTTGTATTTGTCTTTTAACCAGTATATACACATATATATATATAATATACGCACACACACACAGGATAATAATATATTGCAATATATATTGTAACCAGATTATACCACAATATAGATTTGAGGCTATATCGCCCAGCACTACCTAGCTGTTGATACCTGTATAGGGTAAAACAATAATCGTACATAGGACAGACCAAGGCACCGTTTTCCAAACAGACAATTACCTTTACACCCTGCACTGCAAATAACCTACCAATAAATGTTGTTTTTTTTCCTGAGTGCACTAGAATACCTTTTTTTAAAGCTGAAATTTTAAAAAACACCTTCACCTCTGATGAGTTTGCAGGTATGGATGTTAAAATGGCCGCGCCATGTGTTAGCAGTTTTAGAAGCTCCTGGAATGTTACATTTATTTACACTTCTCACTAATATTTCGTTGCATAAATCAGTCGTACACGTAGTATTGGTTTATATGGATGTAGGGGGAAGCTGCTGTGGCGTAATTCACATTTTTCATGTGGTATATGTGAACTACAACGCCAGCTGCGCTAACAACGGCTAATAGCAATAGCTTTAGCAAACATGTTGGGTTAGGCCGCTAACTGGTTTTCCGACCGGTGAAGTGGAACGCAAGCTGGTCAGGTGGGATGTCACCCCCCAGTTCCCATGAAACGCAGCATTAAACATTTCTAATCAACACTGATGTCTGATGACAGCGAGTTAAACGAGGTTTAGCCACATAGCATGTTGTTAGCATCTGCTTGGTCATGGAGCCCAGTCTGCAAACCACATCAATATAACATCGGTGACTGCCTCATTTCTGTCTCTGAATGTAACTCCAGTTATGCAGAAACAACTTTAACATCAGTGTGTTTCATACCTGCTGTGTGGAAGTTTCTTTCAGGTTTCCAGCTGGTATCCAGCAGTCTGCGCGGACGATCCTCTTCGTACTGGACGATGGTTTTTTCAAACTCTGAGAATATTTCTTCAGCAGCAGCTGTTAGTCGCGCGCAGATAAACTCTCTCAGATGATGAACTGAAGACATTGTTGATGAAACGCTGAAATATTCAGCCGAGAGACCAAACACAACAACCGTCTTCCCGCTAACAGTGGCGCTTCTTCTTCTTCTTCTGCTGCTGTTTCTGGCGGTTGGTGAACAACTTAGAGAGCATTAGCGACACCTGCTGGTGAGGAGTGTGGGTCAGAACCAGGACGACCATCCACACTGGAATATAAAACACTCATCTGCTTATAAGCTGTTTTCAGATATTTGATATAATTATAACTTTGAATTAGATCCCCTGCCCTGAAATCTTAAATTGGAATTATTTTAATCCAAAAGGAGAAAAAGTCTCCATGTAAACATGGCTGGTGTAACTTCTTCTTCTGCTGCTGCTGTGGTCAATTTGATTCAGAGGTTGGAAGTTGGATCTGGGAAATGGTCATCTTGTAGAAGTTGGAAAACAATATATTGATGACACAAGGAAAGTCTTTTGCCCGCTTTGTCGTTTTAAACACATTTGCTTTACAGTATGTGATGTGTTTGTGTCTTGTCCAATTTTAAGCCTCACTGAAATACTAAAAGAAAACCCAAAAACAAAGAAACACACTTGATTAAAAACTTGTAGATTTAGACTGAGAGAGTCTTAGGTAAGGGCGGAGTAAAACTTCATAGACTTAAGATGATTGTGGGTAAAAATGTCAAAATATTTAATCGGAAGTGCCTTTCGTTCACAGAGCAACGTCATTTTAAAAAGCTTAAAACTTCTTAAAACTGTTAAAAATGCATTAACACATAGCAATTCTATCCAGAGGAAGGTAATTATATCCACTGCTAGTCGTTCTATTGAATTCATTTTTATTCAGAAATCATTCCAAACTATCCCAATAGGCTGTTTTCAACAATTGTCACGAATCCTCATGGATATATAATACAGCCCAAGTAGCAGACATTATACTTATATAATAAAAAATTATTATAATTTTATTTTAATTTCAAGGTCAAGGTCAAATTTATTTATAAAGCACACTTAAAACAACATAGAGAGCCCAAGGTGCTGTACAAGTTTGCTGACATGCGCATATGCATATACATACACACACAGGCTACATACATACATACATATATACACATACATGTATATATACACATATATATACACACATACATATACATACACACATGCACACATATACACACATACACACAGACACCTACAGTACATACATAAGAACTAGTAAAAGAAATAATACAAGACTATATAAGAGATTTAAACAATCAGGAAATAAAACAAAATCACACACTAGTGTTAAAAGCCAGTGCAAACAGGTGCGTCTTTAAAAGAGATTTAAAATGCTCAACCGACCGGGCCTGTGTAATGTGGGGGGGCAGAGCCTTCCAGAGCTTTGGACCCGCTACAGAAAAGGCTCGGTCACCCTTTGTTTTCTGTCGGGTGCGTGGCACTTTTAAAAGCAAGCAATTTGAGGAACGTGTTTGTTTGACCGGAACATGCACAGTTAGAAGCTCTGAAAAGGTAAGGGGGGCCAAACCATTCAGGGACTTAAAAACAAGCAATAAAATCTTGAACTGGATCCTGTAAAGGACAGGAAGCCAGTGGAGGGAAGCCAGAACAGGTGTGATATGGTCCCGTTTCCTGGTTCCAGACAGAAGACGGGCCGCTGCATTTTGGACCATCTGCAGCCGGTGGATGGAAGACTGGTCCAACCCATAATATAAAGAATTGCAATAATCCAGTCTTGAGGAAATGAATAAGTGAACATGTTCAAACTGGCCTACAGGGATGTAAGGCTTCACCTTCGCTAAAAGACGCAACTGAAAAACACTATTTTTGACAACAGAAGAAATCTGTTTGTCAAATTTAATTATAACATTCTTATATTAATAAATATTAAACTATTTAAGAAAAATACAGGTTAAATTAAAAAATATTAGCCTGTAAACTAATCGTTTTCATGAATATTATGTCTCTTTGTATGCCATTTCTAGGTAGACGCTGAAAGTGTTCTTCCAATAAGCTTTAAAAATCAACGGAGTAATCCAAGACACGGTTTAAGACTTGAAACAAAAAACATTGAATCAAATGCAGCACAATTAAAAATTTATAATGCCTTAAAACTATTAATGAGAATATAGAATTGTCCACTCATACCCATATTTCCAGAACGAGGTCTGTTTCAGTCCAAAATGGTGGACGTGTTTCCAAAAACATCTATACTCTTTGGTTCTATCACAGCACCACCTCACGGCCTGGCGTGCATATCCAATCCAATGCCACACACTCTTGCGTCCTTGTTAGGGATGTAACGATTACAGGTAAAATTGTTCATCGTGATAAAATTACCAACGATTAGTAATACCATCTCAAAATGTAATTATCGTGAAAACCGTGACTGATTACTGCACTTTGAAAAACTCTCAATGATGCTGCTCAGAGGCTGGAAAAGCAGCAGCAGACCCAGTTTGCAATGTTTAATTTATGAAAACATGGCGGAAGGCAACAAGGGCGCCCACATGGACAGTAATCTTGAGATTTTTCCCCCTTCAAAAAAGACACAGTAGACATTTAGACCCATTTTAGATATATTTAAAGATGCCGAGGGGTATTTCAATAATACCGTGATAAAAATGATAATTTGGTCACAATAACCGTGATATGAAGTTTTCATATTGTTACACCCCTAGTCCTCGTATGACGACGCTTATGTAAAACGCAGATAAAAAGATGAAGACACCACTTTTGCGTCTTCTCTTCTGACCGTTGCTGTGTGAATGTAGCCTTAGTCTACAGGTAGAAGCTGCTAAGTATGAGCAATCCCAAAATTTCATTTATATTGATACAGATACTTTTTGTCCCTTAAAGAATATCACGGATGTACAGTTTGCATTCATATCTTGAATGCAAGGACAATATCAAACATAAGTAAAACTTGCGAAGAGAGGTACTGGAAATAAATGCTTTTGAAATAATAAACCATATTTATAAATTAGTAAATAAGATTAAAAACTTCTTTCAGTTATCAAATAACTAGTACAGGTTAAGATTATTTAAATTTATTCAGTGAAAAATGTTCAATTATAAAATGTAATCATAATATTATAAATTTACCAAAAACAATGTGCAATAACCTGCATTAAAGTACTGAAAGATACCAAAACATCATCATCACTAACAGCAACATCATCATAACATCTGATGATGGCTACCACCATCATGTGATACAGAAGCTAGAATCTGATAGGCTACCACCATCATGTGATACAGAAGCTAGAATCTGATAGGCTACCACCATCATGTGACACAGAAGCTAGAATCTGATAGGCTACCACCATCATGTGATACAGTAGCTAGAATCTGATAGGCTACCACCATCATGTGACACAGAAGCTAGAATCTGATAGGCTACCACCATCATGTGACACAGAAGCTAGAATCTGATAGGCTACCATCATCATGTGACACAGAAGCTAGAATCTGATAGGCTACCACCATCATGTGACACAGAAGCTAGAATCTGATAGGCTACCACCATCATGTGACACAGAAGCTAGAATCTGGCTGCTTTGACATCATTTTAGCCTGGAGTTTCAGGTTGCTGTGCACTCCCTCCAGGTGTTTCTTGAGGTTACTTCTGCTATTTTTAGCCGTAGACAGTTCCCCTTGGCCTCCCACTAGCACAAAAGTACATCTTACTGTGAGGTACTTATCCATTTCTGTGACTTTTTCAAACTAGTGTAAGCATAACCACTTAGAAAACGGCGAATCCCATGTTGTTGCCGTCTCTCATTCTTCTGTTGACTCAAAACTGTCTTTTTCTCCTCTTTACACCCAGATTCCACATCCTCTGGTCCGCTCTGCACGGCGCAGCAAACACGTTGCTATGTTATTCAATGAGCTGCAGTCCACATGCTCCGTGCGGCTCCATTAACGTACAGCCTCTGCGTTGCGAATTGCAACATCTGGACAAACCTGAATTGCGTGTAGTTGCGTACGCCCTTTACATCGGCCTACATACATTATAGGCTACAGATCAGGACATTGATATGAACAATAATGGAAAACATGAAATTCCCCGAGGTAAAACATTTGTTTCTATTGATCATGACAAAAAAGAAAGGCTGACCTCTGTACTGTCTGAATCCTTGTGCGGTTCGTGTGTGCTGGGCTTGCTGTTCACTTTGTACACGATCATTGTGAAAGGCCATATGATTCATGCCGTCAGAACAAGCCTCGCGCATGCTCCCCCCGGCCTCCAAGACCTGGCGGAGCGTAGCTGGATGGAGCTGGATGCATGTAGTGGGTGTTGCACTTCCCAATGTGTCACCGTGCAGAACGGTGCGGACCGGAGGATGTGGAATCTGGGTGTTATTTATGGCTGTTGCATGCCGGTTGGTGTTTCAAAACAGACAGTTCTGATTGTAATGCATTACCGGACTCAATGACTATATAATTACCAAAATATAATATATATTATAAAATATAACAATATAAAACCATCTGCTGGGGCAGCAGCATCAGAATCGGAGACTTGAAGAAACTAAACAAGCTGATCAAGAAAGCTGGTTCTGTGCTGGGGAGAACTCTGGAGCCGCTGGAGCTGATCGTTCAGAAAAGAATGCTGCACAAGCTGATGAAGATGATGGAGGATTCTTCCTCCTCTCCACAACATGGTGAAGAATCAACAGAGTGTGTTCAGTGGGAGGCTGCGTCAGGTTCACTGTAGGATGGAGAGATACAGAAATTCATTCCTGCCAGCAGCATCACCCTGAAGAACAAGACTGACTTTTTATAATTTCATATAATGTTATATTGTTAAATAAAAAAAATAAATAAATAAAAAAAGAGTGAGCTTTTACAATGCTGAATTTCCCTTCTGGGATGAATAAAGTATTTTTCATTTCATTAGTTTGTAATGCCTTGTATTACTCCATTACCACCTAAATGTAATATACTACGTATATTTGTAATGCATTACCCCCAACACTGAGTAAAACGAACGTGATATTAGCGTGGCCACACCTGATGGTTGCTCACAGAGGTCAAAGGAAGACTCAGGGAGCTTGTGTGTATGCTCAGATGAAAATTAGAGAGAACATTGGTGATGTCACTTCCTTCTACTACTTCTTCTTAAAGGTTGAATCTGGAACACAGACAGAACAGCGACATCACGTGTGTCTAGGTTGTAGTTGCAACGGCAGAAAAACAACTCCAGCCGCTGGGATGTCAGGCTCACTGCCGATATGCAAGTGACCAACAGTCTGCAGCATGTCCAACACGTAACGCAGAGGAGTTTATAACTGACAGCTAACGTTAGCCACGTAAGCAAACAAGCTAGCTTACCGATCAGGAGGAAAATCCATGTTTTGACGCCGTGGAAAACTTTTATGTGGGTCCATTTAGTGTAGTTTTCACCTAAATTTACTCCAGGTTTTGCTCTTCTCAGGTCACTCCTCAGAAATAGATAACATCTCCAGGGCTCTGAAGCAGCTGCTTCACTCGCCATCTCCACCGTTTCCCTGTACAAGCCTAACTGTGCCCAAAATATTGCTTCCCCACAGAGATCGTATTTGGCAACCCGCAATGGCGGCGTGTATTGGCTTATAGACGTAAATATAATGCCATTAACGAACCCGTTGAAATTTATTTAATAATTATTTATAGGCTAAATATAATTTTTCTAGGAAATGTTGTACTTTCATTCTGTACCCCCTAACGACCTGTGGAGATATATATATATATATTTTTTTAAATATAGCTTTTAATAAAAATGTTACATATTCAACCTTTAACTTTTCATCCCAAAATGAACTCATTACGCTCCATTTTCTATGGCACAGCAAAGGTGGAGGCAACAAAATGCAAAACAAGGGAACATCTGTGTGTATTAATAATAATAATAATACATTTTATTTATAGAACGCTTTTACAAAAGCGCAAAGACGCTTTACACAAGGTATAAAACAACAGCCAGGTAAAATCTACAACAAACATTTGATTAAAATTCATGAAAACTTCAAATAAAAGGGTAAGATGTAAAACAGGCAGAGAAGAGAGGGGCAACAACTGAAAGGTCAACAAAAAGAAGAGGGGGGGCCATCAAGCAATTCACAAATTAAAAGCGGGTCTAAAAAGGTGGGTCTTCAGCAGGAATTCAGTGCAGTCACGGAGGGTTTGGGGGAGCGAGTTCCAGAGGGCAGGGGCAGCAACTGAGAAGGCTCTGTCCCCCCCCAGGTCCGGTGCTTGGTCCTAAGAGGAGTAGAGAGGAGGTTGGCATCGGCTGAGCGGAGGGTACAGGTGGGAGTGTACGTGTGGAGCAGGTCAGTGAGGTAGGAAGGGGTGAGGTTGTGAAGGGATTTGAAGGTGGGAAGGAGCAGTTTGAACTGAATGCGGTGGGAGATGGGGGGCCAATGCAGGTTCTGGAGGACGGGGGTGATGTGGTCATGGGAACGGGAGTGAGTGAGGGGGTGGACAGCAGAATTCTGGATGTACAGAAGTTTGAGAGCTTTGGAGGTGGAGCCAAAAAGAATGCCGTTGCAGTAGTCAAGGCAAGAGCGGATGAAGGCGTGAATGAGGGTTTCAGCTGCTTTGAAGGTGAGAGAGGAGCAATGACGGGCGATATAACGGAGATGGAAGAATGCTGTCTTGGTAATGTGGTTGATATGGGGTTCAAATGTGAGGTTGGTATCAAGTATCACGGAGTTACCAATGGTGATGGAAAAGTGAGGGGACTTGGTGAGTGACTTGGGGCCGATGATGATGAGGTCTGTTTTATCGCAGTTCAGCTTGAGAAAGTTTTTTTGCATCAAGAGATTAATTTCCAGCAGGCAGTTGGTGAGAGTGGTGATAATTGTGGATGAGATGGTGTTGGTGGAGATGTAAAGCTGGATGTCATCAGCGTAGCAGTGGAAGTTGAGGTTATGACGACGAATGATGTTACCAAGGGGGAGGAGGTAGAGGATGAAGAGAAGAGGACCAAGCACCAAACCTTGAGGGATGCCATGGGACAGGGGGGCCGTGGAGGAGGTGCAGTTGTTGCTCTGTTTCCCATATGGTCCCTGATGCCTCCTGGTTTAGTAACTTTTACCACATGCAGGATTAAAATTTCTCACCTGTGTAGATTCCTAAAGGGGAACTCCGTTTTTTTCCATCTGGACTGATTTTCTTGCATGAAATATGTTCATTTACTCAACCAGACAGTTTTGGTGCAACTTGAATTCCTTTGGAGGATATTTAGATCCACTAGAGATCAGCGTATGCGCGATATAATGGCAGTGATGGGACGACCACGTGCAACCTCTAAATAAGGCATTATCTGCCACGAACTCCTTCATTTCTACCAATGTTTTGTTGCGAAACATTAGTTGGATCCCCCTGTGAGCTTGAAGCGGCTTTTTCGTGGTGATTTGTCCTTATTTACAGACATTTACTTGTTATGGTGTCGCATAAAAGTGACGTCATCAAAGCCGCCGCAGAAAAAAGTTTGTAGATAAAGGACGAATCACCACGAAAAAAGCCGCTTCGAGCTCACAGGGGGGGTTCGACTAATGTTTCGTAACAAAACATTGGTGAAATGAAGGAGTTTGTGACAGATAATGCCTTATTTAGAGGCTGCACGAGGTTGCCTCATCACTGCCATTATATTGCACATACGCTGATCTCGAGTGAATCTAAATATATCGAGAAGGAATTAAAGTTGCACCAAAACTGTCTGGGTGACTAAATGAACATATTTCAAGCTAGAAAATAAGTCCAGATTGAAAAAAAACGAAGTTCCCCTTTGAGGCTACAGTATACTGCTCCAACTACGTAACGCGTTATCCAACTGCATAACGACAGAGACCCCTCCAGTCTTCATAGTTCTCCGTCATGGTGCCGGATTCGCAGTGCAATGGGCTATATGCCCGGCTCCACTACTACCTGTCTGTTGTGACTGGACGAACTGATTAACCCAGGTGTGTCTGACCTCAGTAACTGGTCAGACACACCTGGAGTAATTAGTTTGTGCAGTAATGAAAGACAGGAAGCAAAGGTGCTGTCTGAAGTTCAGGAAGTAGTGGAGCTGGGCATATAGCCCATTTCCCGTCTGATAAGTAGGGGTCTCTACACAAGACTGACCTACTTACATGATGGCATCCGAGAGAGAAAGACTATTGTTGTTGCTGCAGCTGAATAACAGATACTTTTGATGCCAAATAAAGAACGATTGGGGAGATTTTGGTATTTCCTCACTTCTTCAGCCAAACGTTCTTCGGTATTGCTCATATCTACGTCTTCGTAGGCTAGCTGGTTTAAAAATGGCGCTGCTAGTGTTTACGAAGTGGTAGACCAATCACAGCCCTTGCTGTCTCCATCATCCCTTGATGGAGTGACGGACACTTAAAAAATATTTTGTGCAGCCGGAGACGATGGAGAGGCTCTCCGACAGGCTCACTGTCGACAGCTTTCCTTAACCTACGTAGAGCACTTTACGGACGACTATAAATTAGGCTTCATATGGAAAATTAAATCATGACTGATGGAAATGTTTCCCACATGTTTAAAAAGAATGTGGTTTCTCACCAATGTGGGTTTTCATGTGGTTAGTTAAACTAAAACTGTGACCAAATTTTTTTCTCACATATTTTACAAGAATATGGCTTTTCACCAGTGTGGGTTATCATGTGGCGCGTTAAACCAATAGGCTGACTAAATTTTTTTCCACATAATTTACAACCATATGGCCTCTCACCAGTGTGGGTTCTCATGTGAAGTGTTAAAACATGACTCTGACTAAATCTTTTCCCACATGTTTGACAAGGATATGGTTTCTCACCAGTGTGGGTTCTCATGTGGGACGTTAAACCCATACTCTGACTAAATCTTCTCCCACATGTTTGACAAGCAAATGGTTTCTCGCCAGTGTGGGTTGTCATGTGTGACTTTAAACCATTATTGCAAGCAAATCTTTTCCCACACGTTTGACAAGCATATGGTTTTTCACCAGTGTGGGTTCTCATGTGGTACTTTAAACCATTACTGTGTTTCAATCTTTTCCCACATGTTTGACAAACGTATGGTTTCTCACCAGTGTGGGTTCTCATGTGAACAGTCAAGTGTGTTTGTTGACAAAAGCTTATTCCACACACTTTACAAGAAAAGGGTTTTCTCACCAGTGTGGGTTCTCATGTGGTACTTTAAGCCATTACTTTGACTAAATCTTTTCCCACACTCAATACAAGTATGTGGTTTCTCACTAGTGTCCGCAGAGCAATGTTTGTTGACTGGTGACTTTTTCTTTAAAGCTTTTCCACAAATGTCACTTTTCACAAAGTTTTCAGATTTTTCGTTTTCATGGTAACCGTCTGACCTGGAAGAGTTGCACATTTTGTTACTGTGTTTCAGAACAAGCTGATCTCCCTTGTGATTAGTGGATTGCTGCCACGGTTCCTCTTTGATCTGTGGAGGTTCAGATTCATCCTGGTCCATACTTGAGTTCTTTTCCTGGTTACAGAGCTGCAGGTTCACGAGATCTTCTTCCTCCTTACAGATAAGCTGGTCTGAGATGTCTAGAAGGACAGAGACACAAGAAATATCACAAAATATGAAATCTGAGTCTTAATAGACAAAACAGAGATAAAAGAGACCGTTGATCTATACCTGCTAATAGTAATGTCCATAGCTTTATTACAAAATGGTTTGGTAGATTAAAAAAATACAGATAACTTATGGAATTCAAATGAAATTATATAAATCATCATAGGTAGAATTGTAAAAATAACGTTTCTTTCATGTATCAGAAACTATGTTTAAATTAATCTTTCAGCTCTGTAAAATGATTAAATTTGCAGTTTTTCAACAAGACCTTGTCCATCGGGGTCAAAGTTCTCACAAAAAAGGAGATTTACCCTTTTTGCGAATCACAAAAGCTAACTTTAGACTGTCTCTCTGAATGTTTTTCTCCTCACATGGTCAGCAACCGCATTGAAAAACCAAGCATCCTGATGTTATTCACCTTATTTAAATGACAACATGACCTCTTTGACTGTACACGGTTGCACGTTCAGCATTTTCTTCTGATGTGCCATAGGCTACATATACAGCTACTCACAGAGGTGATGACAGAAAAAATCCTGAGCTTGAACATTTTTATGGTATTCCTCAATGAACATGGTTATGATGACTAATCTGAATTTTTCGTGCAAAATTATTGCAAAGCGCACATAACACCTTTTTCCACACCGTCCTGTTGAATCCATGACTATTTCTACAGCGGGAAAAGTATTAAACACATCAACATTTTTCTCAGAAAATATATTTCTAGTAGAGCTATTGACGTGAAATGTTCACCAGATGTTGGCAACAACCCAAGTAATGCACACATACAAAGAAATCCTAACATTTATGTCCATAAATGAAGTTATGTCTAATATTAGAGCCCGACCGATATATCGGGCCGATTTTGGCGTCTGGCTCATTAATCGGCATCGGCCAAAATGTGGCCGATATGAAAATTCTAGTTTTGCTTCAAACGGCAAATAGAAACTTCTGCTGCGCGCTTCTGCTCTCCCCCCTCCCTTCCTGAAGGCTGCTCGTGCTGCTCCATGCCTCCTCCACCTCCCCTTACAGAGAGCAGCGCTTTCTCTGCACCCCCTCCGTCCTCCCCCTCCCCTTACAGAGAGCAGCGCTTTCTCTGCACCCCCTCCCTACTCCCCCTCGCACACACACGCGCTACGCAGGCAGAGGACAGCAGACTGATGCAGACGTTTAGTTTCCTCCTGGTGAGCTGAGACTTTCTAAAACTACACTTTAGTGCTCCGTGACAACAAACGTCCTCGTGGAAACACGCTGTTAGAGCGCATTAAGGAGAGCAGGCGAGTTTTAAATGCGCTAGTTTTAGCGACAATATTAGCATTTTAACAGTGCAAGTTGCCTCTTTTGTGAAATAAACAAAGATGCAGCTGCTAGCTCCATCTCTACTATTAGCTAATGTTACTGTTATACAGCAGTAAACGCTGTGTAAGTCGCCTCTTTGTGACACAAACGAGATAAATGCAACTGTTAACTTCCATCTCCTGTTATCTAATATAAAATTATTATATTGTGTCCCTCTATACTTCATACCATGCAGGCTTTACTGGGACTCGTAAATACAGAAGTTTAATTTTTTTGTCAAATTAATTAAAAAGCTCCAACTAATGTATTTATTTGTAATTCTGTTTAGATTTAAAAGCTGCAACATTGCTCTTAAATCTAGTTTAGTCCCTTGTGTTAAGTGGAAGATGGAACTTTTTGAAGCTTAAAGATGACAAATTTACATTTCTAATGTGTTTTAGTGAATAAGTCTTTAAAAATATATAATTTAAAAACACTTTCCATTCGTCTGTGTGTAATCACTGTAAGCTGTTTGCAGCAACTTGTTTTCATTTTGAAATGGTCATCTATAGTTTTGAAACCTAATTACTAAAATACACTAAATGTATATATATTCATTCCCAGGCAGAGGAGAAGAGTAAGGTGGAGCCACTTCACAAAGATTTAACAGGTGTTAGATGCAACATCTGTGGTGTGAACGTTAACCTGGACTGCAGCACCAGTAAGGCAAAAAAATGCAACAAATCTGTGTCACCACCTAAAACATCATCACAGATTCTGGATGATCTGATTCTTAGTGTTGAATCACATTTTGGTCATTATAAGAATTTAAGTTGGACTACAGTTAGACAGTATGTGTCCTGTGTGTCCATGTTCATTTTTTAATATCCTGGCTGATATATATCGGCTGACATAGGATATCGGCTGATATCGGATATCGGCCAATATATCGGATATCGGCCAATATATCGGATATCGGGTTTTTTAAAGCCCCCAATATCGGTATCGGAATCGGCCTCAAAAATCCCATATCGGTCGGGCTCTATCTAATATAGTGAAATGATACAGGGAATAAGTATTGAACACATGAAGAAATGGAGGAGAAAAATATCTGGAAAGCCAAGAAAGCAGCTGGAGTCTGTCAGTATTTAGAAAGTAATCCTGTGCTCTATCAGAGCAAAGTAATATCAGCTGCTTTAGCCCTGGTTGATGCCTTTAAAAAGGTTTTCATCACCAAGGTGTCAGACAAGAAGCATTGCATGATGGGTAAAAGCAAAGAGCTGTCTAAAGACCTACGCAACCTTATTATTGCAAAAACACTGAAGGCATTGGTTCCAGGTGCATTTGTAAACTTGTGAAAGTTCCAGTGAGCACCATTGGGACCATCATCCGGAAGTGGAAAGAACACGGCATGGTCATAAAGCGGCCACGGCCAGGTGCTCCTCACAAGATTTCAGACAGAGGAGTCAGAACAATCATCAGAAAGGTTCTCCAACAGCCCAGGACCACTCGTGGAGAGCTTCAGAAAGACCTGGAACCAGCAGCTACAGTTGTTTCAGAGAAAACAAGAAGGAATGCACTCAACCGCCATGGCCTTCATGCACGCACACCACGCAAGACTCCATTTCTGAAGAAGAAGCAGGTTGATGCTGGTTTGATGTTTGCAACACAACATCTGGACAAACCCATGACATTCTGGAAAACATAGTCTGGTCAGATGAGACCAGAACTGAACTCTGCAGATGTCATAAGACACAACATGTTTGGAGGAGAAATGGCACCAAACACACCATAGCAACAGTGAAGTTTGGAGGTGGGAGCATCATGGTGTGGGGCTATTTTTCAGCATGTGGTACTGGCAGACTTCATATCATTGAAGAAAGAATGAATGGAGAAAAGTAGAGACATTTTGGTGTATGTCTCCATAATCTAAGACAGATGAAAATGTTGCAGTGACTGGTCACGTTTTTGCCTAAAAAAAACATTACAAAATTTATGTAAAGCAGAACTCAGTAACTTCAGCTTGGGGCTCCCCCTAGTGGTGTCCTTTCACTGTCGTAAAGTCACTGTCACAAGCCGGATCTTCACTCTGCTGCAGCAAAGAGTTGGTTTGGGGAGCCAGGAACTGGTGTTTAGGCGGTGGGAAACTAGAGAATCGTTTTTTTGTCTGGTTCTGGTTCGAACCAGCGCTGTTGAGGCAGACAACACGATTCCCACCATTCTGGGAAAAAATGTGAATCATGATTTTTTTTTTTTTTTTGCTTAAAACTGAGATCACGATTCTCTGGCACGAATTTTTTTTTACAAAAACATTTTATGGCACAAATAAACTTTAACAAAACAAGCAAAACAACCTATTCAAAAGGTAGTTCAAAATAACGCATGTGTTTGCACAAGAGCTTTGTGCAGATACTTTGGCAGATGCATAGTGGTAGTCCTTTACTGTTTGGTTAGGGGGTGGGGAGGCAGCAGTGCTGCATTTGAGGGTGCTTGAAAAAAATCCGGGAAGAATGGAAACTTATTTGTGATGCAGCTCGTGATTAAAAATGCTTCAGAATCGTTGTGGGTAGAAATGAGATCACATGTATGTGTGAATTGAAATCCCGATTTTTTAACAATTAATTGTGAAGCCCTGCCCTGCACCACCACCACCAGGATCACAGGTGACCCCACCCACAGTGTCTTCACCCTGCTGCCATCGGGGAGGAGGCTGCAGAGTCTCCGGGCCAGAACCAGAACCAGCAGGCTCAGAGACCAGGCAGAGTAAGGACGCTCAGCGAGTCACCCCCCCACCCAGAGGAGGCATATGCCTTTAAGACCACTGAGGGTTTACGTACCTGTTCTGTGTAACTTCATTGGAGGCGTCATCATGATGCTCAATAATCTGGGCTGATCATCAGTTTCCTCCTCGTTCTGGATGCTGGTGTGTTGAAATTCTGTCAACGTTTCTTCAGGTTCAGACTTGCGTTGAACCTCCATGTCAGTCTCATCCTTCAGAACAAGATGCTCTCCCTCCTGACTGATGTGGACTTCATCCTGGTCCTCTTCCATCTGTGGAGGTTCTGGTTCCTCCTGGTCCAGACTGGAGTTCATCTCCTGTTTCAGGAGCTGCTGGTCAGTAAGAACTTCCTCCTCCTTACAGTCGTGTTGCTGTGGGAGGTCTGCAGGAACAAACAACATCATTAATGTGGTGACGTAGAAGCAAAGTTTAGATATTCAGGCAGAATTCAAAGTGTGTAATTGGTCTGAAGTTCTTGTCTCCTCCAGAATTTACCTTCAATAATAATTCTCTTCGACAGTGGTTTTCTAGATTTTATGTCACATTCTGAACCATTTCAGAAGGTTTGGTTTCTCCTTTAATTCTATTCATCAGGAGAACCGATGCAGCTGAATATGATGGACACGATGAAAACTAATTTTACAACTTATAAAAGCAATAATAAGGCAGAAATTTGTCATCTCACAATAAAAATGATAAATACAATTTATCAGATTGTATTTACAGTTTGTTTTTTGTTTTTTTTTCTGGTGCACCATTTGAATAAATGTCAATTTGTGCTCATATTTCAGACTTGTTTGTTTGGTGTTACTACAGTTTTGCAGTTCAGGTGTACTACTTCAACTTAATTGATGTAGTTTGGCTTCTAGTATTATTTTTAGGGATGCATGATTGGGAACTTTGGCCGATATCTGATATGCCGAAATTTTAAAACTCATGGGGCCAATAACCAATACTCATATTACAGCTGAAAAAAAGTCATTGCAAATGGCATTTTTTGTTATCCATTTACGACACTTTAAAAAAATAGAGATGGGAAAAAATTCCGATACACTGAAATATCGTAAAATTTTCATATGCCGATATCAAATTGATATTTAAAAACGCGGTATCGATCAATTTTACTTACAAAATTGCTGGAGATTTCATCGATCTGACACAAAATGTCAAAACAAAATTATGAAATATTGTAAGATTTTGTTAGTAAAATAGATCAATACCGCATTTTTAAATGTCAATATGATTTCAGCATCTGAAAATACCGCGATTTTTCAGTGTATTGACATTTTTTCCCAGCCCTAGTCTTTAGAAGTTTTAAAGTCTGTATAAAAGATTTTTTTTTGAAGAAGTAGTTTTTTTCTTTTTTTGTTTGTACATCCCTGGTTGACAATTTTAATTGTTATTTATTGTTACCATGATAAAGCCAGAAATTATCGTGATACATTTTTTAGTCCATATCGCCCATCCCTATATCAGACGAATGGCTTGTTGTTTGACCGACTACCATCACATTCAACATCATATCAGGAGCAATCAGAGTGCTTCCATACAATTTACTTAATAGAAAAAATAAAAAGATAAAAATTTAATTTAACACAAATCAGTCTCTTACAAAAAAGATCATCAAAACTTTTCTGCCTTCAGTCTTTTTGCAAATTATTGATCAAGTCTTTGAACGTGTCGATAGTGGGCTGCCAACTTGACGTCATGTGATCGGCGAACGCGTTTTGATTGGCCGCTAGAACTTCTGCTTTTAGCATGTAGCTCAAGTTGAGCAAACACGAGTTTATCGGCAAAAATATCAAACGAGTTTGTTTTTCACCGCAAGGCCTCGTAAGGCAAAAAACTCGCCGAAAATCAGGCGCGCGCGTAGACTATCTGCTGAGTAAACGGTCCGGAATGACTGAATCTGCAGAAAGCTGTGCATGAAGCTCACTGAACTAAGAACATTTAATTTTAGAGACAATCAGTTACAAACATCGATATATTAATGAGCTTGGATGGATATGAGGTGGATACGCCTGCAGCACCGAGCCAGAACAAAGTAAAACTGCGCTTTCAATCTCAGAGGAAGGAATTTAACAGGCTAATCGCGTTAGCTGCTGTTGTTATTGAAACTGATGCTCCTGAGACATAACACGATACAAATTAAGTCTGTACGATCATTTTCTGGAGTTTCCTTAATATTTCCAACCAACACTGATGTCTAATGACGGCGATGTAAAAGGAGATTTAGCCACATAGCATGTTGTTAGCATCTGCTTGGTTATGGAGCCCAGTCTGCAAACCACATCAATATAACATCGGTGACTGCCTCATTTCTGTCTCTGAATGTAACTCCAGTTATGCAGAAACAACTTTAACATCAGTGTGTTTCATACCTGCTGTGTGGAAGTTTCTTCCTGGTTTCCAGCTGATATCCAGCAGTCTGCGATGACGATCCATCTCTTCTTCGTACTGGACGATGGTTTTTTCAAACTCGAGAATATTTCTTCAGCAGCAGCTGTTAGTCGCGCGCTGATAAACTCCCTCAGATGATGAACTGAAGACATTGTTGATGAAACGCTGAAATATTCAGCTAAACGACCAAACACAACAACAGTCTTCCTGCTAACGGTGGAGCTTCTTCTTCTTCTGTTTCTGGCGGTTGGTGAACAACTTAGAGCATTAGCGACACCTGCTGGCGAGGAGTGTGGGTCAGGACCAGGACGACCATCCACACTGGAATATAAAATACTCATTTGCCTGTAATATGTTATAAAAAGTTGGCAAATAAATAGATTGTTTTTAAGAAAGCTGTTTTCATTTGACATTGTTTAGTTATAACTAGTTTAGGCAAGACACCGTGTGTGTGTGATCTATTTGTGACACCGAATGAATAAATGTTTTTTCTGGTCACAATGCTGCTCTGATAAGAACAAATAATGTTACATTTCACATTATCTCCCAAATGTGTCAATATTTAATCCAGCTTTATTTACAGAGCACTATAATAAGAAGAATAATACATAACAGAAACATTATACTTGTTTGGTGATCAGGACACTCAAAGTCAGAGCCAACACGACTTTTCCAGACCAACAACAGAAACGGGTGTTGATGGATCTCAGTGGGCGCTGCTGGAAGGGAAAGAAGAGACGAGAAACTCCCCACTGATAGTGAAACCACAGAAGAAGTCTTTCAAGTTTCACCTGCCGACCACCGCGTGTACCCCAGCGATGTCTACCAAGAGTATAACACAGGCTTGATGTTACCACATGAGGACAACGATCCAGTGAAGACAGACTGGGGTAGAAATACTGAGGAGTCGATGATTGATGACAGTCGTGACATGCAGTCGTCCTCAAAATTATTTATACTTTCAAATTAAAGGAAGAAAAAAAAAAAAACAGCGTCAGTGAACTAAGACGAAATTGACAAAAGTAATAAATGAAAATTCTATAAAAATCATGACATTGATTTTGAATTGTGGTTTAAAATAAATAATAAAAACAAACACACAAAAACAAGTAAACAAGCATGATGGGGTTCCGCAGATAAAATTTTGTTGAGCATCACTTTGAGACAATCACTGCAATCAGGTGTTTTCTATAATGTTAAAAAAAACTTCTACCCCCTGTTGACATGTATGCTGGTCTTCTGTTCATGGGAAAGGTGCTCTAATGTGTCTGAAACAGTTTTTTTTATTTTTATTATTTCTAACCACAATTCAAAAGCAATATTTTATCTCACTACAATATAATTTTGTAATTTTCTTTCTTCTTTTTTTTTTTTTAGTTTCTTGTTATTTGAAATACTATTGTGAATTTAGCCTTTTCTTAATTGGAGGGTGTGAATAATTTTGAGGACGACTGTAAATGTGACTGATAAAACTTCCCTAATCAAAGTTTATGATTGTAAAAAATCAAAAAAATTATCAATAGGGATACTGAACATGTTGGTTGTGGATTTATTCCACACAGATGTCTGAAAAAGACCTCCACTCACTCTAGAAAGGCCATTTTTGGATTTTCGTTCTTGAAACAGCTGTTCACAAGCCTAGAGCGCCCTCTTGTGGCTGAAGACGGTAATGTTTACTCCTTGGAGACATCTGGTGACTGAGAGCTGCAACCAAAATGATTCAATCACTGCTGCAAATAAGGTTTATTGGCAAAATTGACAAATTAGCAACTGCTTAACATGAACAAGTTAAACAAGAATATTTTATAAAGCTCAACACAACGAATATTACAAGTGGCTTTTCATAATTCAGCACAAAATGTCACTTTTAATGACCACTGCAGTCTCAAAATTATTCTCCCCCTGAATTCCTCATAAAAATACATATTTTCAAATGTGTGGTCATGTGTGGTCTCAAGCAAGTGATCGGAAAACCTAGACCGACAGCGAAAGAACGACAAGACTTGGTGCCAACAGACAAAAGCTGGGTTTCCATTCCACCTGGAATTTCGCAAAACCTAAATATCGCAATAAAAAACCAGAAATGGAGACGCCTACATTTAGAAAAAAAAAACTTAAATATCTCAAAAAAGTTTTACGTTCTCATGAGGCGGTTTTTCAGACGTTTCGATGAAGCAGTTTTATGCAAAAGTGTAACAAAAACACTTTTCACATTTACACGCCATCAGGCGGGACGTAGGGGGTAAAATCCAGTTATTCCTCCTGGATTATGAGGTTAATGATCAATTTAAGAAGCATCAACTTTGAAATCAGGGTGATGGGGGAAGTTTTACTAGTCACATATAAGCCTATTTGGAAAATCCCAAAATCGTCATAAATCAGCAAACTGAGTTAATTTTAGACAAAATGCAGATGGTTTAAGTTCTTCATGTTATAACGAGCCATGAGCTGATTTGTTGTTTCCACACATTTGTAACAGCACGACTCGGTTATGTCGTTTTCACATGTTTATCATAAGTCACCAGGATTTATGATAATGCGTGAGCACGGAGAACATCTCACCCCCTCCGTCCACTGCCTCCACCCCGCTCCGGTCCGCACGATGCGGCAAATCCGTTGCTGTTTTAATCAAAGTGCAGCAGTCCACGACTCCCCCAGCACTCCACTCCGCTACATCGGCTCAGCGTCCAAGAGTACCTAACTGCAGTTACAATGACCGACAAGGGCGCCGCCATACATCCAATCCATACAGGAAGTCTCAAGCGGAAGTTAGATACTCTTAGCGGTGTTTAACTAGTCGGGTGGTTAGGGTTAGATTTTAGTAAGTTACATGAAGAAGAAACTTCCGATTGGGAAATCCTATGTGGACTGGATAAACGGCGACGTATCGTGACTGCAGTTGGGTCCCTCTCTCAGCTTCCACCAAAAATACGGATTGCCTCCATTTTCTGGTCCGTCCAACTCTATTTGGAGGAAGTTAAAGCTCAATAACTGTAAACATCGGGATCCTAAAGTTTTTTCTTTACATCTACTACTTGACCTACTACAGAAATACTTGATTGATGTGTCTGACTTGTTGCGGACACAATTTACTCACCCATATTAGACAGCAAACGTATAAAACCGCGGCAGACGAGATCGCGCCCCCTTTCTTTGTTTTAAATCAATATGCAACCCCTCTTGTGTTTGTCTGCAGCTCGTTTGCAGGGGCACGGTTTCTACTGTTTAAGCTATAAAAATCTACTAAATGATGTCGTTTCCAGTAAATTCTGGACGCTACCCACTCAGGATACTTGGATTACATTGGAAAGAAAATGAAGGCACATCATTCTGTGGGTGCACTATTCCTTTAATAGCTAAAGCAAAACTTACAGTGAAAATAAAATATTTTAAGAGCTTAATTACCCGGCTTTAAATTCAATACTTTTTAATCATTTAAGGACCTGCAGGAACCCTGGTGGGCCACACCGCCAGAGTGTGAATGCGCCCTTGAAAACCTCATAATCCGTGATAGTACACAGCTGTTGGTAAGCTAATGCCCCAATGATCCCATAGCCATCACTGGTCAGACTGGCTGAATGTGAGCGCAAAGAGGGGCCGACTCCAGCCAATGATACCCAGTTTTATAAGAAACAGAACATCCGAAAAGATAAACTCTTCATTAAACAGGAAAGTTTATTGATAAGTTGTCATTTACAATGACAAACTGGGAAGAAGCCGCACAACAAACCCCAGCAAACAACAGAAATCATACATACACATAAACAGCGATCTGAGACAACTGTTTCACTGAATTAAGTTCACCTCCAACATGAATGATGTCATTACGCTCCATCTTCTCCGGCACAGCAAAGGTGAAGTACTCGTAGGGTTGAAAAAGGGAGGAAGATTTCTGGTAAATTTCCAGAAACCTTCCATGGGAAGTTTAGCTGTCTACTTCCACTAATTTTAAGAAATATTTCAAATATTCCGAACTGGAAACTTTCCACAGGAATTAGGAGAATTTATAGGAAATAACTGGAATTTGGGGACATCTTCAACAAATTGTATCAAAGCATTTCTGAGCAGAGTTTACATGTTCTCCCTGTGTATGTGGGGTTCTATCCACATTCTCTGGTTCCTCCCACTGTCAAAAAACATGCATGTTAGCTTTGAGTTTTATTTTCCAGTTCATGGAGCAGAGGTGAATATCACCGTTGTCTACAGCTGATGCTTCCTCCAGCATTTTAAGGTCCCGTCCACACAAAGTCAAACTCTGGCCTAAATTCACAAATTTTTCACCAAAGCAGCCTCTCATCCATACCAAGCCGGCATTTCGGGGGTCTGAAATCTTTTTTTCATCAAGCCTTCAGAGTGGAAAGATTTTTGAAACGCTGTTTGCGCGGTTCCATCTTTAAGCTAAACACGCATGCGCTACACTCAGCATCCCAACAACAACGGCGCCGTACAGCGTCGAATGGTTGCTGCTCGTATCTGTTGCCACCATCTTTTCGGTTTGGTTGTTCAACCTTCTTCTTTTTGGGGGTTTCTGGTAGATCGCAACCGTAGATCGGAGCATTTGGTGTGGTTGTTTAACATTGTATACATATTTCTGGGCATGCCCAGTATTTCATCGCCTGTTTTGGTAGCACCCGCAGCTAACAGAAGCAAGTCAACGATGCTTTCTTTCACGTCTGTCTCTAAAAGTCTCCAATAACACCAGAGAATATTGCTAGACTTTTAGCTAGTTACCTTATTACAAAAAGAGTAATCGGAGGAGTCTGAAAAATTGCTATATATAGCAACAAAGTCATGGAATTTTGATCTGTATGTCTGGTATTTGGGTGCATCAGAAAATTGGCCCTGACATTAGAAGCAGAGCAGAACCTTTATCAGGGCCGATTTTCTGGTACACCCGATTATGCTGACATGTGATTGATTGGCATATATATTCAAGTGAGCTCGCATGAAATCTGGTTTACTTAGCCAAGATTATCCTACAATATATTTTCCTCAACTACATTTAAAGGTGCCATGACATCAAATTTCACTTTTCTGGGGTTTTGGGTGTATAATATGATCTGTTGTGCACTGATGAGGCCATGTGAATGTCCAGAGTGAGAATCAAAGTTCCTGTTTATGGTCTGTCAGCTTTGTCTCTCTGCTCAGAAACAGTTGAATCAGACAGCAGGCTATCATTCTACGTAGTTCTATCATTCTACGTAGTTCTATCATTCTACGTAATTTAATTGCTCCAATAAGAGCACACCATCAAGTAAACAGCGCCCCCCTCTCTCTCTCCTAACGGTCTATGCACCGTCCGCTCCCCCTCCCTGTCTGATTCAGCTGCATGTATGGAGCTAGTAGTAACTTCTGTGCAGTCAGGTCTGGGTTTTCAAACAAATGGATTTAAAAGCAAACTTCTGCAGCAACACTGAGGGAGGGGGCCACAACCTTGTCATTACCTGTAAGTTTATTTATTTTCTAAATGCTGTCTTGTCTGATAAACGTAGCTCACTGTCTGAAGTGCCCATGTTGCTAGCAGTTAGCCTTTAGCAAACTCCGACTGCAGCTTGACCTAGATTCTCCAAATAAGTTCATAGCCAAATAAGGTGTAGCCAATCAAAATGAAGTCAACGTGGTCTCCGGGTAAAGCTCCATATCATCACCGGACCCAACTGTATTACTGAGGAAGTGAGGTCTGGCGTTTCAAAACAATACTCCGCTGTAAAAAAGGCAGTTTTTTCTTTGGAGTATTTACATATGCAGTAATTCCAACAACATAAACTAGTTTTTAACTGCTATGTCATCACTCCTTTAAGTTATGTTAAGGTAACACACCTTCAGATATTCAGTGAATTTCCTGTATACCTGTTAATTCCTTTGGAAAGCTTCCAATTCTAAATTCCCAGAATTTTGCAGCCCCAGGTACTGGTGGCAGCATGGGAACATCTATGATTTCCCAAATGGGCCCATGCCCCCTTGATTTGTATCGTTTACCACATGCAGGATTAAAACTTCTCACTTGTATAGATTCTTATGTGGAAAATTAAATCATGACTTTGATGGAAATGCTTCCCACATGTTTAACAAGAATGTGGTTTCTCACCAGTGTGGTTTCTTATGTGGTAAGTTAAACTAAAACTGTGACTAAAACTTTTCCCACATGTTTTACAAGCATATGGTTTTTCACCAGTGTGGGTTCTCATGTGGCTTGTTAAACCAAAACTCTGACTAAATCTTTTCCCACATATTTGACAAGCATATGGTTTCTCACCAGTGTGGATTCTCATGTGAATAGACAAGCTTGCTTGTCGACTAAAACTATTTCCACACACTTTACAAGCATACGGTCTCTCACCAGTGTGGGTTTTCACATGAACAGACAAGTTTGCCATTTGACTAAAACGTTTTCCACACACTTTACAAGCATATGGTTTCTCACCACTGTGGGTTCTCTTATGGTCCATTAAACCACGACGTTGACTCAATGTTTTCCCACACTCATTACAAGTATATTGTTTCTTACTCATGTCCACAGAGCAACCTTTCTTCATTGGTAACCTTTTCTTCAAGGCTTTTTCATAAAAGTCACTTTTCACAGACTTTTTAGATTTGTCATTTTTACGGTAACCATCTGACCTGAAAGAGTTACCCATGTTGTTTCTGTGCTTCACAACAAGCTGATCTCCCTCCTGATTCGTGGACTGCTGCTCCGGTTCCTCTTTGATCTGTGGAGTTTCTGGTTCTTCCTGGTCCATACCACAGTTCCTCTCCTGGTTGCAGAGCTGCTGGTGAGTGAGATCTTCTTCCTTATAAATATGCTGGTCTGAAATGTGTAGGAGGACAAATGGACACAAGAAATATCACAAAGTATGAAATATGTGTCCTAATAGACAAAACAGAGATAAAAGAGACAGTTAAATTATACTTGCTATTAATAATGTCTATAACTTAATTACAAAATGCTTTTTAGTAGATTTTTTAAAAATCACATAAATTATGGAGCTAAAATAATGTATCAATTATCGGTAGAATGGGCTACATATATGCACGACTCTACTTCCTGAACTTAAGTCAGCTTGATTGATTAATCTGGATGTGCCTGACCTCAGTTACCACAATGCAGACTGTTTCTACAAATGTGTGAAAGAATGTGTCGCTCAGTGAATTCCAGCGTGGAACTGTGATAGGATGCCACCTGTGCAACAAATCCAGTTGTGAAATTTCCTTTGCTTCTAAATATTCCAGAGTCAACTGTCAGCTGTATTATAAGAAAATAGAAGTGTTTGAGAACGACAGCAACGCAGCTACCAAGTGGTCGGCCACATAAACTGACGGAGCGGGTCAGCGGATGCACTTCAGCATCCGCTGACCCGCTCGGTCAACTTTCTGCAGTCAGTCACTACAGACTTCCAAACTTCTTCTTGGCCTTCAGATCAGCTCAAGAATTGTGACAGAGAGCTTCATGGAATTGGTTTCCATGGCAATCAGCTGCACCCATCCATACATCACCAATTGCAATGCAAAGTGACTAAACTCTAGAGCAGTGGAGGCGTTCTCTGGAGGGACCAATCATGCTTCTCCATCTGCAATCTGATGGAGGAGTTTGAGTTTAGCGGTTGCCAGGACAACAGTACTTATCTGACTGCATTGTGCCAAATGCAAAGTTTGGTGGAGGGAGCATTATGGTGTGGGGGTGTTTTTCAGCAGCTGGGCTTGGCCCCTTAGTTCCAGTGAGAGGAACTCTGAATGCTTCAACATACCAAGACATTCTGGACAATTTCATGCTCCCAACTTTGTGGGACCAGTTTGGAGCTGGCCCCCTCCTCTTCCAACATGACTGTGCACCAGTGCACAAAGCAGGTCCATAAAGACCTGGATGCAGAGTCTGGTGTGGAGGAACTGGACTGGCCTGCACAGAGTCCTGACCTCAACCCCATAGAACACCTTTGGGATGAATCAGAGCGGAGACTGAGAGCCAGGCCTTCTGGTCCAACATCAGTGTGACCTCACAAATGTGCTTCTGGAAGATGGTCAAAGATTCCCATAAACACTCCTAAACCTTGTGGACAGCCTTCCCAGAAGATGAAGCTGTTCTAGCTGCAAAGGTGGACCAACGTCATCCTGAACCCTCTGGATCAAGAATGGGATGTCACTGAAGCTCATATATGAGTCAAGGCAGATGAGCGATTTATGTTTGTTGGGGCGGCAGTGGCTCAGGTGGTAGAGCAGGTCGCCAATGATCGAAGGATCGGCGGTTTGTGATATATGTACATATCGACTCACGCAGGTCTCGTCTGACCGTGTAGTCAGACGGTATACAGACACAGTCAATCCCAACGACCCGATTACATCTTCTTCGCGTGGGTGAATAACGAAATCGTACCGAGTCCGTGAGTTTTGAAGACCATCTTGGGAGGTGGGTCTGGGCACCGCACTGTGGCCATCGGTCACACTGAAGTTTTAACGTAAAGCTCGTTGCTCCCTGCTGTTTGCACCCAGGATATACTCCAACCGTGCAACGTTTGACAAACCCCTAAGACCACTGAAGGTTTACGTACCGGATCTCTGCAACCTCATTTGAGGCTTCATGATGATGTTCAACAATCTGGGCTGATCATCAGTTTCCTCCTCGTTCTGGATGCTGGTGTGTTGCAATTCTGTCAACGTTTCTTCAGGTTCAGACTTGACTTGAACCTCCATGTCAGTCTCATCCTTCAGAACAAGATGCTCTCCCTCCTGACTGATGTGGACTTCCTCGCATTCATCGTCCATCTGTGGAGGTTCTTGTTTCCCCTTGGTCCTCTTCCATCTGTGGAGGTTCTGGTTCTTCCTGGTCCAGACTGGAGTTCATCTCCTGTTTCAGGAGCTGCTGGTCAGTAAGAACTTCCTCCTCCTTACAGTCGTGTTGCTGTGGGAGGTCTGCAGGCACAAACAGCACAAAATCATTAACGTGGGGATGTAAAAGCAAAGTTTAGATATTCAGGCAGAATTCAGTGTGTAATTGGTCTGAAGTTCTTGTCTGCTCCAGACTTTACCTTCTACAATATTTCTCTACAACAGTGGTTTTATAACTTTTTATGTCACATACTGTGCGTTTTTAAAGTGTCCTGTGTGCTGAGAATTTTGTGAAAAGTTGTCTCTGTTTAGCATCATTTTGCCTGAGGCCACAGATTATATTGACATTCTACCAGAAGTACGGATGGATACTGAATTCTATAACTATAACTATACTATATAGACTATAACTATTGTAACAATGACTCGTCAAAGCATTTTATACCATCATTATTGTTATAGTGAGCCTCCCCACAATATCGAGATAAATATCGTATCGTGAGGTTCATATCGAGATAATATCGTACCGTGAGATGTGAATATTGTTACATCCTAATTGAGAGAGTGACTCCCCCCGTCCAGTCTGTAACCAGTTATCATCCATTTATTGTAACTACTCAATATATTGTGATATTGATTTTAGGCCATATCAAACAGTGCCATGTTTCGGTACTTAAATGCATCCTTTTTACTGTGAGGGAGTGCATAATGTCAGTCGCCACGGCCCACGTGTACAGTTGGGACAAGCAGCTGACTGAAAGCGCTGTTCTGGCTCCACTTCTCTAAAACATCGAGCTCGCTGCAATATTTCTGATGCTAAATGCTTTTCAATGCAATCTGTTTTGACCCCCTGGCCACACAGCATAATACAGAGACGGAATTTTTTTGCTTTGAAGGTTTTTTTATGAGTCAGAAGTAGATACAGCTGTGATAAAAGTATTGAACACATCAACAGTTTTATCAGAAATATATTTCTAGTAGAGCTATTAACATGAAATTTTCACCAGATGTCGGCAACAACCCAAATAATGCACACATACAAAGAAATCCTACATTTATGTCCATAAATTATGTGCAATATAGTGACATGACACAAGGAATAAGTATTGAATATGTTTACTAAATTTTATATACTACTTAGTGCAAAAACCTTTGTTGGTGGTTCCAGCCTCCAGACGCCTCCTGTATGGAGAAACCAGTGGAAAATGTTGCTCAGGTGTGATTTTGGTCCATTCTTCCACACAAATGCCTTCAAATCTTCTGTGAACTTGGATCTTCAGTTCTTTTGGGTCGGGTGATTGACAGGTCCGTTCTAGCAGCTTTATCTTCTTCTTCTTAAAGCAGGTGAGCGTTTCTGGTCCGTTCTAGCAGCTTTATCTTCTTCTTCTTAAAGCAGGTGAGTGTTTCTGGTCCATTCTAGCAGCTTTATCTTCTTCTTCTTAAAGCAGGTGAGTGTTTCTGGTCCGTTCTAGCAGCTTTATCTTCTTCTTCTTAAAGCAGGTGAGCGTTTCTGGTCCGTTCTAGCAGCTTTATCTTCTTCTTCTTAAAGCAGGTGAGTGTTTCTTGGCTGTGTGGTGGGACGGTCGTCTTGCTGAAAGATCCAGCCTCTTTTCATCTTCAGCAGATTCTGGTCCAGAATGTCTCTCTACTTTCCTCCATTCATTCTTCCTTCAATCATATGAAGTCTGCCAGTACCACATGCTGAAAAACAGCCCCCACCATGATGCTCCCACCTCCAAACTTCCCTGTTGCTATGGTGTTTTTGGTGCCATTTCTCCTCCAAACATGTTGTGTCTTATGACATCTGCAGAGTTCAGTTCTGGTCTCATCCCAGACTATGTTTTCCAGAATGTCATGGGTTTGTCCAGATGTTGTGTTGCAAACTTCAAACCAGCATCAACCTTTTTTTTTTATATAAATGTTCTTTTATTTGGTGTGCGTGTATGAAAGCCCTTTCGTGTATTCCTTCCTTTTTTTTTTTTTTCTAACATTCTCTCCTCCCTCTTCCCTCTTTCTTTTTCTCTCCCCCTCTAGTCCTCCTCCTTTTTGGGACCCCTTTTTTATTTTTTTTCTCTCCTCTCTCTTATATTTTTTTGGGAGCACCTCGCCCTGGCCTCTTTTTTACCATTCCCTGTTCTTTCCACTTCCGGATGATGGTCCCAATGGTGCTCACTGGAACTTTCACTCAAGTTTACAAATGCACCTGGAACCAATGCCTTCAGTGTGTTTGCAATAATAAGGTTGTGTAGGTCTTTAGACAGCTCTTTGCTTTTACCCATCATGCAATGCTTCTTGTCTGACACCTTGGTGATGAGAAACCTTTTTAAAGGCATCAATCAGGACTAAACCAGCTGATATTACTTTACTGATAGGGGACAGGATTACGTTCTAAATACTAACAGACTCCAGCTGCTTTCTTGGCTTTCAGATCTTTTTACCCTCAATTTCTTCATGTGTTCAATAATTATTCCCTGTGTCATTTCACTATATTACACATAACTTCATTTATGGACATAAATGTTAGGATTTCTTTGTATGTGTGCATTACTTGGGTTGTTGCTGACATCTGGTGAACATTTCATGTCAACAGCTCTATTAGAAATATATTTTCTGAGAAAAATGTTGATTAAAAACTGCGTTTTCAGTCTCAGAGGAAGGAATTTAACAGGCTAACCACGTTAGCTGCTGTTGTTATTAAAGCTGATGCTCCTGAAACAGCAGGATAACATAATAAAGGTCTGTGGGATCATTTTCCTCAAAATATGCGATGTCTGACTTTCTGGTGCGACACTTTAACATTTCCGATCAGCACTGATGTCTGAGGACGGCGAGATAAACGAGGTTTAGCCACATAGCATGTTGTTAGCATCTGCTTGGTTATGGAGCCCAGTCTGCAAACCACATCAATATAACATCGGTGACTGCCTCATTTCTGTCTCTGAATGTAACTCCAGTTATGAAGAAACAACTTTAACATCAGTGTGTTTCATACCTGCTGTGTGGAAGTTTCTTCCTGGTTTCCAGCTGATATCCAGCAGTCTGCGATGACGATCCATCTCTTCTTCGTACTGGACGATGGTTTTTTCAAACTCTGAGAATATTTCTTCTGCAGCAGCTGTTAGTCGCGCGCTGATAAACTCTCTCAGATGATGAACTGAAGACATTGTTGATGAAACGCTGAAATATTCAGCTAAACGACCAAACACAACAACCGTCTTCCTGCTAACAGTGGAGCTTCTTCTTCTTCGTTTGCTGTTTCTGGCGGTTGGTGAACAACTTAGAGCATTAGCGACACCTGCTGGTGAGGAGTGTGGGTCAGGACCAGGACGACCATCCACACTGGAATATAAAACACTCATCTGCTTATTATAGGTTATAAAAAAGTTGGTAAATAGATAGATTCCAACTATCTAGTCATTTCCATTTGACTAGATCGTTGATATAGTTTAGTAATAACTCGTTTAGGCAGCAGGACATCGTGTATGTGATCCATTTGTGACACTGAGTAAATAAATATAATTTTCTGGTCATGATGCTGCTCTGATAAGAACAAATCATGTTACATTTCACATTATCGACCAAATTAGTCATTATTCAATCCAAATGTATTTATAAAGCCCTTTAAACAACCACAATGGACCAAAGTGCTGTACAGAAAATAAAACCAAGGTAAAAAGAATTACATACAAGGATAAATTAAAAGACATAAAAACAGCAACAGAGACATTATGATATAATAAAAAGATCTGAAAATGATAAACTAGATCAAATAAACGTTGAATCAGAAAGTTGTCAGGTTGCTTCCTTACATTTACACTGTGGAAGAAAACAAGGTCAGCAGCAGAAAGTTTATTTCTAATATAAACTCCGTCTCTACGCCTTTTCTTATTTCTTGCTTGCAGGAGGAGCATGAGTATCAGCTGCTGCTGGATTAAAGTCCTGCAGAAACCACAACTGTGGCAATCAGTTTGCAGACCTCCATCTTTGATTAATCACATCATGTCAGCATCATTCTGCGCATGTCAGACAGGACCTTTCTGCTTAGATGGTTTTGTTCCCGTGTAAACAGCTGCCCTGAAATCTTAAATAGGAATTATTTCAATCCGAACGGGGAAACTGGGTTTTTTCAAACTCTGGGAATATTTCTTCAGCAGCAGCTGTTAGTCGCTCGCTGATAAACTCTCTCAGATGATGAGCTGAAGACATTTTTGATGAAATGCTGAAATATTCAGCTGAGAGAACAAACACATCTAACAGCGTAGACGCCGTCATCCTCCCACAGAAACACTTTTAACAAACGATTCACAGACAGATCATCTCCATTAAGAGAAAAACTGTCTTTGTTCCTGTGAAGGATGCAAACATGACCTTCATCAGTCAGACAACTTGAAATGAGCTGGATGAAGACGGGTTGAAGAGAAATTTACAGAACAGATTGACGTGTTTTTCAGCCCTCACAGTTTATTCACCGTTCTATGGATGATGTTTAAGGTTGCAGCTGCTTCTTTGTTGGAGAATCTAATAATCTAAAAATTCTGGACCTGATTGCACCATTGTATTTTTTAAAAAAAGGAAAACTTCTTTTCAGTCTTTTGTTGAACCTGATTGAGATACATGTACAGAAAAAGAGCCGGCGCTGTTTCTACACTCCATTATTTCACATCTCTGTTCTATTTTCTTTTCCCACGAACATAAAGAATAAAAAGAAGGGGCGTTATTTTAACGCTGCACATTTAGCACATGCTATGCTACCTGATGTGGTCAACGCCTCTTAGGTTAGAGGACGGCTGTCTGATGGTAAATGTTACACAACTGTGAAGTCACATCCTACTAATGCATTTAAAACTGGAATCTATTCATACATTAACGCAGCTTTTGTCAAATGTTTGATAAATGAGAAGGAGAAAGACTTCCTACTTGTTGATAATCCTGTCTGTCTTGTCTTTTATGGCAGAAATGTCCTAGTGCGTCCTAGTGTGGCTCGTATTGGTAGTTTGACAGAACCCTTGTACAAACATTGAAAAAATTGCTGACACTCCTCAGTTAATGAAAGAAAAATCCACAGTGGGCACAGAAATAACTTGAATCTGACAAAATAATTAATAAAAATTCTATGAAAATTAACCAATGAAAGTCAGACGCTGCTTTTCAACCACGTTTCAACAGAATTATTTAAAAAAAATAAACTTATGAAACAAACCTGGACAAAAATGATGGTACCCCTAGAAAAGACTGAAAATAATGTGACTAAAGGGACATTTTACATCAAGGTGTGTCCACTAATTAGCAACATAGGTGTTTATAGTCTTGTAATCAGGGAGTGGGCCTACGTACAGGGCTACAGGTAGTCGCTGTGCTGTTTGGTGACGTGGTGTTTACCCTCAGCATGGACCAAATGTCTCAGATCAGACAGAAAATGATAGACAAGCATGTTAAAGGTAAAGTCTATGAGACCATCTCCAAGCAGCTTCATGTTCCTGTCCCTTTCCAAAAAGTACAATATGCAAGTATGCTTTAAGTATACTAATTTTAAACTTTAAATAAGACAGTATACTTTCAGTTTACTATTTATGTACTTGTCAGAAATATACTTAAAGTCTACTTCGCATTTACTAATAAATATACTAGAAGTTTAACATATTTAGCCTATACTTATATTTAAACTTTTGAACAATATACTTTCATAGTAGTACATTCATAGTACATGTTCAAACATACTAGTTTCTTTGCTACTAAGAGTATAAATGTTACAGGACCATTTGGTGGAGTCAAATAAAACACCTGAATCTATTTTGACTAAAATGTTGCAATATTTTTTTTTTTTTACTCAGCAATAAAGGTGAAGTATAATAAGACTATTTTCATTATATTTCAAAATGTCTTTTTAAACACTAAACGGTGAACTATAAGTGTATTATCAGTAAACTCATAGCAAACCTAAATGTTGCTTTCTGTATACTTACTTTCTTAAACTATAAGGGCATTGAGAAATTTACCGCAAGAAAACTAACAGTATACATAGAAGAATACTTTTAGTATACTTAAAAGTGTACTTTGCAAGAGTAAAAGTAAGCTTAAAGTTTTAGTCCAAGTAAACAAACAGTATACCTAGAAGTATACTTTCAGTACACTTTAAAGTGTACTTTCTAAAAGTAAAAGTAAGCTTGAAGTTTTAATACGAGCACACTCACAGTATACCAGAAGATTACTTTAAGTATACTTTAAAAGTATACTATTAAATACTTAAATTGGGCCAATTTGGTCCCAAGAAGTACTGGTAGTAAACTGATAGCAGTGTACTTGGTAAATAAAAGGACACTTGGGGGATATACTTTAGTATCCTTGAGTATACTTAAGGAATACTTTTTTTTGGTAAGGGGTGACTTCAGTCCGTACACCTAAAAACCACCAACCAGGCCAGAAATCTGGCTGTAGTGATGGACTCAGACCTAAACTTTGAAAAACACATCAAAGCGATCACTAAATCAGCCGACTATCACCTGAAGAACATCTCGAGGATAAAAGATCTGATGTCTCAGGAAAATCTGGAAAAACTAGTCCATCATCATCTTCAGTCGGCTTGACTACTGTAACAGCGTCTTTACTGGTCTACCTAAAAAACCAGTTAAAAAGCTGCAGCTCATTCAGAACTCTGCTGCCCGAGTTCTCACTAAGACCAGAAAAGTGGACCACATCAGTCCAGTTCTGAGGTCTTTACACTGGCTGCCGGTCCATCAGAGAATAGACTTTAAAGTTCTGCTGCTGGTCTATAAAGCTCTGAATGGTTTAGGCCCAAAATACATCAGTGACCTCTGACCCAGTATGAACCTACTAGACCCCTCAGGTCATCTGGATCCGGTCTTTTATCAGTTCCCAGAGTCAGAACCAGACATGGAGAAGCTGCGTTCAGCTTCTATGCTCCACATGTCTGGAACAAACTCCCAGAACGTCTCAGATCAGCTGAAACACTTAGTTTATTTAAATCCAGGCTGAAGACCCACCTGTTCTCAGCTGCATTTACGTAGATTTTATTCAAAAGTTATAATTCGCACATCTCTGTTCTCTCTTTTTAATCCTAAATGTTTTTAATTTTAAATCATTCTACTTTTTTTGTTCTTGATTTTTTTCTTTCCCTTTTGCACCCGGCTGTAATGCTTATGCTTTATGTAAAGCACTTTGAATTGTCCTGTACATGAAATGTGCTATACAAATAAACCTGCCTTGCCACGTGCACAGCAGATAACATCATCTACAGTGTTGATATCTGTTATGTCAACAGCCATCCAGATCTGAACTAAATCAGTTTGATGTCAATTTTGCCTGCAGTGTAAACAAAGTCAATGATGCAAAGTCTTATGACATAACGAAGCACCAGAAAGGTCAAATATAAATCTTCATTGCTTGGTTTATTGAGACAATATTCATTGTTTTAATGACAAAATCTTGTTTACAATGACATTGTGGTAAGAAGCAGCACAAGAACAGCAAACAACAAAATACAATCACTATGAAACGAGTGAGAATCTCAGAGTTGCACTGTTCATTTACTCACAACATGAAGAACATCATTACGCTCTGTTCTCTACAGTACAACAAAGCTGAAAGTAAGTAAAGAAAAAATAACCAAAAAACACCCAAAATACAAAACAACAAAAAAACAAACAAACAAAAAAAAAAAACCCAACAACACCAACAAAACAAACCCCAAAAACCCACAAAAACCACACAACCACGGGACGACCAACGGGGCACACAACCGCCCCCAGCGGCACCCAACCCAGGAACGGAGGGCCCCAAAGGGACACACAGTCATAATTACCGGGGCCGCCCACCTCTACCCACCAAACAAAGATGGACCAACCAAAAACCACAACACACCAAACAAAAACAAACCCAAAAAAACAACCACCCCCCCCCCAAAAAAACACACACCGACCCCACAACCCAACCCCACAACCAACCCACACCCCAAACCCACGGCCCAGGGACCCGGGCCACACACAACACCGAGACCCAACCAAACCAAAACCACCCCAAAACCCCACACCACCTAAACACTTGAGGCAGCAAAATGCAAAAACACAGAAACATCTATGTATTCTTTCCTATATGGTCCCTGATCCCTCCTTGTTGTGGAACCACAAAGGATTAAAACCTTTCACTTATGTGGGTTTTTTGTGGCACAAGAAACTACTACATGACACATGAAATCACAGCAGCGTCAAGCCAGGTAATACTCATACAGTTATAACAAATAGTAAGGAGTATGTACAGTGGATTGCAAAGTATTCAACCCATCCAAACTAAATCCAAAAAACAAAGCAAGTGGGTTTCACCTTTTTATATAAAAATGGCACAACTCACAATCCACACTTTTTTTCCTTACTACAATTTATCATTTTCAAAAGTATTCACACAAGTCATTAAGTCACAATCAGACTTGTCAGCCCTTTGCACAAAACAGCACCAATCCTTTAACCAGAAGTTTCAGTGGTCCTTCAGTTCCCACTCCTCTTTCAAACTCTCCACTAGCAGACTTGTGACCTTCGTGGACACAATCTTCAATCCCTCCACAGTTCTATTGGTTGAATCTGGCTTTACTGGCCAGTCTAAACCTTCACTTTCTTCTTCCTAACCATTCTTGTCACTACCGATGTTTGACATTATCCTGTTAGTAACTTCCTCCCAACTTCACCTCAATTTAACGTTTCCTCCAGATTTATTATTTTCACTATTCATAATCCCTTCACACGGACAAGCTCACCAACCGAGAAAAACAGCCCCATAGCATTATATTCCCACCTCCATGTTTCACGGTAGGATGGTATGAGCTGGATCATCAGCTGTGTTAGCTTTCGCCAAACATCTTCTTGCGTTCAGGCCAAAGTCTATTTTGTTTCATGTGACCAGATCACACGTTCCTACGTGTGTGGTGGCATACTGCAAACGAGCCTTGAGATGCCGTTCTTCAGATATGGCTTCTTCTTTGCAACACGCCCATAGAGACCTTCCTTTGTAAAGTGCGGGAATTGTGGACTTGTGTACTTTAGTCCCAGCACCCTGAGAGCTTCTTCAGGTCTTCAAGAGGACGGAGGGGTTTGCTCTGCTTCCCTAGCAATTTCCTTTCCTTTTCCGTGATCTTAGACGGGGGGCCCTGTTCTTTGGAGGTTCACAGTGGTACTGTGGCGCTTCCACTTCTGACCAGTGATGCAACAGTACTTTTTGCACATTAGTGAACTTGCGATGGCTACATAGCTTTCCCATCTCTATCTTCTCACAACTTTCTTTCTAGGTCTTCTAGAGCTCCTTGACTTCATGACTGTTGTCTCTACAAGCATGGAAACTGTGGACAGCTACTATTGGGCACTAATTATGGGGAGCAATCAAGATATACAAATCACCTGGGACTGAATACCGCCCTGTGACACTGTGAGGCAATATTTATAGTCTCAATCATTTTCCACTCAAAATAACATCTTTGTGCAAGGGTGTGGACTTTTGCAACAATAAATAGACTACACAACCTATTCATAGTAAAAGCGCACGAAAAAACAGTGATGTTGTGTGTTTGTCTATTTCCTTTCATATAAAAGGTGAAACTCACTTTTCTTTTTCTAGCAATTAGTTTTGTCATGTAAAACTTTCAACACTGTATGTGTGGGACGGAGAATGAAATTGTTTGTCATTTTACTGTAACGTTGCTAGTTTTTAATATGTAAAGCACTTTGTTCTGTTCTGATATGAAAAGTGCTTTATAAATAAATGAATTCATTCATTCATACCGTTTTATTTTTTCATACTTGTTTTACAAGCATAAAGTTTCTCACCAGTGTGGATTCTCATGTGAACAGACAAGTCTGTTCTTTGACTAAAATGTTTTTCCACACACTTTACAAGCAAATGGCTTCTCCCCGGTGTGGGTTTTCATGTGGACAGTTAAACCACTATTGTGACTCAATATTTTCCCACATGATTTACAAACTATGGTTTCCCACCAGTGTGGGTTCTCATGTGGCGTGTTAACACATGACTGTAACTAAATCTTTTCCCACATGTCTGACAAGCATATGGTTTCACACCAGTGTGGATTCTCATGTGAACAGACAAGTTTGTTTCTGCACTACAACTTTTTCCACACACTTTACAAACATATGGTTTCTCACCAGTGTGGGTTCTCATGTGAACAGACAAGATTGATTGTTCACCAAAACTTTTTCCACACACTTCACAAGCATATGGTTTCTCACCAGTGTGAGTTCTCATGTGAACAGACAAGCCTGCTCCTTGCCTAAAACTTTTTCCACACACTTCACATGCATATGGCTTCTCACCAGTGTGGGTTCTCATGTGGTACTTTAAACCATTACTGTAAGTAAATCTTTTCCCACATGATTTACAAGCATATGGCCTCACACCAGTATGAGTTCTCATGTGGTACTTTAAGCTGTTACTGTTACTCAATGTTTTCCCACATATTTTACAAGCAAAAGATTTCTCATCAGTGTGAATTTCTTTATGAGCAGCCAAGTGTCCTTTATGATTAAAACTTTTTCCACACACTTCACAAGAATATGGTTTCTCACCAGTGTGGGTTCGAATGTGGCATGTCAAAACAGAACTGTAACTAAATCTTTTCCCACATGATTTACAAGCATATGGTTTCTCACCAGTGTGGGTTCTCATATGGCGTGTTACACCATTACTGTGACTAAATCTTTTCCCACATATTTCACAAGCATATGGTTTCTCACCAGTGTGAGTTTTCTTATGAGCAGTCAAATTTCCTCTCTGATTAAAATTTTTTCCACACACTTTACAAGCAAACGGTTTCTCACCAGTGTGAATTCTCATGTGAACAGTTAAAATTGATTTGCAACTAAAACATTTTCCACACTCATTACAAGTGTATGGTTTCTCACCAGTGTCCACAGAGCCATGTTCCTTCATTGGTGCTTTTCCACAAATGTCACTTTTCACAGATTTTTCAGATTTGTCATTTTCATGGACACCGTCTGACCTGGAAGAGTTATCCATGTGGTTACTATGCTTCAGAACAAGCTGAGCTCCTTCATGATTGGGCGGTAGCTGCTCTGGTTCCTCTTTGATCTGTGGAGGTTCTGGTTCATTCTGGTCCATACTACAGCTCCTCTCCTGGTTACAGAACTGCTGGTTAGTGACATCTTCTTCCTCCTTACAAATTTGTTGGTCTGAGATGTTTAAAAGTACAAAGAAATACACACAAACAAAAATCACAAAATATGAAATTAGCCTCCTAATAGATATAACAGAGACAAAAGAGATAATTATACTATACCTGATATTCATAATGTGTATGATTTTATTACGAATGGTTCGGTAGAATAAAGAAAATATACAGATACCTGTAACTTATGGAGCTCAAATAAATTTATATGAATTATCAAAGGTAGAAATGTAGAATTAAACTTTCATGTATCAGAAACTGTTTAATCTTCCAACCTCGTAGAATGATTCAGTTGCTGTTTTTCAACAGGACCTGGTCCAATGTGGTCAACGTCCCCACAAGACCGGTAAAAATGTCCTCTTTGTGTATCACAAATCAAAAGCTAACTTCAGATTGTTTCTGAATGTTTCTTCCCTTCACGCTTAGCAACAGGATTATCTTATTTAAAGCCAGAGCTGGTAATCCAGCTCAGAAACACTTTTTGTTATACTGGGTGAAATGGTCCTTCCATCCTGACAGTAGTCAACACATTATGTATTCATAAAAAGAAGAAAAAAAAAATCAGACCTCTGTGAGAGCTGCAGGTCTATAAAAACTGACCAACCGCTGCCATCCACACCGCATGGCAGGAACCGGTCATTCGCACCGTATAGAAAGAACCAATCGATGCCTTTATGTCACGTCTCTGTCCTGTCCCCTCTCCCCCTTCTGGTTGCACTGCTCTTTGTGCCGCTCAGTGTAAATAAACATGGCTGCTAAGTGCTGCTATGCTAAAATAAACAAACAAACAAAAAAACAAGAAGAACAAAAAACAGCTAAGAATCAAGTCTTGGAGGCGTTGACGTTTGCAGTGATTTTAAGCTTCTTTTAGTGCTTTATAAATGTCTTAATGGTCTTGGGCCTTCTCATCCATCTGATATGCTTTTAATCTATGAACCCTCGCGGACCCTGAGGTCCTCTGGAACCGGCCTTTCAGCTGTTCCCAAAGTGAGAACTAAAACTCACAGCGAGGTCTCATTCCACCATTATGGTCCCCGTCTGGAATAGCCTACCAGAGAACCTCAGGGCTGCAGAGACTGTTGATGAACGTTTATAGCAACCAAACAAAGTATATTTAAAGGAAGATCTATAAAAAATTAAGACAAACTGATGAGGATCCACGACAGTCCGTTAGATTTACATGCAGCCGACTTTTGTTTTCACCAAAGAGACCCGGATGTGACTAAATTTACAGAAGTTCTGTGCTGATATATCCAGGCCTCTTTTCTGGCACAGATGGCACAATTACACTTATTTCTTCTGATTTATTAGGTTTTCTAAAAGTAATAAAACTTGCATTGAAAAGATTTATAGATGGTAATTTATTTGTGAGAATACATTAAAAACTGAGTAAAAATAAAAATCAGTGAAATAGTTCAAAAATATTTTAGATAGATGGAATTTATTGATACCTGGCAGAAAATTCCGGTGTGTCACTCACCCAGCCGGTAAACAGGACAGTACTGAATAATCTTACAGAAAACTGTCAGATCTTACTCTGGGTATTTAAATAGTGTAGAAAAGTGAAGCTTTCTGATAACTAAAATGGTCCAAATGAGAACTGAAGGGCTGATGCAGCATTTTACCGTTTTATTTAAAAATTTTTAGAAAGTGCCCAAATGGCAGACAGGGTCGTTCTTAAAGCGTGGGGGGGCTGGCACATACATCGCCGGGAAATAACAGCTGGCCAGGGAAAAAATTTCAGTCAAGCAATTTTTTTGTTGCTTTAATCCCTGACATCAGGACTCCGCAGAGCCTACGGCGGTTACGCCGACGCAGACGGGGCGCGAGTATATATCCGTCTTTACTGTCCAGATGAGTGCTGCACAAAGGCACGAAAGACACGAACACTTCCTCCTCCTGCAGAGTACGCGAGGAATCAAAACTAAAACACAGCAGCAACATGGCGACGACCGGCATCGATAAACGGAGAAGAACATTTAGTGTGAAATTAAAGAAACTGTCCTGGAGTATTCACGCAGACATTCCGGAGCGAAAGCTGCAAAACACTTCGATGGTGACCCAAAACACATCAGGTGTTGGAAAAGCAACAGAATAAACTGTCCGGAGCTGAGAAAAGCTGAGCGGAGGGGGAGGAAAAAAAGCACTTGGAGACAGCGCTCATCGATTGGATTCATGACGTGTGAGAAAAACACAACAGAGAGGTAATTGTTCTGCACGTTTAAGTTTTTTCATGCTGCAGTTTTCCCAGAACATTTTACTGGGTTCAAAACTGACACAAAATGTTGATTTATTCATTGTAATCCGTTTGAAAAATATAAATATAACCTTCTTCTCCAATAAAAGCCCCGTCAGTATTAGAGGATTTACGGTATTGTGGATTTCAAGTCAAAGGATCAACTGTAACTAAGACGCCGACATCGTCCACTTCACAAAGAAAGACCGGCAGATGGATCTGGTTTTCATCTATTAAGGTACGCCTGTGTTATAAACCAGCTGTTATTCACACGGGATTTGTGGACCGAGGAAACTTCTGGGTTACTCGTCTTTATTGTGGAGGTTTTGTAAAACGTCCAACAAACTGCTTCTTGTTAAATGTGCGAGCCGATTCCTGCAAGGTTTGGATTTTTTCTAAAGGTTTTTATTTTCCCTCTGTCCGTCCCTTACTGTCCGTCTCTACACAGTAATTCTTTACAGTGTAGAGAATTTAGGAGGTGTTGTAGAATGGATAAATGTAAATTAAGACTTTAATTTGCTGTTAAATATGTTTTTAGTCAAATTACGTGTCATGGTTTCAGAGCTCTGTCCATGGTGATGATGTCAGCAGCGTCAGCTTCACTGGATGATAATATTCTCATTTGTTTTTCTGGGTGAACTTGTTTTATATTTACAGATTTTGGCTTTGCAGAGTCGTTTATGGATCATCTCTGTAACCTAAATGATGTTCAGTTTTCTGGTGGTGATGTTGAATAGGTGTCTTGTTGCTGGGAGTTTTATCAGTGGGGGTTTTGGGCACCGATGACTGAGGTGAAGCCCCAGCTGTGGAGCTCACAGTTCACCACTAGGGATGCACAATGTTGGAATTTTGGCCGATATCCGATATGCCGATATTTTAAAACTCATGTGGCCGATAACAGATATCAATACAGATATTAAGCAGTCATTGCAAATAGCAGTTTTGTTATCCGTTTCCAACACTTTGAAAAATAGGGGTAGGAAAAAATATAGATACTCTGAAATATCGCAATATTTTCAATATTTTTTAATCTATTTTACTTACAAAATCTCAATATTTTATGAATTCTCACAAGATTTCATATCAGCGCGATGAAATATTGCAAGATGTCTTTTTCGTAAAAATAGATCAATACCGCGTTTTTAAATGTCAATATGATATCAGCATTTGAAGACTGTGGAATTTTAGTGAATTATCATGAGATTTCGTAACAGAACGATGAAATATTGAGAGATTTCGTTAGTAAACTAGATTGAAATCACATTTTAAAATGTCAATAAATCAGCGATATTTCAGAGTATCAATATTTTTCCCACTCTTAGTCTTTTGAAATTTTAAAGTCTGTAAAAATAAGTTTTTAAAAAAGTTTTTGTGGGTTTTTTAGACTTTAGAAACAGCGTGCTGATTGGTTCAAATATCGGTGGGGTGGTTGATTATATTGTGCGTCCGTATTCACCACTGCTTAATGTCCATCTGTCCTCCTAAAAATAAACATCTACATTGGCCTGTTTGTACCATTAGTTCACTAAGACCACTGAAGGTTTACGTACCTGTTTGAGGAATCATGATGATGTTCAACAATCTGGGCTGATCATCAGTTTCCTCCTCGTTCTGGATGCTGGTGTGTTGAAATTCAGGTTCAGACTTGCACTGAAGCTCCATGTCAGTCTCATCCTTCAGAGCAAGCTGCTCTCCCTCCTGACTGATGTGGACTTCCTCCTGGCCCCCGTTTTTGGGTGGAGGTTCTGGTTCCTTCTGGTCCAGACTGGAGTTCATCTCCTGTTTCAGGAGCTGCTGGTCAGTAAGAACTTCCTCCTCCTTACAGTCATGTTGCTGTGGGAGGTCTGCAGGAACAAACAACACAACAACATTCAGCAGGAAACGTTTATCTGAACATGATTCCAGTTGAGATTCTCTGTGGATCTTTTTATGCAGCTGGAATAATGATTTATAGTAAACATTACTGTGGTCTGTTACTGTACAGTAACACATGTCCCATCAAGCTAAACATAAAGCTACTGGACAGTCCAAACTGGGATCTACAGGAGGGTCTAGTCGTGGTTTCCTGCTACATCCTCGATAGAATGCTAGTTAATATAATGATGTGTTAAAAAGACAGGTGGATATTTTAATACTGAGGCTGCTTGGCAACTTAAAACGAAGCTATGAGGGGTAGGGCTGAAAGTCAACCCTACAAATTGGGACTTCAACAATCACGTATGTCATCTGTGATCCGCCGGCTTGTGTGTAAACAGATGCGTGCTGAGCCGTCGGTGCAGATCTGGAGAAATCAAGCCGTCTACGCAGTGAATTAACGTTAGCAAGCAAGTTCGATTTCTGCATGACGGTCCTGCTTGTTTTTAGGGTTTCAAGCGATTATTTTGATAATCGATTAGTCACCAGTTATTTTGTCAATTAGTCAACTACCGTATTTTCCGGACTACAAGTCGCATCAGTCAAAAAATGCATCATGAACAGGAAAAAAACATACATAAGTCGCACCGGACTATAAGTCGTATTTATTTATTTAGAATAGGGTGATTTTCGGATTTTTCATATCTAAAAATGACCCAATCAGTTCAATTTCAAAGGTAATGCTTGTAAATGATCATAAACATAATAACTAAGAAGGATAAACGTGTTTTTTGAGGATTTGTTCCACTGCACAGACAGAACAGCCAGATGTCCAAAACGAACTCCTCTCACTGAGATAAGGCTATTTTGGCATTTTTGCCCTGGGAGCAGAATGTAGTTGTCACAAGCCCGGACCGCCCACTTTTGACATTAGACAGTAATATTTACTCCTTGGCTCATGTCAATCAATATGAATTGATACTGAAAAATATGTTAAATTATTTTGATATACAAGTCGCACAAGCCGTCAAACTATGAAAAAAAGTGTGACTTATAGTCCAGAAAATACGGTAATGAATTTGACCGATTTTATGACACGTCTGTTAATCTGACATAGCGACCGTCGTAACGATGTAAAAAATTGTGTCTGATCCTGGCTTTAAATGAACGAGGAGAATCTGATCTAAGTTGTGAGCCGTTTATTTACGAACCTTTTTTTTTAAAAATCCAAATTGTCGACGCTGCGTTGGTGTGACACGTCGTGCCATCGTGGGAGTCTGATGTCCAACACTCTTCAATCATGTGAACGCTTCAATGGGCAGAAAGTGTTCAGAAAATGAGTTCCAAAACATTTACTATAATTTACAATTTGTACAATATCTAAATTTTTACTTTTATTTCTGTATTTTTCCTCCATATTTAAAAATCTTATATAGAACATTTAATATATATACAATTTTTTCAATAGCTTTTACTCTTCTATAGTCTGAGTTTTTTTGCATCGCTAGAATGTTCTTGTGTGGAAAGTTTTTGGAGTAAAGCTGTTTTGCATGGAAGATGATTGTAGTGTTTCATAATGATTTTAAGTGAATAAAAAATCCAAAATAGTGATCTCACTGTCAAAGCACGGGGAGACGAAGCAGACTTATCAACCTTTACAATGAAAACATAAGTTCAATGAAAATGTTGACCAATAACTCAGAACATTTCCACCAATCGAGTATATATTGTTGGGGTGTGTACGTTTGAAATATTTCAATACAAATCTTGCCTTACACCTGTAAAATTACAATCCTAGGCTATTTTCTTGATCAAGATTACTGTTTATTGAATTCTGTAATGGAAGAGGATTAGGGCCACTAGAGAAAAAAAAAAGAAAAATTCTGAGAAAAAAGTCAGAATTCTGACTTAAATCTCAGAATTCTGACTTTTTTTCTCAGAATTCTGACTTTTTCTCAGAATTCTGACTTTAATCTCAGAATTCTGAGAAAAAAGTCAGAATTCTGACTTTAATCTCAGAATTCTGAGAAAAAAGTCAGAATTCTGACTTTTTTGGAAATTGAAAAAAAAAAAATCCAGAAATTTTTTTTTTCCTGTTCTGGAAAAAAGTCAGAATTCTGAGATTAAAGTCAGAATTCTGACTTTAATCTCAGAATTCTGAGAAAAAAGTCAGAATTCTGACTTTAATCTCAGAATTCTGACTTTTTTTTTCTCAGAATTCTGACTTTTTAATCTCAGAATTCTGAGAAAAAAGTCAGAATTCTGACTTTAATCTCAATTCTGAGAAAAAGTCAGAATTCTGACTTTAATCTCAATTCTGAGAAAAAAGTCAGAATTCTGACTTTTTCGGAAATTGAAAAAAAAAATCCAGAAATTTTTTTTTTTACTGTTCTGGAAAAAAGTCAGAATTCTGAGATTAAAGTCAGAATTCTGACTTTTTTTTTCTCAGAATTCTGAGATTAAAGTCAGAATTCTGAGAAAAAAGTCAGAATTCTGAGATTAAAGTCAGAATTCTGACTTTTTTCCTCAGAATTCTGACTTTTTTCTCAGAATTCTGAGATTAAAGTCAGAATTCTGACTTTTTTCTCAGAATTCTGAGATTAAAGTCAGAATTCTGAGAAAAAAGTCAGAATTCTGAGATTAAAGTCAGAATTCTGACTTTTTTCTCAGAATTATTATTTTTTTTCTAGTGGCCCTAATCCTCTTCCGTAATTCTGAAATGAAAAATATTGAATGAAAAATAAGAACGGGACAGTTTTTTAACGGTTCTTTAGAAGGAACGGCTCCTCAGGATCTGGTTCCCTCCAAAGAGCCGTGAATCCCATCTCCAGATGGGATGTTGCTGATGTTTTTATTGATCATCTATCTGTAGATAATCAGAACTCCGCTAGTTTTCAGCCTGGTTGCGTTCATGTTACTGAAGCTTCAATGTAGTATTTGCGATTTTTCAATGAGCATTTTTAGAAAACGACCATTAAACATTTAAACAGCGACTATATGGCTTACTTAGCCACATAGCATGTTGTTAGCATCTGCTTGGTTATGGAGTCCAGTCTGCAAACCACATCAATATAACATCGGTGACTGCCTCATTTCTGTCTCTGAATGTAACTCCAGTTATGAAGAAACAACTTTAACATCAGTGTGTTTCATACCTGCTGTGTGGAAGTTTCTTCCTGGTTTCCAGCTGATATCCAGCAGTCTGCGATGACGATCCATCTCTTCTTCGTACTGGACGATGGTTTTTTCAAACTCTGAGAATATTTCTTCAGCAGCAGCTGTTAGTCGCGCGCTGATAAACTCTCTCAGATGATGAACTGAAGACATTGTTGCTGAAACGCTGAAATATTCAGCTGAGAGACCAAACACAACAACCGTCTTCCTGCTAACAGTGGAGCTTCTTCTTCTTCTGCTGCTGCTGCTGTTTCTGGCGGTTGGTGAACAACTTAGAGAGCATTAGCGACACCTGCTGGTGAGGAGTGTGGGTCAGGACCAGGACGACCATCCACACTGGAATATTAAACTTTAATCTGCTTATAAGCTATAAAAGTTAGTAAAGAAATAGGTTCAAACTTTTACAAAAGCTGTTGATTATCATTTGACCAGGTATTTGATATAGTTTAGTTATAACTAGCTTAGGCTGCAGGACATACTTGCTGCAGCTTGACAGCATGTCATTTCTACTTTGCTGTGTGTGTGTCGTGTTACACCAGAATGCACACACATTGACATCGGCAGACGTCAGCTTCTTCACGTTCACCATTTTTACCAGATGAACAAATAACATGTTATTTCACAATCAAAATATCAGAACAATAAATGTTTAATGAACACATAAATGATCAGTATGGTGGTGAAGCTGCAGCCGCAGGTCTTCATCCATCTGGTCAGAAAATGGCTGCATGAACATTTACAGTAATGATCAGCAGGTTTTAAATTCATGACAAATTAGTTTATTTCTACATCACATTTCATTTAAAGGACAATTAAAGGTGCTTTACATAAAACATTAAAGGTGGAGCAGAAGTAAACAAACTTTGAAAAGAAAATTTGAAAAATCTAACATTTTAAATTTGATTTAAAATTGCTGTGTTTCATCAGACCTGCAGTTTTCTGGGAGTTTGTTCCACATGTGAGGAGCATAAGACCTGAACGCTGCCTCTCTATGTTTAGTTCCGACTCAGGGACCAGGAAGTAGACTTGACCCTGACGACCTGATCTGGTTGGTTCATAACGACCCAGAAGATCCTGAATGGATTCTGGTTCTAAAGCATTTAGAACATTTATAAACCAACAGCAGGATTTAGAAGTCCGGGTAAAGATCTGAAGACTCGAGGTCTACGATCCACTTTCCTGGTCTTGGTGAGCATAGATATATAATCACTAGATAGGATATGAGGGTGTTTCCAGCATCAGCACTGGCGACCATCTCACCAGTCATGTCGCCCACTCGTTACATTGACTTACTGGTGATGAGCTGTTTAAATAACCACAACTTGCTCAATTTGACTGGTTTGGTTTGTTATAAACCAGTCAGAGATGTAGTTATGAAACTGCATCTGTTACGCCCATGAGTAGGAAAACAGCTGGGATCAAGAACAGAAGCAACCGTTTACCCATACTTGCCAACTCTCCTGAATCACGTGGGTGATTTTTTAACGTCATCTCCCACCGATCAGATGAGGAAGAGGAAGAAGAAGAAGTAGTCACTCAGATACACACTAAAGGAGAAACCACCTGATCCACTGCACCCTGGTTACAGACAACTCACCCACGGAAAACACAAAATTCTCACCTTTGTGTTTTTTGAGGGGAAAAAAGATGGAGAGGGAGAGAGCAAGGTTATTATAGTTAACTAAAACTAACGGAAAAAAACTAAAACTGAAAAAAAAATTTCAGTTAACTGAAATAAAAATGACAGTTTTTAACTAAATGAAAACTAAAACTGTATTGTGTCTTTACAAAACTAACTAAAACTAACAATCATTGCAGAAACATCCTGAGTTTTAGTCTTTGTAAATTAATATAATACATGAGCCTTTTGGGTTGATTTGAAATCCATTTTTATTTAATCTTTTTTTCTTTGCTCTACTGGTTTTACTCCAAGTGACTTTCTGATGATTTTGAATGTCACACCAGACAAACACCTATAATTTACTAAAAAGAAAACCCCAAAAAACTAAAAACAACACTGAAACTAATAAAAACTAAACATTTTCCAAAAATAGAAACTAATAAAAACTAGCAAATCTGCTCAAAAAACTAACTAAAACTAACTAAATTGAAAAACAAAAAGTCAAAACTAAATAAAAACTGAAACTAATTAAAAATCCAAAACTATTATAACCTTGGGAGAGAGAGAGAGAGAGAGAGAGATCCCTTTTACACACCAGCGGGATATAAAATGTCTGCAGGAAAACATGAGCAGAAACAGAGCGCATGTCAGGTCTCCAGTGGGCAGTGAAACATCCAGATGTGAAACATCCCGATGAAAAGCAGAACAAACAACAGAAGCGCTGCATGTCCGCTTGTGAAGAGGAGCTGATTAAGGCGCAGTTTTTAACCACTGCGTCCTCCACAGCGGCATAAATGTTCTACAGAACCAGATCCATCTTCAACAGTCTATGATGACAAGACAGATGTCCAGACTCACCTTGCACCATCCGAAAATGTAACTAATGAATGTAACTAATGATGCTCTGAGGCTGCTTCTGCATGTGCCGAGATGGCACAGTGCCAGCCAACTGTTTGTCAATCTTAGATTGCCCACGTTTAAAGCACTTTTAAGAAATCTCCTTAGGAATTTTGTGTCGACTTGTCGTATCCAAAAATGACATCATAGTGGTTAACAAATCCTGAAAAAGTCATACAAGATATAAATCTTATATGTGGAGATACTGGTACATGAACTTGTTTTTTTAATGCAGTGTGCCGTGCTCATAGTTTTTAGTGTTTTTATGTATTGTATGTTTATGTATTATTAACTGTTTGTGTGTTTTTTGTTTTGTATTTTATATGGACCTCCCTTTGTGTCCGGAATAAAGCATTATATATAACTCTGGAGGCTGTTGTCAGATATTTGCATTTTTACCTGTGTAGGAGGAGAGGCCAGAGGGCAACAAGACTCTTACTGTCTCAGCATTATAGCGTAATCAGGCACTTTGTATGATGTATTAGGATTTTTTCCACCTCAAGTAGAATGACATCGAAATTAAAATAATAAATAGAAAACCTGATATTTGTTTAGATTTATCTTCCAGCTTGATCGCACTTCATTATACACATGAGTACAGGATAAATTATATACAATATTTTTTCACAATAAATAAAAATATGAAAAGTGGAACAGTAATCGCTGTTTACTGTATTTTTACAGATGTAGAAATCCTACAGCGAGTGATCAGACCCCTTTAAAATTTTCACTCTGTTTCATTGCAGCCAATTTGCCAAAATCAAAAAAGTTATTTTATTTCTCATTAATGTCACTCAGCACCCCATCTGGACAGAAAACAACAGAAATGCAAAAATTATTGCAAAAAATATTAAAGAAAAACTGAAATATCTCATGGTCATAAGTATTCAGTACTTTGCTCAGTCCTGAGTAGAAGTACTTCTGAGCTGGTACAGCCATGAGTCTTCTTGGGAATGATGCAACAAGTGTTCCACACCTGGATTTGGGATCTTCTGCGTTCTTCTTGCAGATCCTCTCCAGTTCTGTCAGGTTGGATGGTGAACGGTGGTGTTCAGCCATTTTCAGGTCTCTCAGAGATGCTCAGTTGGGTTTAAGTCAGGGTTCTGGCTGGGCCGGTCCAGAATGGTCCAGAGTTGTTCTGATCTACTCCTTTGTTATTTCAGCTGTGTGTGAGGGTCATTGTCTTGTTGGAAGGTGAACCTTCGGCCCAGTCTGAGCTCCTGAACTCTGGAAGAGCTTTTCTTCCAGCATCTCTGTACTTGGCCGCATTCATCTTTGCTTCAACTGCAACCAGTCGTCCTGTCCCTGCAGCTGAAAAACAACCCCATAGCATGATACTGCCACCTCCGTGCTTCACTGTTGGGATGGTATTGGGCAGGTGATGAGCAGTACCTGGTTTTCTCCACATACCGCTTAGAATTAACTCCAAAAAGTTCAATCTTGGTCTCATCAGACCAGAGAATCTTATTTCTCTCAGTCTGGGAGTCCTTCATGTGTTTTTGGCAAACTCTATGGGGGCTTTCATATGTCTGCACTGAGGAGAGGCTTCCGTCGGGCCACTCTGCCATAAAGCCCCGACTGGTGGAGGCTGCAGTGATAGTTGACTTTGTGCAAAAAATTATCACAATTATTTTGGCCAATATTGAAATCACAATTTTTCAATTATTTTCTAGTTACACAATGCATTAATTTATCATTTCTTTCTAAGGTTTCTAGCATTGAACATCAATACAATATGTAACTTACAGCTGTTTTGCTACGTATAAGACATTAAATAAAATAAATCTACTTTGAACGTTACATTAACGTGAAAAACATAGAAAAAACGTAAATATATCCAAAATAAACAATGTATCCAGCTGTTCTACAATTTCTCTATATTTGAAAAATAAAATCAATATACTTATTTGTATCAAAAAAAATCCCAAAATAAACTTTGTTGAGCTTTAATGCAATGCTAGAACATTTCAAATCTAGCATTTTTGTTAATGACACCCCAAAAATTGCCTGGGATAACCTCAAAATAACTTTTAGAAATTGTGCCAAGAAAAATAGCGAAAAATGTAGAAAAAAGTTTTAATTCAATTATATGACTTTCGAGATTGTTTGACACAAAAATTTAAATCAAAATTAAAATTTTGATTAATTGTACAGCCCTACTTTTTACATTTATTATTTCACGTCTGTTCCATTTTCTTTTTCCCTCAAACATACAGAATAAATACAGCAAATCTTACATACATGAAAGTTTACTGTTTACTGTACGATCACTATGAAATTAATAAGAATCTTAATAGTTGAACTGAACACGTAGTTCATTTCCAACATAAAGAATATCATTACCCTAATTTTTCTACGGTACAGCAAAGTTTAAGTGCTGGAGGCAGCAAAATGCAAAAACATGGAAACATCTATGCCTTCCCATAGTCCGGACCGCTCCGTGTTTTGGAACTTTTACCACACGCAGGATTAAACATTCTCACAAGTTTGCATTCGCATGTGGTACCTTAAACCAGAACTCTGTGTAAATCTTTTCCCACATGTTTTACAAGCATATGGTTTCTCCCCAGTGTGAGTTCTCATGTGATCATACAACTTTGATGTGCCAGTAAAACATTTTCCACACACTTTACAAGAATAAGGTTTCTCACCCGTGTGGGTTCTTATGTGAACAGTTAAAGTTGATTTGCAACTAAAACCTTTCCCACAATCATTGCAAGCAAATGGTTTCTCCCCAGTGTGGATTCTCATGTGAACATTTAAATTAGCTTTTCTACGAAGACATTTCCCGCACTCATTACAGGAATGTATTTTTTCTCCAGTGTACACAGAGCGACGTTTTTTCATTTGCGAATTTTTCTTTAAAGCTTTTCCACAAATGTCACTTTTCACAGAATTTTCTGATGTGTCATTTTTGCAGTAACCATCTGGCCTGGAAGAGTTACCCATGTTGTTATTGTGCTTCTGAACAAGCTGAGCTCCCTCCTGATTGGTGGACAGCTGCTCTGGTTCCTCTTTGATCTGTGGAGGTTCTGGTTCATACTGGTCCATACGACAGTTCTTCTGGTTACAGAGCTGCTGGTTGGCGACATTATCTTCCTCCTTACAAATATGCTGGTCTGAGGTGTCTAGAAGGACAAAGGGACACAAGAAATATCACAAAATTTAGAATCTTTCCCCTAAGAGACAAAAACAGAGTTTAAAGAGACTGTTAAAATATACCTGATATTAATCATTTTCAGAACTTTATTACAAAATCAGTTTTCCCTGGCTGCCGCCACCATTGCATGGCAAAATAAAATGCCCAAAATAAGCAAATAATAAATAAATAGATATATATTTCCAGCACTATCAGTCAGGATGGTGATTTAGTGATTTAATTGCAGTTGCTCTTCACAAATGTCAGTCAGTCGCATAGAAAGGTGGTGGCACTGTTTCCAAATTATTTCGTGGATCTACTTGTCAACACCACAGAGGTAATGATTCAGCAGTGTACTTATTTTTTGTGCGCCCGTACACCCGTGCACGTGCACAACTTCATCTGAGAGAGCGGCCGTCCACAAATACGTAAGGAAATATGTCAAATTTAATGGAGCAGGAGAAAGATGGTGGATGGAATAAAGAGAGGACAGCGAGGAGACATTAGACCAGAGACCAGCAGCACGGATGATGATGATGATGATGATGCAGGTCTTCACAGGTAAAGGAAAGATTAGAACTTGTTGTAAAAAACATCTACTGGAGGGAGACACCAGGCAGGGTTCTGGTAAAATGTTTTAGTCTTCTCGTAAAGAACAAACTCTAAAGAACTAAGATTGAGTTGAATCATTGCTAAAGTTTAGGGAAACGGGTAAAGCAGATGGCGAACTATGCGAGAATAAAAAAAAATAGTAGGGGTGGGACAAAATATCCATTCACTGAAATATCACGATATTTTCATATGCCGATATATCGATATTTAAAAGCATGGTATTGATTTAATTTACTAAAATCTCATGAGATTTCATCATTCTGTTGCAACATCTCGCGAGATTTCACCGTTCAGTTGCGAGTGCATGCCGGAGGGCAACTGGAGGCTGCAGCAAATGAAAATCCTGAGCCTGAACTTTTTTTGGGAAGAGTGGTTTTGATTATAGAGCGTTTATTCGCATATACATTGGAGAATTTGACCTAAAATAGGGGCTATTTTTTGTGACTGGGGTCTAAATCGTGACTTTCTTGCTGCTAGATGGGTATATCATTTTCTGCAAGCATAACTGAAATATTCACAAGTATTATTTTTCCGAGTCATGTCTCCAGTGTTGTGGCTCGCTGGGTTGCCAGTCACTTTCAGCTGTAATCAGTAATCCGTCATGCGACGCCTGCTGTCTGCTCTGCTTGGACGGCTCTATAATACCCACAGAATTTGAAAATCCAGACTCATCCTTTATCTCCCAGCATTTTGAAACATATAAACGTCTCATTCTTCTCCAGAACACATTCAGTCGTCATCTGATGTAGTTGTTTTGATTGTCTGTGTGACGTCTCGGGAGATGACAGCCGTCAACACGGACAGCAGACGCGGGATCAGACAAGATAAATAAATAAAAACAAAACATTGTTCAGGAGTCTGAAACTGCGTCCAAATCAAGCCCGTGAGTCTGGAATGCGGCGTATTTACGCTCCCTCAGCTTCTTACACAAACTACTGCAACACTTCAGTCTCCGACTAGATCTTCAAGCCACGCTCAGCAACAGTTATTTTCAAGTCCTTTATCAATATTTTAATTAATTTAGGACGGCTTCATAAACTCCGCCTCCATGATGATGCACCGTAGCCGACGTTGAGCAGCCATTCACTGCTCAGCTGCAGCTGCATCTGGACCATCATCTTCTAACCACCCCGCTCGACTTGTGATTGGGTAGGACTGTGCACCAATGAGCACCAAAACTGCGTTAATTATCGGTAGATTAAGATGACCAGTTAATGTGGGATTATAACCAACATTTGAGCACAGACCGCACAATAAAAAGTTGTTGCTGTGAGTTTTTTTTCTCCTCTTGCCGCAAAATTGCAGCACGACGGAAATCCTTAAACTTTAAGCCCTGAAATCAAGCTTTAATGATGTCATTTGGTGTAAGTATGACCTGATTCGTAGATGGCAGAAGCAGGAAATGTTCCTGAGTGGGGGGTGTTGTTATTAATGGAAAATAAGAGCACTGCTCTCTGCATTTATGTTCAGTTGCCCTCAAAATTATTTCATTCAACCCTCTAATTGAGCAAGAAAAAAAAAAATCAGCTGTCAAGGAAATAAGATGAAATTGACTAATAATAAATAAAAATTATATGAAAATCATGACATTGATTTTTAATTGTGGTCTGAACGAAATATTAAAAACAAACACACAAAAATAAAACAAGTCAACAAGCATGATGGGGACGTCTGCACCTGTTCACAGGTATGTTGGTCCACTGTCATGAAAAAGGTGCTCTAATGTGTCTGGGGGCAGCTTTGTTTGTTTTTTCTAAATAATTATTTTCAAACACAATTCAAAAGCAATATTTTATTTCACAAAATTATAATTTCGTAAATTTTCAATTATTATTAGTTTCTTTAATTCTTTGTTATTTGGATTACTGTTGTGAATTTAGCCTTTTCTTTAACACACTGCAATCCGTTGACTGGTTGAAAAATGTGTCACTTCCCAAACGATCCGGCATAAAAACAAAGCGGGGATGACTGATCCGTTTCTATCTCGTGTGGTGCTTTGGTTAAAGGCGTTGATGTCACGCAATCATGTGCAGTAGCAGCACAAATTGCTTAATACTCCGCCTCCAGGGTAAAGGTGCAGATTTCTGTGGGGACGCAACGTGAAATCAACATTTGTACCAAAACCCACCCGACCCAGACCTGTGGGTGGAAATGGGGCTTAAGACCACTGAAGGTTTACGTACCTTTTCTGTGTAACTTTGTTCGAGGCATCATGATGTTCAACAATCTGGGCTGATCATCAGTTTCCTCCTCGTTCTGGATGCTGGTGAGTTGAACTTCTGTCAACGTTTCTTCAGGTTCAGACTTGACTTGAACCTCCATGTCAGTCTCATCCTTCAGAACAAGCTGCTCTCCCTCCTGACGGATGTGGACTTTCTCCTGGTTCCCCTCCATCTGTGGAGGTTCTGGTTCCTCCTGGTTCTCGTCCATCTGTGGAGGTTCTGGTTCCTCCTGGTCCTCTTCCATCTGTGGAGGTTCTGGTTCCTCCTGGTCCTCTTCCATCTGTGGAGGTTCTGGTTCCTCCTGGTTCTCGTCCATCTGTGGAGGTCCTGGTTCCTCCTGGTTCTTGTCCATCTGTGGAGGTTCTGGTTCCTCCTGGTCCTCTTCCATCTGTGGAGGTTCTGGTTCCTCCTGGTTCTCTTCCATCTGTGGAGGTTCTGGTTCCTCCTGGTTCTCGTCCATCTGTGGAGGTCCTGGTTCCTCCTGGTCCAGACTGGAGTTCATCTCCTGTTTCAGGAGCTGCTGGTCAGTAAGAACTTCCTCCTCCTTACAGTCGTGTTGCTGTGGGAGGTCTGCAGGAACAAAACACACACAACATCATTCATGATGTCATCTTGCATCCATTGCTGGCTTGACTGTCCCATTACAGAACGGCTCTGTACTGGGATGCCCCTTAAACCCACCAGTTGAGGTGGTTGAAGAGAAGAAGACTAACTAGCTACGCTCTCATCCAAGCCCCCCTCCTCACCGGCCCAAACTTCTAATCACTGGCTTCCCCGCAGAACTCCTTCAGAGCAGCGATGCTCTGATTCAGTTTTCGTCCATCAACACATATTCCAGTACCTGGGGTTTAGGTGGCTCCCCATATAGAGTACCAATTTAAAACTTGTAAATTGTAGTTGACCTATTAAATCTATGATTTTATAAATAAAATTTGATTTGAACCGCCCCTAAACTTTGGTTCTGCTGTTAGGTGTTTAGCTTTTTGTCATTGTTATTAAATGTTTTTATTATCATTTAATTTTTCACTTTAATCATCATTTATTATTTGTGTATTTGATTTGTTTTTTGTTTTTTGCTGCTTACCACTGTATTGTTAATTGTCTGCTTCTGGATGTTTTTGTGTATTTTACCTTTTAATCAGTTTGGGGAGGTACTTTGAATAAGCCTATGAAGGGCTTTATTATCTCTCCTGCACTTTTATATTTTGTTGATGTTTTTCATTGCTTATTTCCTTTTCATGTATAATGGTGCAAAAAATAAACTAAACTAAACTAAGTGGCTCATTCAATAGTTATTCTTATAGGATTTGAAGTGTGATATTGTTGTTCCATCATTCAACTACCTTGAAGAGATTAAAGGCACACAATGTAACTTTTAGACCTTAAAAATCTGCGTTTCTGACTGGTTTTGATGACACACCAACATTCATTATGTGCATTTTCGAGCCATCACTGCCCAGTGGCGTCCTGAGGTTCAGAAAGTGCACTATGTAACTTTTCCATCCGAGACACAACTGTGACATTGCAGCTGACTTTTGGTTGTGGTCACTTACTAGCAAACAGATAAACCAGACATGAAAACTGCTAAAAGTTCCATTATGGATCTTTAAACTATAAAACATGAATTATCACATGAAAACAATGATTACCACAGAACATTTTTAAATTATGTGACAGTTCAACTCAAACCAAAGTATTTCCATGAATAAAATCTTGGGATTGGATCAGTGATGGCTGTATCGACGAATACCGAATTCTGTACTTTTATTGGTACATACCAAATTCCATCAGTACTACGAGTGCAAATTCATGTAAAATCAAATGGTATCATGTTTCAGTACATAAACACATCCTTTCGACGGTGAGGGAGTGAAAGAGTTGGCGATTTCTGTGTTGGACGTGAACGTAGCATCGCACGCATGACATCAGTCGTCACGGCCTGAGGGTTCAGTCATAACAAGCGGCTGATCGAAGGCGCTGGTCTGGCTCCACTTCGCTAAAACATCAAGCTTGCTGCAATATTTGAGATGCAAAACGCAAGACAAGCGGTGGGAACACATCTAAACTGAGGAAGCAATTAAGTAAACAATATTCTTCTCAATATGCATATCTTCCCTACATGTAGGTCATCTTTAGCAATCTCAGGCTCCGCCCCCTTAACAAGCAGTTTTTCAATTAAATGGTTTTCTCCCCAGTCATATATCCTCACCTCCATACATGCATCACATCACATGATTAAAATATGCATATATCAGTTCTTTCACACATCCATGGTTTAGACACACAGAAAATCATACATAAATGTACATAAACATATATAAAATTTCTCGGCGTTGTTTTATACTAAAAAAGTTAAATCAGAAAGCCCATATAAATTAGATAAAAATAAAAGTTAGTGAAAGTACGTTATTAAAAGTAAAGGATTCGTTGGACTGTGGTTTGTTGTGCATGCTGTACTGCTCCCATCCTTTAGTTAGTGCTCTGAAGTCTGGGGAATCACATATAGCAGTACAACTAAGCCTTTGTATTTGTTGCAAATAAGGGCCATTAGAATTATTAACAGGGGAGGTTGCAGAGTGCAAACCAACTATCTATTTGTTGAAACTAGACACGTAACAGAGGATCTTACTGACCTGGAAATCACCTGGTCCTCCATTAACAGCATTTTGGTTAGAGGACATGTTGCCTTTTCTTAAAGGGGAAGTTCAGGATTTTTGACATAGGGCCTCATTTTGGAGTGAGCCAGGTTCCTACTTATCACTGGAGATAGCTTCATCTTATTTCATTGTAAGATTGTTTTGTTAACACGGCATTTACACAGATAATCTTGTGTTATAACTGATTTGCCTCGGGTGTTCTGTGGGGTGGATATGATTGTTATTAATGACAGGCTAGCAGGTTCCTATTTACTCATGCTAGCATTAGCATCAGAGACCACTGGTAACAAGAATATGACATGAGATGAGATGAAACTGTTTCCAGTGATAAGTAGGAACCTGGCTCACTCACAAATGATGCCCTATGTAAAAAAAATCCTGAACCTCCCCTTTAAATAAGAGAAAATTAAAGGGTAACTGTCTTTTTTTCAACCTGGACCTTATTTCTAGGAGTTTATATGCACTTTTACTCACCGGTAACATTTCTGCATTTCTTTTGACTCCTTTGGAGGATATTATGTTATGAGTACATTCAACATACATCCATACAACGTGAGAGATGGGGCAGCCTCTTTGACATTATCTGCAGAAAAACTCCTTCATTTTATCAATGCTTTAAGTAGAGTGGACATGTCTCTCCTTGGACAGTAAACAATTAAATAGTGTTGTTTTTCCACCCATATGTATGTATTACAAACACAATCAAGTATGTGTTATTTAACATTTATCCAGACGAAGCAAAAAAAAAAAAAAAAAAAAAGTGTAAATTTTCCCCAAATATAATCAATAAATTCGGTTTCTAATCGTTATATTGTATAAATCACAATCAGTCCCGCCTCCTAACTCAGTCTACTGATATGATTGGCTCTTTCCTTACGGCTCTTGTAACTTGATTGGCTGTTCCCACTGTCACTTTCTCTGTTTACGGAACTAGCGTTAGCTTGTCATAGACAGCGGTGCTAACGGTGTTATGTTGCATTTTCACAAAGAAAATAAAGATCAGGAGATATTTTGTACCGAATCATCATAAAACGTTTAAATTACAAAACAATTGTTTTCTCAGCTGCTTTAGAAACATAAATAATGTGATAACGATCAATAACGCCTTATACTCATATTTTCTCTCTCTCCTTCATCTCCGCGTGTCGGTGACTGCCTCATTTCTGTCTCTGAATGTAACTCCAGTTATGCAGAAACAACTTTAACATCAGTGTGTTTCATACCTGCTGTGTGGAAGTTTCTTCCTGGTTTCCAGCTGATATCCAGCAGTCTGCGATGACGATCCATCTCTTCTTCGTACTGGACGATGGTTTTTTCAAACTCGGAGAATATTTCTTCAGCAGCAGCTGTTAGTCGCGCGCTGATAAACTCTCTCAGATGATGAACTGAAGACATTGTTGATGAAACGCTGAAATATTCAGATGAAAGATCAAACACAACACCCGTCCTGCTAACAGTGGAGTTTTCTCTGCGGCGGAAGTTCGACGGCATCATTACAAGGACAAAAAGGTCAAAACGCCAGAAAAACGCAAGTTCTGACAAAAAAATCCACAACAGATAAATATCATGGCTTTTCGTTCTATGGAGTGGAACATGAAAACTTGTTTAATTTCTTATTTGGCTGAAACTTTGTTAAGATTTGCTGGTAAGAGAAATTGAGTTTGTTACAGTCTAAAGATTCTAATTTAAAAATGGGCTTTTTATGATTAGTAAGAACAACTTTCTTGTAAACAACTTGATTTTAAATGGAAAATTCTTCATACAACATTCAATTAAAAAACTCTTAAAATGGCTTAAAATCTTTTTTTTTTTTTAAAGTTAAACCCAGTTTTATTTATTTGATGGGATTAGACCACAGCCCTTCTCATTAGAGAGATGCACATCACCTGATGTGCTTAATTGGTAGTAGGCTTTGGGCCTATACAGCTTGTAGTAAGACAGCATGCATAAAGAGGATGATGTGGTCAAAATACTCATTTGCCTAATAATTCTGCACTCCTCTACAAGAAAGGTCAGAGCAGACTCTACTTCTTAAGGAAGCTGAGATCATTCAACGTCTGCACCAAGATGTTGCAGATCTTCTACAAGTTTGTCGTGGAAAGTGCAATCAACTTTGCAGCATCTGCTGGGGCAGCAGAATTTCATTTAAATAAATTTATATATTGCTGGACCTGACAAGAGGGAAAGGAAAAGGGGACAGAAGAGAGAGAGAGAGAGAGAGCTGCTGCACATGTGAGAAAACAAAATGCCACCTGCAACATCCTCAACAGAAACAAAGCTGATAATGCTTCAAGATTGTTATAGTTAACTAAAACTGATGCAAAAATTACGAAAACTGAAATTGCAAAATCATTTTTGTTAACTGAAATAAAAATGACAGTTTAAAAAAAAAAAAAAAAGATAACTCACTGAAACTGTATTGTGTCTTTACTAAATTAACTAAAACTAAAAAATTATTGCAAGAACATCCTTCGTTTTTACTGAGTGACTTGATTATTTTGAATGTCACACCAGACAAATACCTATAATTCATGAGAAAAAACAAACAAAAAGAACTAAAACTGAAACTAATAAAATTAAAACTAAAACTAAGCACCCCCACCCCCCCCCCCCCCCAAAAAAAGAAAACTAGCAAACTTGCACAAAAAAACTAACTAAAAGTAACTGATTTGTAAAACAAAGAGCAAATCTGCACCCATCAGTAATGAATGTGTGTGAGTGAAATTGTATGAATCTGTGGCTGACTGAGTGTGGATACATATGTGTGTGTACCTGGGTGTCCATGTGTGATTGTGGATGTATGAAGGTTTATAGAATGGTTTTAGAATGTGGTATGTTGACAAAAAAAAAACAGCAGTGTTACTGGCGCGTATTTTGTATTTTTCTCTACCGGTTTGGTCATTTTACAATCAAAATTTTGTTACAGCATCTCACAAATATCAACCTGTCCAGGGACTACAGGTGGAAATTAGCAGTTTTTGTGATAACCTGGCATCCAAATCTCTCCTTTTGTTTATAAAGGTTAATGAAGTGTCCCGGTGGGGAGAAAAACCAAAACCAAAACGAAAAAAAATGAAACTAATTATAAAAACTACTTAAAAAAAACTATTAAAAAACCCAAGTTAACTACATATAACCAAATATATGTATATATATATATATATATTATATAATGTACAGACACAAACCTGACCGTAAGTCCTGGTCCTGACCCACACTCATCACCAGCAGGTGTCGCTAATGCTCTAAGTTGTTCACCAACCGCCAGAAACAGCAGCAACAGAAGAAGAAGCAGCAGCAGCAGCAGCAGCTCCACTGTTAGCAGGAACTGAAGACGGTTGGGTTGTAGTGTTTGGTCTCTCGGCTGAATATTTCAGCGTTTCATCAACAATGTCTTCAGTTCATCATCTGAGACAGTTTATCTGCGCGCGACTAACAGCTGCTGCTGAAGAAATATTCTCAGAGTTTGAAAAAACCATCGTCCAGTACGAAGAAGATCGTCCGCGCAGACTGCTGGATACCAGCTGGAAAGCAGGAAGAAACTTCCACACAGCAGGTATGAAACACACTGATGTTAAAGTTGTTTCTTCATATCTGGAGTTACATTACCCAGAGACAGAAATGAGGCAGTCACCGATGTTATATTGATGTGGTTTGCAGACTGGGCTCCATGACCAAGCAGATGCTAACAACATGCTATGTGGCTAAACCTCGCCGTCCTCAGACATCAGTGTTGGTTAGAAATGTTAAATATCTGCAATAACATAATTTACATCCAGATAAACATACTTACAATCTGATTAAGTTAAAAAGTTTCCTCATCAGCATCTAACTGGAGAATAAAAGGTTCCTCATTGCTGCAGTTTTACAGCAGATTTTCTGTTACCAACGAATGGAGAATGGAAGTAAGTCGATGTCGCGTTGCATTGTGGGGAGTCTCCGCCATGCTGTTTGAATAGTTGGTTACCTGAGTTCATCTTCGAGACTGAGTTCCTTAAAGGTGCATTATGCAAAAAATCAGAGGTCAATGGCAGAAAAAAATGTGATATATAATTTAAAACTGTATCTATTAATGTGTAATCGCTGCACTAGATTAACTTTTATATGTCATTTTTTTTAAAAATGAGTCATTTATATCTACTTGCCAGGCGGTGCACATGTTGAGGCCGCCATATTTGCTCCACCATTTTTTACTATGGTGTCCATGAATGGACAAAATAATGTGTGTGATGTAAGAAGCCTCTGAACTTACAAACTGCTGTACCAACTTTATTTAATGGGAGTTAGGACAGTTTGGGATCAGTAATGCCTTGAAAGACATAAAAATAGTTCCTCATAGTACAGTCATACCTTCACCTGAGTTCACTGGATCCACTCACAGATGAAAACATCTTTGTCTGGGAGAATTTTGGCCACTAATGGCCACCGTACACTCACAACAGTGGCTGAAGTATGAAGTAATTTGAAGGAAATCATCTTTTCTTTCAAAAACCTATCTTTACTACTAGAGGTCAGTCATTCTTGCAAATTGTACCTTTTACTGATTTGGAGAAATTTTTAAATGTGTTTAAAAAAAAAAAAAGGGGGGATAAAGATTTACCGGATAGACTTTATCTACAGAGGCAAGAAACCGTTATGTACACAAATGGCAAAAATCAACAACCAAGATCCACATTTAACCCAGTGAAGCAGTTACAGCCAGGACATGGACTCACTCCCACTCCTGTGTTTTTCTGATGTTTTTCCCTATCTGGTTTGTGGTGTAAGTGCCTAAACCAACCCAAATCCAGAGGCATCGTTCCCCCAAAAAATTTCTTAAAAGTGAATTCCTTCACTAAGTAGTGGGCATTAGCTGAATGTTGTCCTTAACTTTTTACAGACAATAATGATCAAGAATTATGTAAGGGATAAAGCCGGACGAGGTGTCCTTTATTGTGTGACTCCAGGAGGTGTTGTACTGTTTTACCAGCATGTTTCAGCGTCCGATCAGCAAGTTTCACCATGAGGAAGAGTATAGGTTATCTGATTTTCAACTTCACACAATCTGCAGTTAGCCGCAAAATCCGACAGCCGCTGTCAGATATGCAACATTAACTGTACATGGAGAGAGTCCAAGTCTCCAAAACTAGTTCATCTGACTTTCTTCTCTCTTGTGGCTTAAACACACGTGTAATCTATGATCAACGGCTGGATTTTTTTTTTTTCGATTTTAAAAATAAGTAAAGCAAGTTTTTGTGTGACAGCACATTTTTGGCTCCCCAGAGCTTCCATAGCATTTGTTTCATGTTGCAGTATGGCAAGTGACATCATTGCACACACAGAACGGCAAGCGACATGATGGCTACCGGTGAGAGTACAAAGTGTAACACAGCTGAGACTTTGATTCCAAGAGTGTCCATTTATCTATTATTAAGTGAATAATTCAATAGAATTTAAAAAAAAAATAAGATCGGAGACGTTATTTTTAGTCCATTTTGTGGAGCCCTACTGCCATTCTGGTTTGTTGTGTTGGTTGATGGCAAACTTATGAACGGCAGTTTGTGAACCCCTGCTGCCCCCTGTAAAGATTTGTGCCACTGACTATTGCCTCTTCTCTGAGGGCTGCCGAAGATCCACCGGGAATGGAGCTTTAAGAAGAAAATTGTGTTTAAATGGTCAGATAAAAAAAAAACACTTAATCCACTTTAATTCTTCCGTTCTCTTGAAAAATACAAACTGTTTTAACAAGTAAATTAAAGTTTGAATATGGAACATTTTTATTAAAAGCTATATTTTTTTCAAAAATTATACCTCCGCAGGTCGTTTGGGGGTGTACAGAATAAAAGTACAACTTTTCCCAGAAAAATTATATTCTCTGTGTGGAAACAATATTTTGGTCGTAGTCAGGCTTGTACAGGGGAAAACCGTAGAGACGACCAGTGAAGCAGCTGCTTCAGAGCCCTGGAGATATTATCTGTTTCTGAGGAGGAGTGACCTGAGAAGAGCAAAACCTGGAGTAAATTTAGGTGAAGACTTCACTAAATGGACCCACATAAACGTTTTCCACGGAGTAAAACACGAAAATGGCGACTCTTCTCCTGGATCGGTAAGCTAGCTTGTTTGCTAACATGGCTAACATTAGCTGTCAGTTATAAACTCCTCTGTGTTACTTGTTGAACATGCTGCAGACTGTTGGTCACTTGCGCATCGGCAGTGAGCCTGGCATCCCAACGGCTGGAGTTGTTTTTCTGCCGTTGCAACTACAACCTAGACACACGTGATGTCGCTGTTCAGTCCGTGTTCCGCATTCAACCTTTTAAGTCTGATGGAGAAGGGAAGTTTCTCCTTCTGTGGTTTAATGTCAGTCATCCAGGTGGACTTGGAGAAGCTGATTTCTTCTGAAATGGTTCAGTCTGTGATATAAAAAGTTAGAAAGCCACTGTTGAAGAGAATTATTATAGAAGGTAAATTCCAGGGGAGACGAGAACGTCAGACCAATTACACACTTTGAATTCTGCCTGAATATCTAAACTTTGCTTCTACGTCACCATATTAATGATCTTGTTGTTGTTTGTTCCTGCAGACCTCCCACAGCAACACGACTGTAAGGAGGAGGAAGTTCTTACTGACCAGCAGCTCCTGAAACAGAAGATGAACTCCAGTCTGGACCAGGAGGAACCAGAACCTCCACAGATGGAAAAGAACCAGGAGGAACCAGAACCTCCACAGATGAAAGAGGACCAGGAGAAACCAAAACCTCCAGCGATCAAGGAAGAGCAGGAGGATCCAGAACTTCCACAGATCAAAGATGAATGCGAGGAAGTCCACATCAGTCTGGGGGGAGAGCAGCTTGTCCTGAAGGATGAGACTGACATGGAGGTTCAATGCAAGTCTGAATCTGAAAAACTGTTGAAAGAATTTCAACACACCAGCATCCAGAGCGAGGAGGAAACTGATGATCAGCCCAGATTATTGAAAATGATGAAACCTCAGATAAAGTTACACAGAACAGGTGCGTAATCCTTCAGTGGTCTTAGTGAACTAATGATACAAAGAGACCAATGTCGATGTTTATTTTTAGGAGGACAGATGGAGATTAAGAGGAAACTTTGATTGGAAATAATCAATTCCTGTAAAATTTACCATCAAATCCCATCCATCGATTGTGGTAGAAACAATTTTTGATGTCGCCAGGCGGTATCCAACCATCATTTGGTGTTTCGACCCTTAACCGTGACACCCTCAACGTTAGTGGGTCGGCATTGGTGGCCAAATCACTGCCCATCGCCTCCTCCTGGCTTCCAGCTAAGCTCTTCTCTCCGTTCCATAACCAGCAAGATGCTCTCTCTGTTGCCTCCCCCATCCTGCATATCTTCTGTCTTTTTCTCCCTCCTCCTTACCCCTTTTGCCGTGAGCATCCTCCACACTGACAGGGCAGGGAATCCTCTACAGCCGACCTCGACTGGGAAGAGCCATGCCTGCCATCCTTTCTCCCTGCAGTCATGCAAGAGATCCTGGTATTTAGCGTTCTTCCTCTCTAACGCCTCCTCATAGTCTTCTGACCATGGAACTGTAAGTTCAATGAGGATTACCTTCTTTGCCTCTTCAGACCATAGTACCACATCTGGCCTCAAGGTTGTCTGGACAACTTGGGGAAATTGCAATCTCCCCCCACCAGATCTCCCCTCATTTCCCATTATTTGGGCTGTTTAAAGCAGATTGCTTCTTGTTGTTGCTGTGGTTGTCGGGTCCCTTTCATTGGCTGGGCCTCTTTTGAACTGCTTGTTGAGCGTCTTAATTACTTCTCTTAAACAGTGGATTGCCCTCTCTCTTCTGCTTGGTTGGTGTGCAGTCTTGATGTTCACCTTCTTGTCCGCCACTCCAAATCGCTCCCGTGCCAGATTTTATGTTATTGTTGTGAAAGTATTGACTTTCTGCTCAGCTGCCTCTGCTAGTGTGGCTTCTAGCACTTTGTGGAGATCTTGGTCTCGTTGGTTCCATTCCTGGTATTGCCCATCTTGATTGCCCATCTTGGGCCATTTGATTCGTTCCCTTGCAGGGTGAGTTTGGCTCTCTGAGGAGTCATTAGAAGAGTCTCTCCTCCGGTCTTGAGGTGACATAGGTACTGAGGGATCTCCAGGGCAATGGGGTTCTTCCTTCCTGGAGCTCTCCTGCGTCTCACCAGGTGCTACTGCTGTTCGCTGCATCTGTGACCTCTCTTTTCTGCATCAGTCCTGCCTTGGTGTATTTTAAGGCCTTTTGTGCTCTTGCAGATCTGCCGCTACTATTGTGTCTGTCCCATTGAGTCGCTGATCCTTCCCTCCTCTTGGGCAACTCTAGGGGCATTGTATTACTTTCTGTAGCATGAGTTGGTGCCCTCTCGCAGGTGCTGTGCATGAGATTGCAAACGCCAGTCTTTCATGGAGGTCATCTGTCTCTCCAGCATAACCGAATTTCCTCGGTTGCCATCCAGACTTTCCTCCTGGGTGTCTTGGTTGTCCAGAGATTCATGAATACAGCCACATCTAAAGATGCTTCTCCTTCATTCAGTCAGTCAGTCATTTTCTGTACCGCTTATCCAGTTCAGGGTCGCGGGGGTTGCTGGAGCCTATCCCAGCTATTATCAGGCGAGAGGCGGGGTACACCCTGGACAGGTCGCCAGTCTGTCGCACTCCTTCATTCATTTTTGGTGAATTCAGCCTTGGTCAGGAGGAGTCTGTGTCGTCAGGTGGTATCCAATGATCATTGGGTGTTTCAGCAGTGGTGACCAAATCACTGCCCATCTCCTCCTCCTGGCATCCAGCTAAGCTCTTCTCTTCTGTTCCATAACCAGCAAGAGGCTCTCTCTGCTGCCTCCCCCATCCTGCGAGCTGCTGTCTTTCTCTCCCTTCCGTCACCCCAACTGCTGTAAGCAAGCCACCAGGGGCAGGGGGCCTGGCCGGCACAGGGTGGGCTTGTGGGGCTGGTCTTCATGCACTGGTTTGTTGTCACTGCACCGGGGGCCGGGGCGCCCCTGCTTTGTGTGCGTGTGTGTGCGTCAGTAGGGGTATATGTGTGGGGATGGGGGTTGTGGGGTGGCCGGATCTTTTCCGCGCCGGGTGCCTGTCCTGCCCGGCTGCTTTGTCGTGTGGGACTGACTGGGGGCTGGAGGGGGGGAGGGAGGGGGTTGGAGGCCCTGCAGTCCCCATCCTTGGTGTATGTGGGTGGGTGTATGTCTGGAGGGTGGGTTTGAGTGCAGGGGGATGTGTGTATGGTTGCTTGTGGGAGTGTATGGGGGTGAGGGGGCATGGGAGATGTGTGTTGAGTGTGGATTGAGGGGTTTGTGTGTACCGGGGTGAAGGGGTTTGGGTGTGGAGCTTAAGCTTCCCGCTCTTTTTTTTTTTCCAACACGTCCCCACATGTACAGAAATGTAACTTTTTTGCCTCAAATTTTTATTTCCACACATTGATAACACATGGCCACAACTCAGTTTTCTCCTTCCCACGTTAATTATTTGTTGCCATGATTTAATAATGCGTGGCCACAGGATAACATCTTATTGTCATGCCTTACTGCATTGCTACAAGTCACAGCTGGTGACATCGCTGCTGGAAGATGAACTTGCTGTGGAAACACTTGCATGAATGGACCGGACCATTTAACACTTCCGAACCATAGTTTACCGTTGTGTACGGCTTTACATAGTGACGTAATAAACCTGGCTGATGCACAACTCAGCAGACATGTGGTTCTCTGCATCATTTGCTACCAAGAAAATCATGTCTGCCAAGATGTTATCATGGAGCTCATCTCATATTTATAAGTTGCAGCTTCTTAAACCTGAATGGGCTTTATGCACATTGTCCACGTTGACATTGACAAGTCTATAAGTCACATTGACAAGTTGTCCATCTACAGTCTTATCTTGACCAAAATAGAATTTTGGAGAAATTTCAATCAGGGTTTAAAGTGCGCCACAGAACTGAAACTGCTCTTTTAAAAGTTTTTGATGACCTGATAGTGGACTCTGTGATCCAGCTGCCCTTTTACTTTTAGATCTGTCAGCAGCCTTTGACACAGTCGACCACAAGATTTTATTGTCATGGTTCAAGTCTTGTGTCGGCTTTAGAGGCTCAGCCCTGAACTGGTTATACTCATTTTTGTCCCAGAGGTCTATAAGGGTCCATTTAGGTCCTTATACCTCTGAAACAATCCCTCTTGACTGTGGAGTGCCCCAAGGTTCCATTTTAGGTCCGATTTTATTTATTTTATATATGCTGCCATTAGGGTCCATCAAAAGAAGCCACAATATTTCATTCCACTGTTTTGCTGACGACCTCCGCTTCGGCCTGATCCGGGCTGCATGCAGAACTTAATCAACTGTCTTCATGCCATTAAAACCTGGATGGGCTTAAACTTTTTAAGTTTAAATGATAAAACAGAGATTGTTTTATTTGGTCATCCTTTTAACTTAGCAGTGTGCTGGGTCCCCTGGATTCTTTCACTCGCACTTGTGCAAGAAACCTTGTTTTCTTTGACAGTTCTTTTGATTTTGACAAACAGATTTCTCCTGTTGTCAAACAGTTTTTTTTTTCCCAGTTTTTTTTTCAGTTGCATCTTTTAGTTAAGGTGAGGCCTTACATTCCTGTAAGCCAGTTTGAACATGTTGTTCACTTATTTATTTCTTCTAGACTGGATTATTGTAATTCTTTATATTATGTGTCTTCCATCCACCGGATGCAGATGGTCCAAAAGCAGGTGGCTTTTAACTCAAGTGTGTGATTTTTATTTGTTTTTCTGATTGTTTTGAATCTTTTATTCAGTCTTGTATTATTTCCTTCACTAGTTTATATGTAAGTGTATATATTTCTTTTTTGGCAAAACTTGTACAGCACCTTGGGCGTGCTATATAAATAAGCTTGACCTTGACCATCACAGCTTCACTACTTCCCAAACTTGAGTCGGCTCCTTTGTTTCCTGTCTTTCATTACTGGATGAACTGATAAATGCAGGTGTGTCTGGCCATTTCCTGAGGTCAGACACACCTGACCTCAGATCATCAGATCATCCAGTAATGAAAGAAACAAAGGAGCTGGCTTAAGTTCAGGAAGTAGTGGAGCTGTGCATAAAGCCCATTGGACAAAGTGGTTTAGAAGGTGAATGACATACTATCATTGGAGTATCACAGTATGGGAAAGTGTGGCACAGATAAAATAATCTAATCCTCCAGGTGAAAATGTCTGCAGACTGCAGCGTCGCCTGCTTGCAGTGACAGCAACAAACGTTAAAAAATGCTCAACTTTCTTGTGTTGCGTCGCACACGCATTCATCTATCTTAAAAACGTGTTTAATGTTTGCAAATTCTCATTTGTCTTGGTAAAACTGTTCCAGTTGACCTGATTCAGATACTGAGACAAACCTGTTGAGAGAGAATGTCTGATGTGTCTTGGCCATGACAAACAGTTCACTCAACAGTTTCAGTGTTCAAAGGAATGCCAACTGTGACACGGTATTTATAAAAGCATGTTTGAAATGTTATGTTATTATCTGGACATTATTACAGTAAAGATGACTGAGAGGAGGAAAAGAAGGAGAAAGACTCCTGACCAAGATGCGCTGGAACATATTGCTAAAGGAGAGGATAAACCCTTCTTAGAGGAAAGGTTTATTAACAAGTTTAAAGGTAAGTTTTCCATTTAATGGAATTTTTTAAATTCCTTCTGCTCCTCACATTATGTATGTCGGACTATAGGGCTGTAACCACCATTTAAATTACAATAATAATAATGATCAGTCTTGCTAAACATAGACCATAGCTTTAATATGGGTTCATTCCTAATGAAATTAGGTTTAAAAAATCAGAGGCTTTTCATAGTGAGAGTAATTGATTTGCATATAGATGATGAATAGTTTATTGAAAGGCACATGGATACTGGACTCTCCCTGAAACAGATGATGGAACATCAAGATGGGGAAGCTCACCAATCTTCATCCTCAATACAGACTGTCCCGGGGATGTGACCTTAGCCATGCCCCTACCCCACATTCACTCACCACAACTCCTCATTATCTACTCACCTCTGTGCTGATTACAAGTCTTTTTAATCCACCAAACACTATCTGGGGTATCGCAGGAAAGATGTTGGCAGCATTTTTTCAAAGAGTAAAACTGTATGGCAACCATTTGTGTGTAAAATAAGATGGCAAAACAGCCTTGAAAATCTTAAAATGGCTCTGAACTGGCTGTGTAACTTAATACAAGTCTCCTGAAGGCACCACAGCTGACTTGGAAAGACTGTTTTTAGTCTAAATCCTCATTGTTGCAAGAAAAACTAGACTTGGATGAAATCACACGGGCAGTTGGGGAGCTATTTGAAAGGGGAAGTTCAGTATATTTTCAACCTGGACCTATTTTCTAGCCTGAAATACGTTCATTTAATCACCCAGACAGCTCTGGTGTAACTTGAATTCCTTCAGGAGATGTGATCCACTTGAGATCAGCATATGTCGGATATAATGGAAGTGAAGCCTCTAAATTAGGGCTGCCACGATTTGTCAAATAATCGACTAATCGTACACTATCAAAATAGTCGGTGACTAATTTCATAATTAACTTATTAATTCTATAAGCTTTGTTTGTCCTCAGAAAATTGCCACTGTACTTTCCGCTGCCTTCTCTCTCTTTCTGTCTTATCACCTTTTTTTGAATTGTAAATTGACATGAACACAAACACTGCAAGTCAAAGTTTAGACACTTTTTTCAGTAGATTCAATGAGAAAGTGTCCAAAGTTTTGACTGGTAGTGTCAATATGCTACAGTTTACGTATGATGCAATTAGTCGACTAATCGTCAAAATAATCTGTGACTAGTTGATTATTAAAATAACCATTTGTGGCAGCTGTTGAGGAATTTTTCTTTAATAAAAGGCACGAAGATGAGAAGTTTTAACAAAGTTTTATTCAATGCTGCAGCATATAAAAAAGGAAGCCTCAGAGCGTCTGCTCAGCGAGTCTGACCTCGCCCTCATTTCAATAAACTGGTCCTATGTGTTCACGCCTACAGTTAAACAGCGTTGTCTCATCCATCAGGTCCAGCTCAGCTTGCACCTATCTATAGAACCACCAACACCGTCTGCCCCTACCAACAATTTGGACCCTGCCTAAAGCAGGAACAGACCTCTCTTAACCTTTAAAACTATACTGTCTATAAGCTTTTATAGTTTCGTTCTATTCATAGCTGACCTCTTCTTTACCCCTGCAGCACCAATGTAACACAAGCATATATTGTAGTCACACATTTATAAGAAAAAGCAAATCACTCTTAATAAATATGGCTCTTATAAGCAGGAAAATTGATCATGACAAGCTTACGTCGAATTTCCACTACACAGCCCTACTCTAAATAAGGCATTATCTGCCACAAACTCCTTCATTTCACCAGTGTTTTGTTACGAAACATTAGTCGGACCCCCTGTGAGCTCAAAGCTTTAAAAGTAAATGTCTGTTAATAAGGCTGAATCACCACAAGGAGTTTGTGGCAGATGATGCCTTATTTAGAGGCTGCACGAGGTTGCCTGCATCACTTCCATTATATCCGACGTACGCTGATCTCCTGAAGGAATTCAAGTTACACCAGAACTGTCTGGGTGAGTAAGTGAACGTATTTCATGCTAGAAAATAGGTCCAGGTTGAAAAAAAGGAACTTCGCCTTTACGGTTTAACAAGTGGTTAGCACAGATCTCTTGATTTTCTTTTCCAGTGACACTCCAGAAAGTGGTTGATAGATTAAAATAAAAAAAACTACACTGGACCTCTCACCAAAATGAGGGAGAGTAGATAAAGATTAAACACAGATGAGAGTGGTTATTTGAGCTCATGTTTATGTTTCTCGTCTTTTTTTCAGGAAAAGGTGTGTTTACAAGAGAGTACATCGAAGCCAAAAGTTTTGTGGTGGAATACCGTGGAGTTTTCTCTCAGAGTGAAGGGTTACATGACAAAAACAACAAATACGTATTTGATTTCATGTGGAATGAGAAGAAGTATTGGTAAGTATCCTGCTTGGTCATTTAGCAAAATGACCAGAAACATTAGTGTTCTTTGAAAATGTGGTTAAATATTTAAATTTGTGAAAAGCCTGGGTTAAATCAGTTAATTAATTTAAGGTGCCGTTCACATGAAGCGTATTTTGCACACACAAATCCATTATTTTCAATGATCTGAAGCGACACTGCACCGTGGCAGGGTGATAAAGCATCAGGTGCGAAACACTGCACTAGGGATGGAACAATAACTCACTGTTGTTTCTTACTGCCTGGAAAAGCAGCATTATTTAATTTATGAAAACATGGTGGAATGCAACAAATGCACCCATGTGGACAGTACTCTGGAGCTTTTTCACCCTTTTAAAAAGGACAAAGTAGACATGTAGACCCATTTTAGATATTTTTGAAAATGCTGGTGGGGTACTTCTGTAATACCACGATTATAATGATAACCATATCATTTTGGTCACAATAACCGTGATATTAAATTTACTATCTTTACATCCCTACACTGCACCGTGGAAAAAAATCTGCAGCATGTCATGCCACGTCAAAGCCAAAGTTAATTCTTTTTTGTGGTCAATTTATCTTGCAGCATAGATGCTTCAGAAGAAGACGGAACACTGGGACGACTGGTGAATGACGATCATGTGCGTCCCAACTGCAAAGTCAGAAGAGTAATGCTCGATGGGAGGCCACACTTGTGCCTGTTTGCTGTCGGGGACATTTTTCCAGGAGAGGAGATAACGTATAACTATGGTGATTCCTCTTGGCCATGGCGCTCAATGGTGAGTTTAGGTTCTCGTGTTCTCTTGCACCTGTATTCCTACAACTGAAACACAGTCATTCTGATGTGCAGTACAGCAATATTACCTCGAGTGTGATATTAAATTGATTTATATTGAACAGGTTCACAGCATTAGGTGTAGTAGATGAGCTGGGGTCATTGAAGGCATGTGGACATCTGCATTTGACTCATTTTTCCAGTCTCCTGTCCTCCCTTTTCTCTGCTGACTGACTGTAATTCCTGCAGTAAAAATGACCAGAGTCTGAATTCACCGTTTATGGAATGAAAGAATAGTTTCTGCTGAAAGTAATCTCAGATTTGTTCCCATCATTGACTCGTTCACAGGAAAGTGGGGGAGCTGATGACCAAATGACAGGGGACAGCTCCACTCTGGAAATATCAAAGGATGCTACTGTAAGTTGACTCTGTGATGTCATACTTTTACATCCAATCATAGGCCAAATTCCTTTTTTTCATCCCTCCCCCTCCCCCTTGGCCCTCAGATTGATTTATTCCCGTAAGAAATGGGACACCCCTTCGAAATCCTCATGTGTCACCAATAGTCGTCCGTGGCACCCTAAACTGACATCACAGCTGTTTCCAGAACAAGGTTATTATAATTAACTAAAACTAACAAAAAAAAACGAAAACTAAATTTGACAAAACATTTTCGTTAACTGAAATAAAAATAAAAGTGACAGTTTCTCAAAAACCAACAACAAACTGAAACTGTATTATGTCTTTAAAAAACTTACTAAAACTAAGTAAAATTATTGCAAAAACATCCCTAGTTTTAGTTTTTGTAAATTTATTTCATACATAGGCCTTTTGGGTTGATATGAAATCTGTTTCTATTTAATCTGTTTGCTTTTATTTTGAGTGACTTTCTGATGATTTTGAATGTCACACCCGACAAATACCTATAATTAATGAATAAAAATCCCCCAAAACTAAAACTAAGACTGAAACTAATAAAAACTAAACTAAAACTAAGCATTTTCCAAAAATAAAAACTAACAAATCTGCTCAAAAAACTAACTAAAACTAACTGAATTGAAAAACAAAAAGTCCAAACTAAATAAAAACTGAAACTGATTGAAAATCCTAAACTGTTATAACCTTGTTCCTGAAGAGTTTGCAATGCCGTCTGCAGCATTGAATAGTCAATAAAGATTTAAAAAAAAAAAAAAAACAAGAAAAAGAAAAAGAAAAAGCTATCTGCAGCAGCAATAATCTCCCTTTCCTGGGCGATTAGATTATTTTTTTCAGCTTTGAGCCAAAAAATGTGAAAATGAAAGGAAAAGATGCCCTCAACTTAAGCTTAACGTTAATGTTATGTTATAGACACAAGCAAATACACGTAACTTTATGAAACTAGCAATTTTTTTTTACATTTGTAATAAAACTGTAACACATTAAAGCCACCTTAAAATAGCTATTTTCATATTTTATTTCTAAAAAAAATACATGTTCGTTTCTTTGGCTGCTGATTTCTTCACCATTTTGCCTGTATTTCTCATTGGGGGTAATATCATACCACTCGTTTTATAGTGTGCCCCTGTAAAATCTCCATTTTGAGGGCCAGATAGCCCTACCACTTCCCCCTCCCCCTCGGTCTGAACCAGGACCGGGACACCACTACCCCTTCGCAAAACAAAGCATTGAGCCAAGGGCTAGGGGGGGATTGGACTTGAGTATTTGAGTCTTTGAGTACATGACAGTACTCAGGAGTCCACACTGTTAAATGAAGTAAACCACCTGACACCACACGGGCCAAAAAACCCATTTAAACCCGTGAACAATCGGCTTTTAGTGGCCGTGGGAAAGCTCATCGACCCGCGGCCCGAGTTAAAACTGCCTTCAAGCGGCTCGGCTCGAATCGCCATGCAGTGGGAGCACCAGACCCGGGTTGACCCGTGAATTTACGTGATGACGGGCGTTGGGCTGTACGTGGCTACATTGTAACATCGCGCCAGTAACGTATCATACAAAGTACCAAAACAACTCTGCTTCAGCCACAAATTCACAAAAGTCATCTGCTGGTTTTCCTCCATTTTGAGGATGGACAAAGGTGCAAGAAGAAAGCCGGTTGACTACAGCCTGACTCGCTCTCCATTGTTTACGATCCTGATTCCTGTCGTACGGCTGACATCAACACGCAGCGGTGGGGACCACGCAGCTCTGAAAGGAGCGAAACGCCGATTATGAGCGGGTGGATGCGCGTTTGAAAAACCCGCGTGAACGTGCTAATTTCAGCGGAAAAATCGTTCCCCCTCAGAGTCTTTATGACGGGCTCATTACTCCTGTCGTCCCTTTTCTCTGCTGACTAACTGTCATTCCTGCAGTAAATATGACCAGAGTCTGAATCCACCGTTTATGGAATGAAAGAATAGTTTCTGCTGAAAGTAATCTCAGATTTGTTCCTGTCGTTGACTCGTTCACAGGAAGCCTGTGGTGGAGCTGATGACCAAATGACAGGGGACAGTTCCACTGTGGAAATATCAAAGGATGGCACGGTAAGTTGACTGTATTCTTGTGATGTCATACGTTCCACACTGCTGAATGAAGTTAACTACCACACAGGACGGTGAGGACACAGCGTGGACACGAACAAACGTCCTGATCAGGCAGCAAACTGGGCGAGATGTTCACTTGTTAGCATGCTTACTTCTACCTGCTTCAGCAGTGGAAAGTCTGGGTCATATAGCTCCCAGACAAACCCTGTGGACAGGGGCGGGGCTTGTGGAAAAGGCAAGCCAGGCAGTTGCTTTCACCCCCTGTCTCTAGGGGGCCCCCAAGGGCTGACAAATTGTACTGCACAGCAATGACAAGAATGGGCATTTACTTTGCAATGAAATGACAACAGTAGAAAAACCCCCTGGTTGGGCCTCCACCCCATGCCTCTTGCTTGGAGCCCCATAAGACCCGAGCAACGCCACTGCCTGTGGACCTTGCTTCAGAGCCCATGTGCACACATCCCGCTGCCTTGTACCCCCCAGTCCATCCAGACATGACCTTTTTCTTTTCCCCAAAGCAACAAGGTGTCAGCCTGAATATATTTGTCTGGATATGACCACCTTTAACATCAACCCCCACCCTTCCACCCATCTGTCAGACTAGAGCAGGGGTCCAGAGCCACAAGTGGCTCTTTGGACCTTCAACAATGGCTCTCAATAACATTGACTAAAAATGATAAAGAATCAAGTAATAATTAAATATACAGTATACATAATAACATATGTTTTTTTTTTTTTAGCAGTGTTTCATTGAAATAATTGCACTGAATTTCAACGACTAACCAGTATTTTTTTCTAGATCGGTTCTCTCTTCTTTCCTTCTGTTTTAATTTTACAAATATCTACATCTTATTTATTCATACAGGTAAATCCCATTGAGTCACACAGTGGCCAAAGAACAAAATCCCATAAAAGAAAATGGTTTTTTTTTGTTTGTTTTGTTTTTTTTTCTTTTTTTTTTTTTTTTTTTTTTTTGCAAAAGTTTTTTTTGTTTAGATTTTTTCCAAAACCTGAAAGTAATAAAACTAATTCTTTAAATATGACAACAAATGTCATATAGTAAGTATTTTGTATAAGTATTTATCAAAAATTATAATTCTTCTTAATAAAAATGTTATTTAATTTTTCATTTAAATTTGTAATTAAAGGAAATTATTTTATTTTTTATTTTATTTATTTATTTATTTATTTGACACCATGAAATATTTGCTGCTCAGTATGACTTATTTTGCTGGGTTAAGGCAAAAATGGCTCTTTGGATTGTAAAGGTTGCAGACCTCTGGACTAGATGTTTTTCTATGGTTTTCCTATTAATCAGAGATTGCACTAAGATTTCCAGTATGGCACAAGAACGAGTTCCAAGTAGCAAAAAAGTAATGTGTACTACCTCTTAAAGTGAATCTTACTTTTTCTAGTTTTAGGTAGTGTAATCCATCTAGTGTAAAGTACCAGACATATGAACAAGTGTTGCTGGTTCAGCCTGACGGCGCTCACATATTTCATCTATATGTTTGTACATTTTCCTGTATTCCTGTCATTGACTCGTTCACAGGAAGCCTGTGGTGGAGCTGATGACCAAATCACAGGGGACAGTTCCACTGTGGAAATATCAAAGGATGACACGGTAAGTTGACTGTATTCTTGTGATGTCATACATTTACATCCAATCATAGTTGTGTTGTATTTGAGTAAATGACGGTGCTCAGGAGTCCACACTGCTGAATGAAGTCGTGTTCACCTGACACCTTCTAAGCTTCTTACAAAAGGCGCATTCCAGTGTTGTTTTTGTTAACGAAGATGATGACGAAATTATTTAGTTGACGACCCTTTTCTTCCTGACGATAACGAGACGGTGACGAGCTCTTTGATGACTAAAACATGACGAGACGTGTGAGTTTTCATTGACGACACTGGACGGAAATGTTAGTGGTTGTAGTAACTGTCAGTAAAAAGCTAAAACGTGTCAGTAATGCTGCTGCATCCTAACTTTGTTTGGTCCCGCCCACCACCTGGCGAGCAACGCATTTTTTGCACATTACACTTGTGGTCACTCTCACAGTCACGTCTGAATCATCGATGGACCATGGCGGCAGCAGTGTTGGCAAAGGGGTTGTGTGGTCGTAAACGACGCGCCGATATTTGGATATATTTTAGATATAACACATCTGAAAATAAAACTGAATGCATCGTCGAGGGAGACGGTGGTCAATGTGGATATAAGCTTTGTGGAAAGAATACCACCAATCTGAAGCGGCACCTGAAGGCTTACCACGCAGATATTTTTTCAAAGGTGAGTTACAGGTCATGTTAACACACACACACATATACATATACATATATACAATAATAACTGACAATCTGCTTGTAATTTTTATATTTAACACAATATTTTTAAGATTTCCAGTGGACTGCTAGCTTCAGGCTAAAGTTATCTCCGTTGTGCTAACGTCATTAACAACATTAGCTTCTGCATGTAATTGTCACATGTAAAACATGAGGGAATGTTTTTCTGGGCAGCAGGTGCTAATGCATTACCACAATAATCCATATTTGAGTGACTGTGTGAAACATGGAGGGAAATTTTTCATGTCAGACCTGTTGCTTTTCCTCATGGCTAACGGCTCTTTGGCTTCTGTAGCGTTAGGAGCCTGTAGGGCCGTGTTTAAATTCAGTGACAGTGTTGGAAGGCAAACTCATAAGAGTGTACCTCCTGTCAGCCCATTGGGACATGTCAAACGGATAGAGTTGCATGTGCTCTATCGAGTCTGCTAGCCTTAGTCTTACAGCCACAAAGGTACGTCAGTCCTGCAGAGTCTTAGTCTTAAATTTACAAATCTGCATTTATTACCTTAAAAAGTCCTTAAATTTGACAGATGTGGTCTTAAATTTCACATGATAGGTCTTAATATGTCAAACACTGACAGATTTCTGTCACTTACAAAAATGACAGAAAAAAAATCAACAGATTCACGTGTTTTTCCCAACCAATGAATCTTGACAGAGCCTTTATATCAGCCAGTCAGGAAGGGGTCAGGGAGGTCTTTGCTTGCGTAAACATCTTCTTGAACTTTTGAAAGAAAATTTCAAACCTAGCACCAGTGACGGACGTAGGTAATGATGGCCAAAAGTTGTTGTTCAATCTATCTTTTTTGACATTATCTTTGTAAATATTGAGGGATCTGTGTTTTTGGCAGTGTGACAGTGAAATCGGCATTAAATTTTGTTCCAAGTGGTCTTAAAAAGGTCTTAAAAAGTCTTAAATTTGACCTGTTAAAACATGTACGAACCCTGAGTCACCTTCAGAACTTTAAAGAGGTTTATACAGAGATAAAGTAACTGTATCCTCTGTTTTTTTCTTCATCCAGATCCCAGAGACTAGAACTCCTAAAGAAAAACCTGGTGGTCCAAAAAATGACGAGGCACAGTCATCGATCCTAGCAGCCTTTTCTGCTGGATCCAAATATCATTCAGATTCCTTGGAGCAACGTGCCAAAGAACAGGCAATTGCTCTTTGGATTGGACGTACTGGTCTACCTGCTAGTACAGTCGAGGATGAAGATTTCATCCTCATGATGGAGACCTTGGACAAGAAGCTGACCATACCCAAAAGAACAACAATAAACAATTTAGTGGACAAGATTTATGATAACGAAAAACAAAAGTACAAAGAGAGGCTTGCCACCGCACGCAAAATAACAATTGGGCTTGACATTTGGACCAAAAAAGGAGTCGCGGCATCATTTCTAGCCATTTCTGCATGCTATTTTTGCACTGTGGAAAACAAAGCACAGCACATCTTGTTAAGACTTGACCAGATCACCCACCCTCACACTGCAGAGTCTATAAAAACCTGTGTTGACCAGTGCACAGCGGACTGGGGAATACCACAACACAAAATTCTGACAGTCATAACTGATAATGGAAGCAACATGGTTGCAGCATTCGAAACGAATGAACAGGATGATCCTACAAGCTCTGAAGGTGAATCCATCGAGATGAGTGACACCGAAGACTCTGAGGAGGTTGGAGAAAACCCAAGGTGAATTATTTCAGACTGAGCTTATTCAGGGTGAGTATGGGCAAACTGGGACAGTTAACACTTAAAGATTAAGCGTGTTAACTTCTGCTATTACAAATCACCATTGAACTCAGGGGCAGCATGAGATTAAGACAAAAAGGTTCTGTATGGATGATGTGGATGTTTGGGTCATAATCAGAATTCACACTGAGATTATATTTTCAGAAAGTGTCCCAGTTTACCCATACTCCCCCTCATATTTTCAGTTTATCATTGACATTGAGCTATGCTAAGTTAGTCACCTTTAGCAGTTTTTCATGGCTTCTTTTTTTGTTGTTGATTAATGTTATTTATGAAGTCTTTCTTTTTCTCTGTTTTTGTCTTATTTAGGTTTGGAACCATCGAGAGAACCCCCTGTGTTGTCCACACGCTACAACTTGTGGTGAACATGATCCAGAAAGATGTCAGTATCAGCAGACTACTGGGCAAAGTTAGAGTGCTCGTCAAGCTCTTCCGGAGGTCATCTGTGGCGACGGAGCGACTGCTGGATCTCTGTCAATTAACTCTGGTCAAAGACTGCCCTACGAGATGGTCCAGCACGTACCTGATGATATCACGGCTTCTCCAAGTCAAAGACTCAGTCGTTCAGGTCGCAGATGGGATGAACTGGGACTACCTACTGCCAAATGAGTGGCAGACACTGACTGCTCTTAGAAATTTGCTCCTTCCCTTTGCTGAGCATACCCAGATGCTCCAGAGCAATACACAGTCTTTATCACTTGTGGTGCCTGCCCTTCTGGACCTGCAGGGTCACCTATCCAAGTTTCCCCAAGCCCAGGATTCTGGCTTTAAGGACCTAGCTTCCCTGGCCAGGAAGATGAAGGCAAACATGGGCAACTGGTTCAGCTGCTTTCTCGATCACACTGACTGCAAGTTTTCTCCCCTCACTGCTGCTGCGTGCTTCCTTGACCCAACAGTTGCAGCTGAAGCGCTTCTTGAAAATGAAGATGACCGAATCGGGGCCCTTTTGGGAAGAGCTGAAGATTACATTGCTCAACTGGCGCCACCCGTAGTACGGGAGGAGGAGGAGGATGAAGATGAGGAACCAGAGGAGGGAGAAGAATCCAGAGAGGGACCACAGAGGAAGCGGTCCAGATTCAAATTCTTGTCAAAAGCAAGCCGGTCACCTAGATCATGCCTCTCAAAGCCATGTGTTAAGGAGGAAATTAAGAAATTCAAGGATCAGCTGTCACAACCCACAAGCCAAGAGACTACAGCCCTTGAATTTTGGGCTGCACAGGGAGATTCTGTTTATCCAAGCCTAAAACCTGTTGCCTTGGATCTCCTGGCCATGCCAGCATCTCAGGCATTTGCTGAGAGAGTCTTTAGCATCACAGGTGACCTCAGTCTTGACCGTCGAGATAGAGCAAGAGTCATTTTAGAGAGACGCGCTTTCCTCAAACTGAATCGAGATCGGTAGACTAATTTTGCTGACGGCAAGCTGTTACATTTGGTACATATCTGTTACTGATATTCTTTTTGTAGTTCTGAGACTGCTCGGGTCGGGGCTCCCTCTCTAATTCAGGTTGTTAAGCATCAATACCGCTGCCAAGGAAGTGAAGTTTTCAGTAGCAGTGGTTCGTCAGTCTGTCAGTCAGCAACTTTATGGAAAAAGTACCAGATAGATTGATCTGAAATCTTCACCTGCCGTGTGTCTCAGCCCAAAGACAAACCCATTAAATGTTGATGGTGATCCGGATCACCTTCTGGATCCAGGAATGTTTTGAAGGATTCTTAATCATTGTGAGGTCGGCCATGTTGGAAAGGCTGTTGAGGAGGTGAGTGCCCCTTTGTGGCAGAAGTGTGCAGCTGCGCTAGTGAGCACATGATGTCAGGATGCAGAAATGAAACTTATGAGCAGCAGGGAGCACGAGGAGAGAAGACTGTTGGACTTCTAGCAGGTGAAGATGGTGAACTGTGAGCGTCGGTGAAGAACTGGAAGTAACTAGTTGTATTTCTGCCTAAACAGGATGTTTATGTGGCCTTTAATGTTATTTAGCTGATTTGCTTCTGAAGTGTGCCTCCATTCATCATGTGCCTTTTTATGCTATTAAGCTAGCTGACCTTTTACATGCTAGTTACTGGAACTGTTAGCCTTGAACACATATGCATGTTTAGTCCTAACTGTAAGGGATTTATTTGTAATAATTAATACCTTGAATGTGTTTATTTGCCAAACAAATGTTCCTCATGGCTTCTTTGTATTTCTGTGTTTATAGACCAAACTCACTACATCCACATTCACCTGAACTACCTGGAATTCCACCTGTTAGCCTGTCGTTTGTTGCATTACTGTGCTGTTGTCATTAAGAGCGACCAGTAAAGACGGTTAACTGTACAAGCGAGTCCTGTGTGTTCTGACCGACCCCCCATGGTGAACATCAAACCTCCTTACCAACACTTAAACAGTCTTACATCAACATCACCCTAATGCGCCACATATTTGGGATTTTTCCATATAACTACATACAAATGACCCGAGTGTTTGGTAAAAAAAAAAAAAATGACAAGGATCTCAATGAGTTCTAGAATATTTCAAAAGTTGATCCAGATCCAGAGAAAATTCCAGATACCATGATCCAGAACACACAACGATGAGGGAGTTGAGCTGCTTGGAGGAGGTCTGCTTTCCTAGTTTATTTTTTAATTTGCTTTTAAGACCTCACAGCTGCAAGTCAACTTTTGCATTTAAAACTTATACCTTTACTGAGTCTCTGTCTACCTCATGCAGTCGCCTAAGCAGGTGATTAAGACACAAACGTAACTTTATGTTTTTGTTTTCTTTACAGAAAACCCATAATACATTATTTTTTGTTCAAAATTTCAATTTTTGTTTCATATTTGCAAATGTGCAAAACTTAGAACCTACCTCACTATACCTCAGGAATTATCTATTGTATTACTTTATTTTAGAGCGTTTTCATTTTATTTTAAAGTATGTACAAGTTAAAATAAAAGGCTGGTTGTGTATGAGGTCTGTTTTTACAGATAAAATGCCTTTTACAGTAATTGCACTGGTGAACAAGGTCAAGTTGAACATACACTAATTCCTAATCCACTGTTCATATTTGGGGCATGAGAATGTTCATTGCAGTTTTGCAAATTCTAAGAAATAAAACTACATTTTTCTAAGTAAGAATTCTTTTTAATTCAATTTCATTGTTGCTACTTTTGTTGTGTGTAATGTAATCCTTGGTAGATCAGAAAGTATTAGCTTTTGGATGGAAACCTTGGTATGTCTAAAACCATTTATTTTTTTTAATGTAGTTATTGGTGAAAATGATCAATCTACAAGCTCACAGTGGGTTGAACTTGTTGAACTGCATTTTGGAAGATGTGTAGTGGAGTATCAATTCATGAAAGAAAAAAAAGTTAACATATGGAGCTTCTGCCCAACTGCAGTTAAGTACAGCGTGGCAGCTTTGCATCTCCATCAATCCAGTCGGGGGATAGATTTTCAATCTGGTAAGGACTCTGGTTATTATGCAAAAGCATTACGGTTAATTGTTGTGCAAAACTTGATATGACCTGTCAGCCATGATTCCAACTTCCAATATTTGACCCATATTAATCTGTTAAAAGTCTAATACTAGTTCAAGTTCAAGTTCACTTTATTTCTAAAGCACTCCTACACTGACAAAAACAGATCAAGGTGCTTTACAATAATAAAACATACTAAAAAAATCACCAAAAATAAACAGCAGAAGTCTAAAAACAGTAAACCAAACTACAATACTATTAGCAGCTAAGTACCAAAGGCTTTGTGAAATACAAATGTTTTCAGCAATGTTTTAAAATCAGCAAGGGAGTCAGCAGACCTGAATGATGGTGGTAAAGCAAACCCAGAGAAGGCTTTCCCACCTTTTGTTATATAATGGGGCTACTACTTTTTTCCATTTACCAAAGTCGACTAAAACTAGATAAAAGCTTTTTGAATTTCGTTGACTAAAACTAGACTAAAACTATCAGATATAGAAATGACTAAAATGTGACTAAAACTAATAAGCATTTTCGTCAGAAAGACTAAGACATGAGCAGATGGCTGCAGAGAGGTTCAAACTAAACTCGTCTTGAGTTTAGTTATAAGAACTACCTTCCCCATTAGTTTTTGTATGCACATGAGGGAGAACCTTGATAGGGACCATGTTTGATACAATCGTCTGCGACGGAGACACATTTATGCCCCAGAAGATCTGATACAAACTGAGGTTTCTCATCTCTTTTATTCAAAGCTATTATAAAAGCTAGCTTACCAGCTTTCCATCATCACGGTCATTTGTATCACGTCACGTCTTGTTTACCTTTCGTTGAAGTACGCCGGACACTTTAATAGACGGTCCGTCTAAAAGTGTCCGGGCGGCAGACGCAGATTCTACTGCCACACTTTGCAGCAGGATTTGGGTCGTTTAATTGATTTTAAAATAATTGCTTTTGGACATTTCAAAAAAGTTATTGATTTGAGACGTGTACCATCGTGATCGATTTGATAATGCATTTGTGCACTCCTATTGTAATAGTTCTTGTTATTATGATCTCGGTAAACAGCTGTGGGACTTTTAAATATGGCAGGGCCGGAAGAAGCGGAGATCATGCAAGGGGCCCGGCTTGCCAGTTCTACGGTTTTAGGAACTAATCCGAGGTCCCTGATTCCTAAACCTCCGAATGCGTAAAAAACGGCTTAGTTCCTGAAAAGGTGATGGGAACTCCAAAAGGTTCTTACAGTCCGAAAGCGCCTATTCTCCACGAGAAGCGAGAACTTTGTTCTTGCCCTTCAGGCTGCAACAACAAGAAAAAAGTTTTTTTGTCAAGTCAACACATACTCCACAAGAAACTCTGCGACTGGACGTGCACGAGGAGGCGGAGGCGATGGTGTTCATCCAGTGATTATACATTTGCAATAAACTTCTGGAGTTGCGCATGCGGTGGTGTCTGTGTATTTAAATGCCGTTGTTTATATTAATGTACTTTCTCACCACCTCGATCATCTCTTCATTAAAACTATCCGTTCAACGTCGCATCTGCGGAAATGCGGAAGTGACAGCTCTCTGCTTCAAGTGTCTCTGTGTTAACCCCGCCCGCCCGAAATGTCCAACCAATCATAAAATTCTTCTCGGAGCTCCCCAAGAAAAAAGATCTGCTCGGCTGAGGGGTCGGGGACAAGCGGCAAGCCGTCCTCAATCACGCCTGCGAGGACAAAATGATGTCATTTTCCTGTCCCGGCCCCGAGAACAAGAAGAAAAGTTCTGACGGAGTATGGAACAGCCTTTAGACACAACGAAAATCCATGACTTCCACCGAAGATTTAATTTCATGACTTTCAAGCTGTAGAATTGACACCGATGGAGAAATCTTTCACCCCAGAGTCTTTATTATAGACTCACTACTCCTGTCTTTTCTCTGCTGACTTCTGACTCTAATTCCTGCAGTAAATATGACCGCAGTCTGAATCCACCGTTTATGGAATGAAAATAGTTTCTGCTGAAAGTAATCTCAGATTTGTTCCTGTCATTGACTCATCCACAGGAAGCCTGTGGTGGAGCTGATGACCAAATGACAGGGGACACTTCCACTGTGGAAATATCAAAGGATGACACGGTAAGTTGACTGTATTCCTGTGATGTCGTACTTTTACATCCAATTATAGTTCTGTTGTATTTGAGTGAGATTTGATTAATTTTATGACTTTCAAGTTGTAGAGTTGACATATAGAGAAACCTTTCACCTCAGTCTCTATTATAGACTCACTGCTCCTGTGTTCCCTTTTCTCTGCTTACTATTGATTGACATTCCGGCTGTAAATATAGCCAGTTTCTGAATCCACCATTTCTGCTGAAAGTAATCTAACTAAACTGTAGCATGTGTCAGATGTTCACTTGACATACCTGAATTGTGAGACCTTTTCTGACAAAGCCCCCCCCCCATTCATTCCTTCGCATATTATGTTGTGTGACATTAAAGATAAGTTAGTTTCTGTAAAAGCCATGGAATATCAAATACATTTCTACGCCTTGAAAGTCATTCATTTAATTAAAACCTCTGTAAAAGTCTAAAAGTTTTTACACTAATCTATCACCGTTTGAAGTGAATATTTATTCAAGAATCAAGATGCATTTGTTTTTCAATTTTCATGTTTTTGTTTTTCATCTTTAAGGTAAATTCAATATTATGGATGTGCTTAATCCATATATTCTAGTGTCTAGTTTTGTCTATGGTTAAATCTATGCCACATTTCCAGTTTCGTTTAAATTTCTTTAACAGTCATTTACTGTATTCTTGTTTTTTTAGTGCCACCATATAATAACTTCTGCAACTGTTGATGATGTGAACAACTGTGTGGATTGTAATGGATCTGTCTCCAGTTTCCAAAGGCTTGGTTACACATGCAAATGTTGGTATTTATTTCCCTCAAATGCAATTTTTGACATCAATGTCTGGTCTCATTATTTATGTGAAACAACAACAAAAGCACCAGTGCAACTTGAAAATTTTTAATTTCAATGTGTTTTAGTGTGTTCAAGATCGTGGCACAAATCCTGCTTTCCCAAGATTAATTCATCACTGGTATGTTCATTGTCTTTTATACTTGTAACTGACTTTGAAATGTTTGTGTTGCATTGTAACATTCAATATAGATTCTTTGGTTTAATACCGTAAATCCTCTAATAGTGACCTCTATTCTATTGCAAACCGTCCCTCCATTATTTTCCGAGGGTAGCATTGAGAAAAGTGAATCATTTCCGTCCCTCTAATACAAGCCTCCTTTTTTTTTCCCAATGAGAGGCTCCTATTTGCTATGCCCGCCCCAGAGCGCTAATGTGCACGAAGCCGGCACGGAGGCACGAACGTGGTACTTCCTCTTCCTGCAGAGCACGCAAGGAATCAAAACCAAAACACAGCAGCAGCATGGCGACCACCGGCACCGATAAACACAGAAGAAAGTTTAGTTTGGGATTTAAGGAAACCGTCCTGGAGTATGCACATGAACATTCTGGATCGAAAGCTGCAAAACACTTCAATGTTCACCCAAGACAAATCCGGTATTGGAAAAAGCAACAGAATAAACTGTCCGGAGCTGAGAAAAGCCGAGCGCGTCTAAGCGGAGGGGGAAGGAAAAAAAGGCAGCCAGGACTTGGAGACGGCGCTTATCGTTTGGATTCATGACGTGTGAGAGAAACACAACAGAGAGATTATTGTACTGATTTAAGTGTTTCATGCAGCAATTTTCAATAAATGAGCCCAGTACATTTTACTGGATTCAAACTGACACAAAATGTTGATTATTTATTGTGATCCGTTTGAAAAATAGAAATACAGGTACTACCCAAAATTTTGAATATCCAGAAAAAGTTCTTGTATTTCTGTAATTCAATTTAAAAGGTGCAATTTACATATTGTATAGATAAATAATATGCAAATCAGTATATTTAAAGCTTTTATTTGTTTGGATGTTGCTGATTAGAAGTTGCAGCTTAAAAAAAATCTCAAATTCAAAAACTCAAAAAATTAAAAAATACTATGAAAAGCTCCAGATGGTGAAAAAGCAGGAAGACGAAAAAAACGGACTCTGTGATAAAAGTGGAAATCTTTTCTGCTTCTTATTTTCCCACTCCATCTGTCTACACATTTTCCAGGTGTTTATTGTTGTTTTGACCTCTGCTTCTTCAAAAACACGCTGTTTGCTTTGTTTTCCCTCCAACCCAAATGATGATCTACCCAACTTCCTTCTACTTCTTCTTCTTCTGCTTTATTACGGGCAACAAACGTCACTAGGTGCGCTGGATAGTCCGATAGTCTGTTTTGAAGTGAACTGAGACCCCCGGCTTTCAGTCCGCTTCTTTGGTGCGCACTAGAGCAGTGTTTCCCAATCCTGGTCCTCAAGGACCCCCGCCCCGCCAAGATGTTCCTACTTTACACACCTGACTCAGATGAAAGGCTCGTTAGCAGACCTGCAAAGAACTTGATGACAAGTTCAGTTGATCTGAATCAGGTGTGGTGGAGTTGGAAACCTGGAATACATGCAGGGCGGGGGTCCCTGAGGACCAGGGTTGAGAAACCCTGGCACTAGAGAACGGTTGGTGTTCAGACTGCACCAAACGAAGCAAAATATCTGTGGAATCGGACCAAACTACCAGAGTGTGAACACACCCTAATAAAAGCCCGGTCCTCTGTGTCCTGAAACAAATAAAAGCCCCAGACACTATCAGAGGATTTACGGTATAAAGCTTTCTTTTTTCTGTGCAGGGCATTGTACCGGATGAACATGTTTCTGACTCTGAAATTACTGATGATTCATCTGATGATGATGATGACGTACTTGAAAGCTGTCAGGAATCCAGCTCCGATCAACATGGAGAAGACGACCCCATACCTGTTCAACCCTGTTTGGATGATGAATCCACCTGCACCACCACTACAGGCAACACCCATACGCTTTCAGCAGAAACGGTCGAGACTTCATCTACAGAAACCTCAACACCCCAAGAAGGTTCTTCTTGCACCCAGAAAAATTATTGCTACGTTTGCAAAAACCCACAATCTAAAATTTCTCGTCATCTTAAAAACCACGAAAAAGAAGATCCTGACATTGCAGAAGCTTTCCTGCTCCCAAAGCATTCTAAAGAGAGAAAGAAGTTGCTTGAGAAGTTGCGGAACAAGGGTAATTATGAACACAATCAAGAGGTTGTGAAAAATAAAGCTGGAACACTTAAAGTAAAAAGAAGACAGGGACCATCAGAAAGCTCTGTGGATACCAAAAAGTATGTGCACTGTGCATACTGTAAAGGTATGTTTGTTCGTAAAGAACTGTGGCGCCACTCGCGAAGATGCCCGTCAAGACCAGCCTCAGAAACTGAACCCGGTGTTAAGAGTACAGGCTTAGCTCTGGCTGATATTGCAGAGTCAACCTGTCCCCAAACAATTTCCACTGGAGTGTGGAAGATCCTTGGAAAGATGAGGCAAGATGAAATAGCATCTGTAGTACGGAATGACTTTTTCATACTACAGCTGGCCCAGTCTCTCTATAACAAGCATAGGACTGATCCCAAAAAATTTGAGTACATCAGAACAAAGGTTCGAGAAATGGGCAGACTTTTGTTGACCTTAAGACAGAAATATTCTATCATTAGCTTTGAAGATGCTGTAAAACCCAAAAATTTCTCCAAAGTCATCGGAGCTGTTAAAACAGTTGCTGGATATGATGAAAAGAAGCAGTCGTATTCCACACCAAGTCTTGCCCTGAAATTAGGGCACTCGCTCAGGAAGGTCGGTGGTATTCTTCTCGGCAGGGCCATCTCAGCACAGGATGAGATTTCAATCAAAGCGGCAGAACGATTCACAAAGCTCTGCAGAAAAGAATGGGCAGGACAAGTCTCACACACTCCACTGGATACTTCCAGCAAGTCAAAGTTCTGTAAACCATCCACCATACAATTCATAGAGGATGTTAGACTTTTGCACAAGTACCTGGAAGAGAAATCGTCAGGCGCCATTGAAAACCTGAAAGAGCATCAGTCTCCTCAGGCGTACTCAGAACTTGCTAGGGTGACACTTGCTCAAATAATCCTCTCTAATAGACGCTGTGCAGGAGAAGTCTCAAAAATGATGCTTGAGTCCTTCAAGAAAAGAGACCAAACTGAGCTTCATGGTGACCTTGCTGCTAGCCTGTCACCGTTTGAACAAAAGCTAGCCAGACACTTCAGCAGGGTGGAAATTATTGGCAAAAGAGGGAAGAAAGTTGCTGTTTTATTAAACTCTGAGGTTGTTAATGCAGCAATGCTTCTTGTAGAGAAGAGAGACACATGTAATGTGCACAAGGATAATCCTTTCCTCTTTGGACGGCCGCAGTGCCCCTACATGAGCTTCTACAGAGGACAGGACTGCGTGAGAGATTTTGCACAGATGTGTGGTGCAAAGAATCCTGAAAATCTGAGGTCTGCACATCTTTGCAAGAACATTGCAACATTGTCCCAAATCCTCAGTCTCAAGAATAATGAGCTGGACCAACTTGACAACTTTTGGGCCAAGATATACGAGTCCACAAAGACTTCTCCCCGCCTGCCAGAGGCAACTGTACGAGTGGCAAAAATGTCAAAGCTTCTGCTTGCCATGGAAAAAGGAACTGTTGGAGAGGTCCAGGAAAGTCTCTCGACAAGACTGAGGTTGAAGGTATGTAGTGGTAGCAAAATTGTTACAAAAAAAGCAAATTTATCACATGGACAGTATAAATTCAACAACAAATTAGACAAAAAAAACCCAAACAATTGTTTTATGCAGTATTTTGGGACTGAATTGGGAACATGTGAATTCAGACTTAAGCCACATTCTGATGGAAATAGTTTTATCAGGGGACCACATGTATTTAGCATGGAAGATGATTTGGGCCACTGAAGGAAAAAAACAAGAAAAATCTGAGAAGAAAGTCAAAATTCTGAGTTTGATTTAAGAATTTTGACTTTTTCAAAATTTGAAAAAAAAAATCTGGAATTTTTTTTTTTCGTGTGTTCTGAGATAAAAGTCAGGTTTCTAATTTTTTTTTTCAAAATTTGATTATTTCTGAAATTCCCAAATTTTCTGGGAAACAGTCAGAATTCTGAGATTTAAAAACTTTTTCAGAAATTGGAAAAAAAAATTGGAAAATGTTTTTGTTTTCAAATATTCTGAGATTAAAGGCAGAATTTTTTTTTTTTTTTTTTGGTGAGGAATGGAAGCTGAAGAATAGGTTTTCCTTCTTAATTATGTTGTGTAGGATCATTTAGAAAGCATTAACTTTGGAGTCTGAATGATTGGGGAAGTTTCACTCGTCACATATAGGCATATATGAAAAATCCGTACAGTAAATGTCAGTTTCCCAGCAAGAAACGTTTATTTTGGACAAGAACATGTGGAAATGGAGCATTAACAACTGTCCACAAGTTATTTATGTTGAGCCCTTGCATTTGTAGTCAGTATGTGTACAGACGTTTGTTCTGAATCATCATCCACTGCTGATGAGAGAAAAACACAACTTATATAAACAGATGTTACGCAATACGCAGCGCGTTGACACATATCCGCTAGAAATCCGAATTTTAGGTTTTTCTCAGACTTCAGTTATCCCGTGTAAATGCACCACAGAAAAACAGGGAGTGGTTTATTTATCACATGTGGTCCTTTGGTAAAACTAATCCCATCAGAAAATGTCAGGACTACAAACTTGTAACCACAATGATATTTATTTGCATCAATCTGCTTTTCTTGAGATGAATTGGACATAGAACTGGATGAAGGTGAGCAGGATGATGGAGATGACGAAGATGATGGAAACGGTGAAGCTGGGGGAGATGATACCGAAGCGAACAATGAAGGCGATAGAGGAGACGGTGGTATGGAAAGTGGTGGAGATGCTAAAGATGGCGGTGGTGAAGAGTCAGATTGTGCCTTTGGACTAAGGGGTAGGTGTTGAATATCTTCCAGTAAATCATTACTTTTCACTTTGGAGTTAGAATAGAATAATTTTTTACATAAATTTGTTGCTCATGATAAATGGGTTTTATACACAGCTCCACTACTTCCTGAATTTAAGCCAACTCCTTTGTGTCCCATCTTTCATCACTGGACAAACTGATCAAACTGATTAATCCAGGTGTGTCCGGCTATTTATTAAAGTCAGACACACCTGGATTAATCAGTTCGTCCAGTAATGACAGACCGGACACAAAGGAGCTGGCTTGAATTCAGGAAATAATGGAGCTGTGCATAAAGCCAATTGGCCTTCATTTAGAAGTATTGTTTGTTTTAGGAAAAAGAAAGAAAATGGCATCGACCCAGAATGAGACCAAGAGTTACAAAGGTAATTTTTTTTTTATATACATATATATAATTTGTTTTAACCAACTCAGTCCAGGCACCATTGACTTGCTAGTTTTCTCATGGGTGACTATAAGCTGGGCTACTGTTGAAACTGCCTCAAATATTTTAGAATGGTTTAGACCAGGGGTGGGAACCTTGGCCCCCATCCTACAGGTCTTCCATCTGTCCTTGCTCCTGCACACCTGATTCAAATCAATGAGTCACTGTGCAGAACTTGATTGGCTGTTAGATGTATTTGATTTGAATCAGGTGTGCTGGAGTAGTGCCACATGGAAAACCTGAAACAGCAGCCCTTGAGGACCAGGGTTCCCCACCCCTTGTTTAGACCCATCATGAGTAAGTATTCATGACAAAGTCTGTTTCATGTCCTCATGAAGTCACTCCATAGCAAAGTTAATACCAAACCCTGATTGAATATACTGTATATATTTTTGTTTTTGTGTGTGTGCGCGTGCACCTAGAGCAATGTTTATTCTAATATCATCTTCCAAAATGACAAGAGCTGTGTCTCTTCACATCTACACCTAATTTCAGGATCGAGTTCAAGTCACAGCTCATACTGTATACCAATAGTATTTTTTGTGTGTGAAATACACTTCACCACAAATGGTTTGGATTTTGTGCTGTCTATTCTAACAAAAGATTTTCTTGCTTTTCCAGGACAGAAAAAACTGTGTGTGACTGAGAGTGTTGTCACCAGCTCCAAAGGTAGGACTTCAGTGTCTTTTTAACAGCAGGTATATCTTTAAGATGTGTGGGAGAGTCCCTGGCAATGGACAGCCAGTTTTTAGTCCATGGGCCAGACCAGATTTTGGTACCACTCAAGGTGGCAAAATCTAGCAACAATTTTTGTAAAGGTCAGTGTCCATAGGTTATTATACCAAAACATCTTCTATCCTAAGTAGTAGCTTTGCCATGGTTATCAGCTCATCACCGCCTACAAGATAAATGGCTCTAGGTGCTGGTGCATATTCTACTTCAGGCTTATTTTCCAGAATAATCCAGACCTTTACTCATCCATTATGTGGACATGTTTAGTCACATTTTTAAGGGGAGATTCAGAGCTTTCATGTACACTCAGTTTTGCATCTGTCTAGTCAGGAAACTCCAGGCGGATGTCATCCACCCCCGGGGCCCAGCCGCCGAGGAGCTTTTTAATCACCTCAGCGACCTCAGCCCCGGTGACAGGAGAGTCCACCCCTGAGTTGAGCTCCCAAACTCAGAAGATGTGTTAGTGGGACTGAGGAGGTCTTTGACATATTCTCTCCACCAACCCACAACGTCCTGAGTCAGGGTCAGCAGCCCACCATCTCCACTGTGCACAGTGTTGATGGTGGGCCGCTTCCCCGTCCTGAGCCGCCCGATGGTGGACCAGAATCTCCTCGATCCGATCCAGAAGTGGTTCTCCATGGCCTCTCCAAATTCCTCCCATGCCCGAGTTTTTGCCTCAGCAACTGGCAAAGCTGCACTTCGCTTAGCCCGCCGATACCCGTCAGCTGCCTCAGGAGTCCCACAGGCCAAGAAGGTCTGATAAGACTCCTCCTTCAGCTTGACGGCATCCCTCACTACCGGTGACCACCAACGAGTTTGGAGGCTACCGCCACGGCAGGCACCAACAACCTTACAGCCACAGCTCCAACAAGCAGCACAGCTCACCCAGACTCAGTTTCACCTGCCTTACTCGGGACATGATTGAAGCTCTCCCACAGGTGGGAGTTGAAGCTTTCTCTGAGAGGGGACTCTGCCAGACGTTCCCAGCAGACCCTCACGACACGTTTGGGCCTGCCAGGTCTGACTGGCAGGCCCAAACTTCCAGGCCTGGCTCCAGAGGGGGGCCCCGGTGACCTGCGTCCAGGTGAGGGGACACAGGGCTCCATTGCTGTCTCTCTCCATAGGGGCAATTGGGCTGTGCTTTGTCTGGTCCCTCCCATAGAGACATATTTCCCATGGGGGACCCTACCAGGGGCATAAAACCCCAGACAGCATAGCTCCTAGGATCCTCAGAGCACGCAAACCCCTCCACCACGGTAAGGTGGCAGCCCAGGGAGGGGCTTAGGATGGGTTATCATACCAAAATATCTTTTATGGACATGTACCTTTTCCAAAATTGTCACTAGTTTTTGCCACCTTGAATGGTACTGATAAGTGAAATATTTGGGACTTTTGCCCCCTCCCCCCCCCCCCCCCCCCCCCCCCCCCCCCCCCAGGGACTAAAAGTGTTGATGCTCCTACTTCAGTGTCGTCATTAACTGATTTCATACTGGTTTTAATTTAAAAATCACTTAAAATTTAACAATGTTAGATCATGTGACACTTGTGTATAATATTTCAGTGGCTAAAAGGTTTTCAAGAAAATTGAAACTAAACTGCTATTGTGTTCATAATCTTAACATATAAAATATTGTTTTGATTGACAGGGATAAGTTCCAGAAGATGTGTGAAAAGGCCATGGAGTAAGACTGAGATTAGTGCTGTGATGAAACGCTTCAAAACACACATTGCAAATGTAGACCTTGCAACTAAAGTGTGAACAATGTAAGATCTCTGAGCATCCAGCGTTGGAAGATCGAAGTCTTCAAAATATCCGTGGTTTTGTCAGGAACGGGGGCCTTGGAGCCAAAAGAAAATAACATACAAGTTGTTTGGCTGTAAGCTAGCTAGAGTTGAATCAGATTTTTCTGATGGAAGTTGTACTGGTATGCTGTGTTTGCACAATCAGTAATGGGATATATATACGTGTGTATATATATATATATATATATATATATATATATATATACACATATATAGTGTATGTATGTATGTATATATATTTTCTTCTTCTTTTTTTTTCTTTTTTTTTTTTGCATATTCTGTTGATGTTCCCAACTCGTTTACAAAGTGTATACAAGTTATACCCATTAAAACCAGTTTCTGAGCTATTTCAAGGTTTATTTATTGTCATTCCAGGACATGAGGGTACATAAAAGGAAAGGAATTTAGTATTCAAGGTCCCATAAAGCAGGCAATACAGAAAATAGTAGAATCATTTGTAAGTTAAAAATGGCATTCAGCATAAAAATACGTAACATGATATATAAAATAGCGTTTGTTGCGCATCAGTCTAATGTTACACAGAATTTAGCAGCCTGACAACCTCTGGGGAGCAGCTATATGCATTCTGGTTGTTTTGGCCCTGATACGGTACAACTTTCTCCCTGAGGGGAGGGCGTTGGACAGTCCAGGGGACCAGACCAGCAAGACTGATCAACCATCAGGTATATTAACATCTGCAGTGTCACTCATACCACTGGGCTAGCATGATTGTCAGCAATGTCAAGTCAAACTCAACTTTACTGACAAATGTGCCACATGTTAACTATACAACATAGATGAAATTACAGTTCTCTCAAACCCCCAATGTGTTTAAGAGAGACAGACAAAATCCTGTATTTTTTTCATATTGCAATATATATGGCAGGGTTAGAAAAAACTGCAACGTGTGTGTGATGGAGGGAGGAGTGTGTAGGTGTTTGGGGGTGGATGAAAGAGTATGTTTGGGAGTGTGGTGGTGGCGTGGGGTTGTGGTTGTAGTGGTGATGCCCTGGTACTGGTTTGTGGGGTGGGTGCCGGTCCGTTTTGTCGGCTGGGCTGCCTGGGTCGGGTGGGGGTTGCCCTTGGGTGCCTTGGCCCTGGTCCTGGTCCGCTGGGGCCTGGGCCCCGAGACCATGGGGGGCTTCAGGTGGGGCCACCCTCTACCGCCGTCTGGGGGGATGCATGTCTGTCCCTTTGGGGGGCTGAAGACAACTTTATTTAAGTTGTCTTCAGCTCGGTTGCAGGTCCTCCTGTAGGGGATTACTAGTTTTATTTTCCAGCAAAGACCTTGGAATGTTGTTTCTGGGTTTCTGTACAGAAGCGTCATTTGACTGTAAGTGTATCCATGTTTTCTCTCTCTCGCTTTTCTTCACTCTCCTCTCCGTTCTACTTCTTATCATTTCTTTTCTTAACTTTCATGTCCCCCTTGTCGAGCCCAGCAGTACGATGTAACATGCAGTTATAAACAAATACGTAATAAAAGAAATGAATTGAAGAATTCAGAATATCCAGAGAAGCCTTATAATCATAAAGCTCCCATTGACAGAGCAAATCTGTTCAACGTAATAAAGCAGCCAGATCATCATTCTGCTTGCTATGATGCTGGACAGGACAAGTTAGAGAAAAAAAAATTGTAAACTCCAGCTCTATTATTGTCTGACTAAATGCATTTAATTGTTTTTCAAGTTTTTAGAAAAATCGAAAAAGAAATAAGTGATCCCTGGCCAAAACTGAACAGACCTAAAGTTAAAGTACACCATTTAAAATACTTTAACTATTAAACTGCTGTTTTCCAATTAAGAGTCTACTACATATGACGGTACTTTTTAAAATGTTTCTGTCCAAACTTTTTATCAAGAAATATTAATATCTGGCAATCAGTGGCAGCTGTAAGTTTTATTTTCTGGTTCATGGAGCAGAGGTGAATATCTGCAGTTGTCTGCAGCTGATGCTTCCTGCATCCTCTTGTGTGTTTGAGATGGGGAAGGGGCCATGGGTAGCGCCTGCAGCTAACAAGAGCAAGTAAACGATATGTTCTTTCACGTCTGTCTCAAAAAGTCCCCAATAACACCAGAAAATCTTGCTAGACTTTTTGCTAGCTACTTTATACATAAAAAAAACTGTCAAAGGGGTCTGGAAAATGGCTAAATATAGCAACAAAGTCGCAGAGTTTTGCCGTGTCAGTCAGCGTAATTGGTTATACCAGAAAATCAGCCCTATCAACTGCTCCGCTTTGCTTCTAATGCAAACTGCAATTAAATACGTTAAATTAGTGCATAAATTTTCTTGTAACTAATTAATCATAATTAACAAGTTACAGTCCCACCCTAATTTTAACAGTCTCTTTCATCTGTTTTGTAAAAAAAAAAAAAAAAAAAAACAAATTTTGTGAAATTCCTTCTGTCCCTTTGTCCTTCTAGACACCTCAGACCAACCTGTCTGTAAGGAGGAAGAAGATCTCACCAACCAGCAGCTCTGTAACCAGGAGAGGAACTGTAGTATGGACCAAGATGAACCAGAACCTCCACAGATCAAAGGGGAACCGGAGCAGCAATCTACCAATCATGGTGGAGATCAGTTTGTTCTGAAACACAGTCATAACATGAGTAACTCTCCCATGTCAGACGGTTGCCATGAAAATGACAAATCTGGAAAATCTGATAAAAGTGACATTTGTGGAAAAGCCTTAAAGAAAAAGTCACCAATGAAGAAACAAAGCTCTGTGGACACTGGTGAAAAACCATATACTTGTAATGAGTGTGTGAAATGTTTTAGTTGCAAATCACGTTTAACTGTTCACATGAGAATCCACACAGGGGAGAAACCTTATTCTTGTCAAGTGTGTGATAAACGTTTTAATGAAGGATCAAAGTTGTCTGTTCACATGAGAAACCACACTGGGGAGAAACCATATGCTTGTAAAACATGTGGAAAAAGATTTCAGCAGAGTTGTAGTTTAAGATACCACAAGAAAACCCACACTGGTGAGAAACCTTATTCTTGTAAAATGTGTGGAAAAAGCTTCAGTCAAGGATCAAAGTTGTCAGTTCACATGAGAACTCACACTGGGGAAAAACCATATGCTTGTGAAACATGTGGGAAAACATTTAGGCATGTTAATGGTTTAACATGCCACATGAGAACGCACACTGGGGAGAAACCATACGCTTGTGAAACATGTGGGAAAAGATTTAGTCAGAGTAGTGGTTTAAGGTACCACATGAAAACCCACACAGGTGAGAAACCTTATTCTTGTGAAGTGTGTGGAAAAAGTTTTAGTGAAGGATCAAAGTTGTCAGTTCACATGAGAACCCACACTGGGGAGAAACCATATGCATGTAAAACATGTGGGAAAACATTTAGGCATGTTAATGGTTTAACATGCCACATGAGAACCCACACTGGGGAGAAACCATATGCTTGTGAAATATGTGAGAAAAGATTTAGTCAGAGTTGTGGTTTAAGGTACCACATGAGAACTCACACTGTTGAGAAGGTTTAATCCTTCAAGTGGTAAAACTTCCAAAAACAAGGAGTGATCAGTGACCAAATGGGAAGGTATAGAGGTCACTGTGTTTCACTGTTTATAGCATTTTAGCTTTTCTGTACTGTAGAAATGATATTTTGTATGTTGGAGGGTAGTTTGAAATGCTCAGTGCATTCATTTGAGATTCTTGCTTGTTTCATGTAATTGATATGTAATGTAAACTATCACTAAAACTTTCATGTATAAAAGATTTGCTGTACTTACCCTTAATGTTTGGGGGAGAAAGAAAATAGAACGGAGATGTTAAATAATGAATCGGATTCATTATTTAACACCCATAGGAAAAATGTGCCGCTCGTTTGTGGTTCAATCTCATCTCTGAGATCAGTTTGAGCTTCTCATAACGGTGTCATTCTGTGATCATTTGTTTCTGAATTACTTCTCCTATATAGGGAGCAGGCCTCAAAATTTTTACTTCTGCCTGCTCCATTTTCAGACTAAATGGTTAATAGGCGAGAAATCTTCCTGTCTTATTTTGTTGATGCTATTAAGCTGTTTGTGGGTTGTTGTTTTTTAAATGTTTCGTCTGTTTATTTTGTTGATCTTTTTTCTTTTTATCTTTTATCAAAATGTCTTTCATATTTTTATGATTATGTTCAGCTTTAAAAAAAAAGCAACTTTTTCTCTGAGCCTTGAGTTGTATACCTGAGATGTTCCACCTTCAGATGTGCCATTAAATCCATCACCCAGCATCCCTGAGAGGGTGCCACAGCTTTCTTCCAACCCTGCAAGATGAGACTTTGCGCCCAGAAGTGTGGTGAAGGCCACCACTGTGGCATGGCTAGCTGAGATTTTAAGGTTCTGCGGCACCACCCCAAAAAGGGCAGTGATAGGATTTGATAGAATTCTTATATCCCACACTATTTCCATGTTGTTGAAACCCCTCCCAGAAGCCCTTTCATGAATGGGCAGGACCAGAACATATGGCTGAGGGTGCCTGAATCACATTCACATCTTGGACGGTTCTCATCAATTTCTGGAAAGTCTGGAAAGCTTCCCTACTGCAAAATTGGAGTCTATGAAGCACCTTGAATTGAAGCAGCTCATGCCTGATGTATATCGATGAGGTATGGACCCAACCAACTGCCCTTCTCCTGTCAGCTGGAGAGACTTAAAGGGATCCAACACCCACAGAATGATGGTCCTTCATTTTCCACGCACCCTCATGCTGAACAAGACTCTGGAGCTCTTTTTAAAATCTGAAATGCAACCGGAGATCCAGAGGGGTTTTTGTTATCTGCCGACATTCATATAAGAGGAGTCACCGACGCTTAACACAAAAAGGTCCATAAAAGTCCACAAAAACTTGGTAATATTCCTGCTCGTCCAATGTAATCCAAGTGTCCTGAGTGGGTAGCGTCCAGAATTTATTTGAAATGACATCATTTAGTTTATTTTTATAGCATAGCAGCAGAACATTGTACTTCCTATATGCGTCTGCATGCGAGTTCACTACACTACAGAAGCCGCGGCAGACAAGATTGCGCATTCTCTTTTTTTCCCCTTTGTTTTACGTCAATAACCAACCCCTCTTGAGTTTGTCTGCAGCTTGTTCGCTCTTAGCACAATGGAAACGGCTAATTTCTTCTTCTACGCTTGCATCATCAGCAGAGTAGGTGCTGAATGCCACGGCTTCCGTAGTGTTGTGAACTGCATCTGGGAAGTACGATGTTCTATTGTTTAGGCTATAAAAAATATACTTAATAATGTCTTTTCAAGTAAATTCTGGATGCTACCCACTCAGGACACTTGGATTACATTGGATGAGCAGTATGGAGGAATATTAACAAGTTTTTGTGGACTTTTATAGACCTATTTGTTTCAGGCACCGGTGAATCCTATTATATGAAAGTCAGCGGATAATGACCACACCCACCCCTCTCCTGGTCCAAAGCTTAAAAGGTCATGTCAATGACAGATGGTGGAAAAAGACCGTTTGCAGAAATGGGAGCCATAAGGATGCCCTGGTTGCACCCAAAATGAATCCTTATTTGCTTCCAAATCTTGAGTGAGCCCTGAGTAACTGGGTTGGGCTTGATTGTTCCCTTACTGAGTCGCACTGGGGCACAAATAAAAGAACTTAGTGGAATAGGGCTGTAGGTGTGCTGTTCCATGAGTGCCCAAAGGGCCGTTTGTTCCCCACCAAGACGCTGCATCAGAAAGATCAGTTTAGCTATATTAGTTGCCCAGTAGTAATAAATAAAGTTAAGCATGCCTAAACATCCCTCCCCCTGTCTTTCCAAGTACTTCGTCCCGATTCTTGGTATTTTCCTACTCCAATCATAAATGGAAGTTGTCTTATCTAATTCTTTAAAAATCACTTCGCTATAAATACTGGTATGGTTTGAAAAAGATGTAGGAACTTTGGAATTAATACCATATTAATCAAATTTATGCAACTGCTGTTGACAGAGGGAGGCTTGACCAACGCTTCATTTCTTTTTAGGCCTGTACTAAGTTCAAATGTTAACAGTTTAATAACTCATTTGTAAAATTGAGCTTCCTTCTTCATCTTTGTTTTTTTTTTTGTGTGTATTTTCAATAATCAGTTTGATTGTGAGTGTTGATTGTGGTTTAAAAAACTGATAAAATGTCTAAAATAAATGTTACAATTCTGTAATTTCATACTGATTCAAACGTTATTTCAGAGAAAGTGGAATGAAGTGTTATTAGTCTTTTTATTATGGTTTTTTATTGAGAAATGACAGGTGTTTCAAGCATGGACCTATAGTGGGGAATAGGCATGTAACGGTATGAAAATTCCATGTCCCAGTTATTGTGACCAAAATTGTCATGATTATCATTATTCATTGCGGTATTGTTGGTTGAAATGTGTTCAAGATATTCAATACTTCAATAATATTTCAAATATATATATATATTAAAATGTAAACAAGCACAATGGCTTTTCTGTAGGCAGAAACATGAAATAACATGTAGACATGGATCAACTGGGGACTGTCAAGAAAGGAGACCGCTTATAAAAGAGCACTTTCACAGATTTTGGGTATCAGACAAGGACATTGTCTCTTCACGTTGCGGCAGCTGCACGTCACCGCAACTGGGTGAACGTCATGGCTCAAGCCAGTTTTTTTTTTTTAATGCTTTATTGATGATAACGGCATAAGATCTGATTTCCAGATGCTTTTGTTTTTCAAACGCACAGTTGAGCACATCAGCTAACACTAGCCTGCGAACACCAGCTGTAGTGTCGTCTCACCGGCTACAAACAAACGTGCTACCTTGTTTAATTATAAAGTTCGTAGACTTTTATAAGTGATCCATGAAAATTTAAGTAGGGTGGCGTTTTTTATTAGATCTACAAAGTGGAACAGAGCAGTGACGTTGGATTTATCTACTTTTGATCTGGCCTGGAAGAGGAAGCGGCTAAATGAAGCGTGATAATCCCCTATAGGCTTTATGCACAGCTCCACTACTTTCTGATCTTAGTACTGCACCTTTGCTTCCTGTCTTTCATGATTGGATGAACTGATTAATCCAGGTGTGTCTGATCTCAGCAAATTGTCAGACTGAACTGGATTAATCAGTTCATCCAATCATAAAATACAGGAAATAAAGGTGCAGTATTAAGTTCAGGAAGTACTGGAGCTGTGCATAAAACCCATTGTGTTCGTAGAAAAGAAGCCAACAAGACAACACCTGTCTGTGAAAATTAGACAACTGAATGGGGATTTTGTTGATGTCAAAATCACATTTGAGAAGGAATTTTATTCCTCCAGTGTGTTTAAAAATCAGGTTTGGTATTAAATACCATTGTTTATTTTGGTCTCTGATAAAATGTTTGAACCAGGTCACCTTGAATATCACATTTGATGTGTTTAACACATTTAATCCCCCTTCATTATAGGGATTACTTAGTAGAGATTTATTCAATGAGATTCATTTTTCTCGACAAATGTTCATTCCAGGGTAAGTTACTTCCTCTTTGACAGGGGATACCTTCGAGTTCTTTATGGATACAGCCCTCTTTGAGAGAGAGAGAGAGGGAAAATCAGGTGTTTTCTGTAACGTCCAATCAGACTTCTACACCTGTTGACAGGTATGTTGGTCCACTGTTCATGGGAAAGGTACATTCATGTGTGTGGGACAGTTTTGTTTTAAATTATTTCCAAATTCACTAATGCCCATCTTTACCTCTCTGAAATGTTCTTTTATACTCAGTCATGTCACTTTTGTTTCCACTGTTCCAATTTTTTAAAGATCTGTTGCTGCCATCAAATTTAAAATGAACTAATATGTGTTTTCAAATCTGTACATTCATTTTTAATTTACATTTTGGACCATTTCCCAACTCATCTTGGCACAAGTTTCAGATTGAATGTGTTGCTACTCTCCCAATAATCCCATTTTTGTGTTTTTCTTTTGGCAGCAATAGATGTTTTCTGTTTGGCTGTTGGTAACCCAATAACCAAAATCCCATTGCCCTTAGAACTGGTCAGACTGGCTGAAAGTCAGTGAAAACAAGGAAGAGCCGACTCCAGCCAATGACACCGTTTTATAAGAAACACGAGCAAACACCAGACAGGATCAATATGAACGTTTATTTAACCAGGTAAGTTATTGAGAACAAATTCTCATTTCCAATGTCATCCTGGTAAGAGGCAGAAAAACCCCAGCAAGCTAATGACACACATAGACCTAACCCGTAAAGAAACGAGAAAACTCAGGCAGCAGTTACACTTATTTGGTTAAAGGTGGGGAAGGAAATCCTGGAAAAACAGTTACAGCAAGCTACATTTTGAAAATACACAAATCAAAAGTCCAAACCTTTTGGGTCAGAAGTCAAGCCTGCAGATAGCAGGATGGTGGGAGGGACAAAGGCAGTTTGATAGACATATCACCATCCGATCATTTAGGGCAGGCCAGTGGCCCGACATTTCAGCACACTCATCAGAACATTTTAAATGTACCAACTGTGTGTATAATTATGTGTGTACAATTTGTTTGTTACATTACTGTTGTGGTCATTAAAATAAAACTGTCAGATTAAACCACTTATCAAAACAGCATACCTCTATAAAAACGGCATACCCATGTTTGAGACAGTTAACAAAGAGTGGGCAAAATCGACTGTCAGTATGCTATTCTGACATGGTACGCCAAGCTGACAGAACACGGTCAAAATTACTGCATGGTGGTTTTATTCAGTCCTGGTCCTTAGCTAGGCTATTATGAATCTGACTTGAATTTTTCTGTCTGTTACGCACCCTGAGGTGACATTGTCATGAATTGGCGCTATACAAATAAAGTTGAATTGAATCCTGTTCGTTTCACAGGTAACTGAAATTTCCTGTTTTTGTTTAAGAGCAGTGATTCTTAACCATGAGGACCGCTCGAGGCCCAAGCTTGGACCTCGAGCGCCACCTAGAGGGCCGAAAAAAAAAAAAAACTTTCCTTTTGCTCATGTGGGCCGCAGGACCTCGAATTTTCACTGTTATTTATGACTGGATCAGTTCGTTGCAATGTAGCTTCCCCCCACCAGGTGGCGGTTATTTGTCAGAGTTCAACAGACAAGCAGAAGAAGAGACTCAGCTAGCCGTTAGCCTGTAGTAAACGTAGAGTTATTAAAACTAAATATGAAGACAAAAATGGTCCAAAACCGCCCCTAAAAGGCAAAAATCAAATCCAAATGATTAAATAAAGATTAATAAGTGAAGATAAAGCAGAGCTGAATGGAGCACCAGCTAATGCTAATGCTAACGCTAGTGCTAACGGAAGCCCTGAATCTTTCATCTGCAAGTTGCATCTAGAACGCAAACATCTAACACTCGTTGGAAAAAGGATTTTGATTTTTGAGAAATAAAAGAGAGAAAATCAGCTATTTTTTCTTTTTTTTTTTTTTTTTTTTCTTTTTTCTTTTTTTTTTTTTTTTCTCTTTTTTCTTTTTTTTTTTTTTTTTTTTTTTCTTTTTTTTTTTTTTTTTTTTTTTTTTTTTCTTTTCTTTTTTTCTTTTTTATTCCATAACAGTTTTTTTTTTTTATGAATAGTTTTTTTCCCTCCCCCCCCCCCTTACAATAAACCCCCACCCCCCCTCCTCGCGATTCTTCTTAAACCACCCGCACCGCCCCCCTTTTTTTATCCGTCTCCTGTGTTTTTGCCCCCCCGTAGTTTTTTTTTTTTCGCCTCTTTTTCCCCCCCCGAAAAAACCCCCCTTGATGCAGAAAATTTCTGTTATGTTTGGACGTTCTTAAAAATTTAAATACATAAATTGTTCAATGGAATTTTGTGCTTTAATGGCCTGTTGAAGTAGATAAACTGCAGGTTTATTTACAGATTATTAAACTGAGCCTTTTTATTTTTAATGTGATCTATTGCTGCACCATTTTATCTCTTTTTAAATGAATTTCCATCAATTTCTTCTGTTGTCTCTCAATTTTTGTAGTAAAATGTTGTAGATTTTGTATTTATAATCCTGATTTGTTCCTGTAAGAGTCTGATTTTATTCCATGAATTATACATGTGATAAATATGTTTGACAATCTCATCATATATTTTTATATTACAGTATGTTATTCAGGTTTATCACGCCACATTTTACTAGGTTCAATCTGTTAAAGGCAGGTGGATTTGGTTTAATCATTAAATCCAGTGTTTCCCATTAATTAATGAGACTGTGGCGGCCCGCCACAGTCTCACTCGGAGCCGCCACAGTCTCCTATGACCCTATATGTTTAAAAAAAAAAAAAGAGAGAAAAAGAAATAGTCAAACCAGCCGGTCATAGTTCTGCAGTGTACAGCTGTAGCTACTCTCCTCCTGCCTTTGAGCAAGCGAGAGCAACAGAGCGCATGCACACTGGCACGCACAGATCACGTTCATAGACGTCGGTCTTTTCTAGATGTATTTTGGCGCGACCCATCAGATCAGATTGCAATGACACCGGAGCCACATACGTGAGCGGAGCGGGACGCCTGCGTCCACACAGAGAGGCGCTATCAAGCTGGATGATGGAGCAGGAGGCCATGTTGATGATGTCATCAAGCCAGTCAACTTTAACCAGCCGAACCGAGTCGAACTTTATGCGCCCCATGGTGCTGATTCCCCGCTAGTTCTCCCGCTGCCGCTCGCGCCATTTATCTCATCCCTCTGCCTTTATGTCTTATGCAGTTCACCAGCATTATACTGTCGGTACCAGCTATATTTTCATGGTACCGGAGGGATGAGCTGGGGTTCATCCGCCAAACAGTTCAGTTCAGACGTCTCCTCAGAGCACAGCGGGGCTGCTGCTCCGCCTCATCTCGTTGGTAATAAAGAGCAACAAGGAGCCATAAATGTTTCCTCCAGAATCATTTAGGATTGGGGGGCCTCCGTTCCTAATCCCAGCCTCCGTTCCTAATCCCAGCCTCCGTTCCTAATCCCAGCCGCCCACATGCGGCCGGAGTGCTCCGCTCCAACCTCCACGCATCATCCCACGCCAGCTGTCAGACATCCCGCATCTTTCCACGATGAGAACACGTGAGATGCTGAGTTTGAAATAAAACTGCGGCGCTACTAATTCAGCGTGCTTGAATTGGTAATAAAACTTTGAAGATCATCTATTAAACTCATAATTATTTATAATTTTTCCGGAGGGTGATCCATCATCATCATGACTATGAACCAACAGACAGTCCAACACTGCTTCACTCCAAGTGGATGTTCTCACACGTGTGTGCTGTTATCTTTTATCCTATAACTTCCCGTTGTGTTTGTTGAAACTTTGTTCATGAGGCTTCATACAAATGTTTAGATCTGTGTCTGTTGGCATTTTCAGGGCTGATAAAAAGCATTGAACACAATGTTTGTTTTCTTTCAAATACATGAAGGCTTCATGCCATTACAGACCTATTTTATTATTGTATTTATATAGTTTTCTATTTATTTGTTCGTGATTGATAAAACTTTATTCATTATAGTTACAAAAGCACGTTTGTTGTAAATACTTGAAGGCAAAATCCACTGCAGAAGATTTTATTGATCTGTTCAGTTTTTTTTTACCTTGTAAAGCTAAATAATTTAATAAAGTGGAATATTCAGACTTATTTGGGGAGGACCGTGGTATCAGTTTGGTATCGAGTACCATGGAAAATTAACAGTATTGTATTAACTTCAATTTCAGGATCGTAAACACTAAAGAAAGGAAGTGGTCAGTGTAGTTGAGGATGTGTTGGTGTATATAAACATAAAAAAACGTATCTATTAATATATAACATAAAACAAAATTCTTATTTACCAGCGTTTGTAAACAGCAAACAAAATGCACAAAGATGCCTGGCGAAAATGCGAAGGAGAATCAGACCCTCCACCACAGTCTCCTAAATCCTTGGGAAACACTAAATCAATAAACAAAAACAAAATCAACTTCACTAATACAGTGTTAAAATGAGAATGGACCCTGGACCAGTTTGTACTGAAAAATTGGGCCCCATCATGAAAAAGGTTGAGAGCCTCTGTTTTAGAGCATTAAATTAATTGACTGTGACAGAGATTTTAACCAATATAGTAAAATATTCTCCTGGAAAACATCATCCATGACCTTTGACCTCCAACATGAAGGAAATCATCATACTCAGTTTTCTACAGTACATCAAAATTGAAGTACTAGATGCAGCAAAATGTAAAAACATGGGAACATCTATACCTTCATATGGTCCCTGATGCCTCCTTGTTTTGCAACTTTTACCACATGCAGGACTAAAACATCTCTTCTTCGTGGGTTGCCATGTGAGACGTTAAGAGATTCCTTCGACTAAAACTGTTTCCACATACTTGACAAACAAATGGTTTCTCACCTGTGTGGGTTCTCACATGATTGTTCACATGATTACTTTGAGAGAACTCTTTTCCACATATTTTACAAGAGTACGGTTTCTCACCTGTGTGGGTTCTTACATGTAAAGTTAAAGCTTGACTTTGGCGGAAACTTTTCCCGCATGTTTTACAGGAATATGGCTTCTCACCAGTGTGGGTTCTTATGTGAGCAGTCAAAGCACAACTGTTGCTGAAACTTTTCCCACATATTTCACAAGAGTACGGCTTCTCTCCAGTGTGGGTTCTAGTGTGGGCAGTTAAATTGCTACGGTTACTGAATCTTTTTTCACATATTTTACAAGTATATGGTTTCTCACCTGTGTGTATTCTCATGTGAATTTGCAAAGCTGATCTGTAACTATAACTTTGTCCACACACACTACAAGAATGTGGTTTTTCAACAGTGCCCACAGAACGACGTTTCTTCATTGGTGACTTTTTCTTGGAGATTTTTCCATAAATGTCAATTTTCACAGACTTTTTAGATTTTTCATTTTTACGGAAACCGTCTGACCAGGAAGAATTAGCCATGTTGGACCCTGAACAAACATCTCTGTTTGCCTCCTGAACATGAAGCTCTGCCAGAAGAGAGTTATGAGAGACGAGCTGGTTACTGTTTGCTTCTGCTTCAATCTGATCACTGTCCTCCTCAGTCACTATGAAAGTTTCAATTTCCTGCTTCACAACAAGCTGATCTCCCTCCTGATTGGTGGATTGATGCTCCGGTTCCTCTTTGATCTGTGGAGGTTCTGGTTCATCCTGGTCCAGACTACAGTTCCTCTCCTGGTCACAGAGCTGCTGGTTGGTGAGATCTTCTTCCTCCTTACAGATATGTTGGCATGAGACGTCTAGAAGGACAAATGGAGACAAGAAATATAAAATGTTGAATCTTTTGAAGTTTTTAAAAGTAAAAAAAAAGTGCGCTTGGGTCATCTACTATGATTTTGGGTTTGTATCTGAAATAATATCTAGAGGAAATTCAAAAAGTTCATGGGCCATGAAAGAAAGGAAAATTAAGGATACTGATGAAAAGTATGTGATCATGATATTAGGGATACAGATTTACAGATACCAATATTTTCTAATCAGCCTCAGTTGATGGCAGAACTACCTGCTGATACTTGGGTCCGAAACTGCATTTCACTCCCAAATAAATATAATGGTTACAATAAAAAGTAATTTTACAACTATTTTATTCTAATTTTTCAATTTTAAACTAAAATTAAAAACAACGCATTATAAGTAATAATTTTTATTTTCTTTAAAACATAGTTCAGAAGAGTTTTGGAAGAAGTTTAAAAAACTTATCAGGTTCAAAACCCTTCAGTCAGACACAACTTAAATTTGACATTCACTGTCATTTATCAAAATCTATTGACACAATACACCAGACTTAATAAGAACAAAACTCTCAACAACCCTCCCCCCCCCCCCCTCCCCCCTTCCCCTTCTTTTCCCCTTATTATTTTATTTTTTTTTTTTTTTTTTTTTTTTTTTTTTTTTTTTTTTTTTTTTAGTTTTTTTTTTTTTTATTTTTTCTAAATTTCTCTATATTTTTTTGATTTTTTTTTTTTTTTTTATTTTTGGCCTCCATTTTTATTTTTTTTTTTTTAATTTTTTTTGGTTTTTTAATTAAGTTTTTTTTTTTTTTCTTTTTTTTTTTTTTTTAAATTAAAACCAGTTGTTGTTGTCTTGTAAGTGTTCCTTCATACCTCAACACAATAAGTCATAAAGGGTAGTATCAAGGAACAGTACAAGGTATACAATGTTGATTGATTTAGAAAATATTTAACTTTGTATATAATTGATCTTAATTTGCCTATTTTTACATTAATATAGTTAATATGTTGTTTCCAACTTAATTTTTCATCTATTATTACACCAAGAAATTTTGTCTCAGACACTCTTTCAATTTCTTTATCATTTATCATAAGTTTCTTTTTTATGTTGATCAATCAATTCCCAAACATCATAAACTTTGTTTTATCCAAATTTAATGTTAGCTTGTTGAGGTCAAACCATTCCTTTAATTTGTTGTGTCCAAATTATCCCCAGAACAAAAAAAGATTTGCATCATCAGCAAACAAAATTATTTTTAACAGACTGGACACCTCACAGATATCATTAATATACAAAATAAATAATAATAATTCCTAATTTTAATATAATTTTAATATAAAAGAAGAACAAAGTACTTTAGATAAATATGTAAAAAAACAGAAACTGTACTTGTAAACAAATATTAAGTAGAAACATTAAAGTTGTAATAAAAAAAAAAAATTATGCCGAGTGGGGTTATCGGTCAACACACCCGATGCATCGGCCAATGTTGATATCAGCAAAAAAAGCAAATATCAGCCTAAAATATCGGCCGGCCATATATTGGTCTATCCTTACAAGATATATGACAGGGGTCCTCAATTAATTTTCACCGTGGGCCAAAAATGAGAATGAGCAGAAGGCGGCTGTAACTTACAGGAACCAGCAGCCTATCAGTACAGTTTAATTAATTAATTTCCCTTTAAGGACAATAAAGATACTTTGAGTTTGACTGGTGCACCAGCACTTTCATGAGAAACTAAACTTACGTTTTTTTTTCTACAGCATTTAATTAACTGGCTGCAATCGGGTGTGAAGAGGATTTTAGTTAAAACTGCTCCTGAAAAAGTCTCCTTTAATACTAAACACAGAATTTATCCAGTCGAAGCAAAAGTGGGAATTTGTCCCAAATATAATCAATAAATGCAGTTTCTGCCACCGTTTTATTGTATCTGTAATAATAACCGATCATTGCCATTAGTCCCGCCTTCTAACTGATTCAACTGATATGATTGGCTCTTCGCTTACGTTTCTAGTAACATGATTGGCTGTTCTCGCTGTCACTCACTATGTTGACGGAACTAGCGTTAGCTTGTCATGTTGCTAATGGTGTCGTTTCACAAAGAAAATAAAGATCATCAGGAGTTATTTTGAACCGAATCATTATTAAACGTTTAATTCACTAAATAATTGTTTTCTCCGCTGCAAAAGAATCATTAATAATGGCGCTAATAACAGTTAATAAAGCTATAAACTTATATATTGTCTCCCTATCAGTCCTTCTTCTCTTCGTGTCGGTGACTGCCTCATTTCTGTCTCTGAATGTAACTCCGGTTATGCAGAAACAACTTTAACATCAGTGTGTTTCATACCTGCTGTGTGGAAGTTTCTTCCTGCTTTCCAGCTGATATCCAGCAGTCTGCGATGACGATCCATCTCTTCTTCGTACTGGACGATGGTTTTTTCAAACTCTGAGAATATTTCTTCAGCAGCAGCTGTTAGTCGCGCGCTGATAAACTCTCTCAGATGATGAACTGAAGACATTGTTGCTGAAACGCTGAAATATTCAGCTGAGAGACAAAACACAACAACCGTTTTCCTGCTAACAGTGGAGCTTAGAAAGCAGATAGCTCAGAGACGCGTTCATTCAGCGTTAAAGAAGAAGTAGAAGAAGAAGAGGTTAACTTCCGGCTTTTCAGTTGTTTTGTTGTTTTTTTTGTTATTTTAAAGAAAGTGCAAAAACATTGTACGACAAAATTTAAACTTGCCACGGGAGGTAAAAAAAACAAACAAAACAAAACAGACAAACAAATGTATAAAATAAAATAGACAACCACTACATTTTCAATGCATACCGTGACCAAAATTCAATGGTTTTTACAGCCTTTTGGTTCGTGAATGTTTCAGTGTTTTTATATACATATTCATGTCTTTAAGGAACACATAAAATAAAGGTTTTTTGTTTGCACATTTTTGCATTTGTGAATATATATTATGCCAAGATAATTATTAGATTCACAATCAACATCTCACCAGAACTCATCAACCCATTTGTAAAAATTCCAAATACAACATGTTCGTAATACATTTTGTAAGCATTGTACAAACATGTAGTTATCAATCGAGTGACATCTTTCCAAAACTTCTGAGTCACTGAACAAGACCAAAATAAGTGAGATACAGTTTCTGGATGAGAGTCACAAAATGAGCAATTTATGTCCAAGTTTTTCATGAATTTTGTTTTTAAAAAAAGTGCTTTACAGGGTAAAATCTGTGAATAAATTTATAGGAAATTTATTTTTAGTTTCCGCTGAATTAATTTACTTGAAACAGAACATTTTTAGAACTCTAAGATCATTTGGTGAAACTGATCAGTTTGTTTTTTTTTTTTTATATGATGTATATATATATATATATATATATATATATATATATATAAATTTACAGCAGTTATTAAATTTTTGTATTAAAAAGTAAATAAAAAAAACAAAATAACAGTGAAATAAAATATTGCTTTTGAATTGCAGTTGAAAAGAAAGTAAATATATAAATACATCAGTAAAAATAGATGGAATCTATATTTAAAATCTGTGGTACTGCACGACTGTTGGTAACCCAACAAGCCAATAATCCCATGGCCCTCAGAACTGGTAGCACCCACTGGTCACACTGGCTGACAGTCAGTGAAACCAACGAAGAGCCGACGCCAAACAATAACACCCAGTTTTATAAGAAACAGAATACAGCACCAGAAAGGATTTAAATATGAACCTTTATTCAGCGGTGTCAGAAGTATTCACATTCCTGACTTCAGCAGAAGTTTAGATACAAGGATTAAGAGACTTTTACAGAGTCAAGCTTTTTACACAAGTACTGGCTTGAAAAGCTACTTTAAAGTATAAAAGTAAAAGTAATCGTGCTCATGTGACATGGACATGTTTTACTGGTCTACATACGTCTCCAGGACCAGACTGGGAGTCACTCTTGCCCACATCTCCACGACTCATCACACCTGCACAAGCGTGCACATGCAGGCTATGCAATCACCAAAGCTCAGTATTATGTAGACCAGGGGTGTCCAAAGTCAGTCCTGCAGGATCTGGACTGGCTGCAATCAACTTCCATGCAAAACAATTTTTTTTTCACACAATAATATTTTAATGATGCAAAAAAAACTCATGCTATATAAGAATAAAGGCTGATGAAAACATGTCGCTACATAAAATCAACTATACAAGTTTTTTAAAAAGCAGGAAAAATACAGAAATACAGTAAAAAAAAAAAAAAAAAAGAACCAGAATAAACCTGAGCTAAATCAGTGTAACTTTTAGTGAATGTTTTCACGGTTTCTGGACACTTTCTGTTCATGGATGCGTTCACATGAATGAAGCATGTTGGACATCAGACTACCGCGATGCACACACATGAAAGCAAGCTGGACAATCTGGAAATGAAAAATAATGGCACAACTGAGACCTGATTCTCATCGTTCATTCAAAAGAAGTGATTCATTCATGAATGTCACATCTCTACTGAGAGATTTTTTTCAAAATTGGGCTTTTATATTTACCCCAAAAATCAAAAATAGTTAAGAAAAGATTTCAACTAAACAAACAAAATGGTAAAAGAGGCTAACTAAATATACCTAGACTCCAAAATCAGAAGTGAAAAAAAAACTCAAATGAAACGGAAAAAAAAAATCGACCTCTCAAACAATCAAACAGAGGAACTTTCGTATCAGCTAAACCAAACTTAAACTTAACAGAAAGGAGTAAATAAAATGGCGACTACAGTTTTAACTAACTAAAACTCAAAATAAATCCCCAGATCCCCCCATGACTCAGCGGTCTTTGGCCATAGCTTCACTGGACCAGGAAAAAACTCCAGGTAACTCAAAGAAAGGAAGCAAACATTAATACAAACATGATCTGAACTGTCAGATCGCAAAGTATGGGAAACTAAAATAATGTATAAGATGGTACGTTTGATGTTAAGGCTTGTGGTTTTTTTCCCGGGGATCTTTTTTTGGGGATTTTTTTTTCCTTCTCCCCCCTCGGTCCTTCCTGCATTTTGCCCGGGCGGGTCCGTTGGGCCACCGGTGAGCCCCTCGCGGTTCCGGTTTTCTCCTCCCTCTCTTTGCTCTCGCTCCTCCCCCCTCCCGCCCCCATAAAAGAAAATGAAACTGTACTAGTGGTGAGGTGTAAAATATTACCATGTGTGACTGGACATCACATGCAACACATTACATATTATATAGTATTCTATCTGGATTATAGCTGGGTGATATAACGATATATATCGACTGGACAGTAGAAAACATCTTTCGTTTCATATGAAGCAATCATTCATAACATGACAGGTATTTTCCTGCAGTATTTTACATTAAGATGCACCGCGTACCCACGCACGCCGCCAACAAACATGAAGGGAGACGGCAGCAGACGTGTTTCAGACCAGGATATAACTAATTCTCAACAAGATGACAGCCAACTGTACGGAAGAGGATTAGGGCCGTGGAAGAAAAAAATTATTCAGATTTTTTTCCTGAACATAAAATTGGGAGATTTTTTTTCAATGTCTAAGCAAAAAGTCAGAATTCTGAGAAAAAAAGGTAAATTCCTAGACTGAAAATAGAAACTGAAACGGAAACTGAAAAAAAAAAATTCCCCCAAATATTTTTTATCATTCAGAAAAAAGTCAGAATTCTGACAATAAAGTCAGAATACTAAGAAAAAAATAGTCAATTCCTAGACAAAAGTCAGAATTGTGGGATTAAAGTCAGAATTCTGAATTATTTTCTGAAATTGAAAAAAAAAAATCCCCCCAAATATTTATCATTCTGGAAAAATTCGGAATTCTGAGCTTTAATCCGAAATACTGAGAAAAAAGGAAAAGTTAATTCTGAGAAAAACGTCGGAATCCTGAGGGGAAAAATGTCAACTCCTCGACAAAGTCAGAATTCTGACTTATTTCAGAAATCGGGAAAAAAAAAATTCAAATATGTTTTAACACTGGGGGAAAAAAAGTCAGAATTTGGAATACTGAGAAAAAAAGTCAGTTCTGAGAAAGAAAAGAAAAATCTGAATTCCAATTTTTTTTTTCAATGTTCTGGAAGAATGTCAGAATTTTGACTTTTTTTTCCCCACAGAAATTTCACAGAATATGCTGGCTCTGGGGTGTTTTTCCAACACTACACCAGGTTTAAAGCTGGAGAACGACCTCGGGAACCTGCATGCATTCTGTTGTCTGGTCCGCAACCGTGGACAAGTCATCAGAATCGTCCGGTTCAAACGGCGCGCATTCATGGGTTGCCATGTGAGACGTTAAGTTATTCCTTCGACTAAAACTAGCTCCACAAATTTGACAAACAAATACTTTCTCTCCCGTGTGGATTCTCATATGATTGTTCAGATGATTATTATGAGAGAAAGCTTTTCCACATATTTCACAAGAGTACGGTTTCTCACCCGTGTGCGTTCTTATATGTGAAGTCAAAGCTTGACTTTGACGGAAACTTTTCCCGCATACTTTACAGGAATATGGCTTCTCACCTGTGTGGGTTCTTACGTGAGCAGTCAAAGCATAACTGTTGCTGAAACTTTTTTCACATATTTCACAAGAGTAGGGTTTCTCACCTGTGTGGGTTCTTACATGTAAAGTCAAAACATGACTTTGACTGAAACATTTCCCACATATTTCACAAGAGTATGGCTTCTCTCCAGTGTGGGTTCTTGTGTGTGCTGTTAAATTGCTACGGTTAATAAATCTTTTTTCACATATTTTACAAGAATATGGTTTCTCACCTGTGTGGATTCTCATGTGAATTTGCAAAGCTGATCTGGAACTACAACACTGCCCACACACACTACAAGAATGTAGTTTAGATTCGTCATTTTTACGGTAACCGTCTGACCTGGAAGAGTTACCCATGCTGGAGCCTGAACAAACATCCCTGTTCGCTTCCTGAACATGAAGCTCAGCCAGAAGAGAGTTGTGAGAGAAGAGCTGGTTACTGTTTGCTTCCACTTCAATCTGATCACCGTCCTCCTGAGTCACTACAAAAGTTTCAATTTCCTGCTTCACAACAAGCTGATCTCCCTCCTGATTGGTGGATTGATACTCTGGTTCCTCTTTGATCTGTGGAGGTTCTGGTCCATCCTGGTCCAGACTACAGTTCCTCCCCTGGGTAGTGAGATCTTCTCCTTCCTTACAGATGCGTTGATGCAAAACATCTAGAAGGACAATTTGAGACAGTAAATATAAAATGTTTCTTCTGAACCTTTTCAAAGTAAAACTAAAGTGAACTGGGCCATCTACTATGATTCTGGCCTTGTTTCTCAATATCTAGAAGAACATGAAATCACATCTCCACTGCAGACCTGATCACACACACTAAAATGTTCAATTAAGCAAATCGGTGAAAAGAATCTACATTTAGTAGATTTTTAGAGCCTAAACAGTACTAATCTTACTTTCGCGAAGCGCACATATGCGCGTTCACGAAACTACGGAAGCCTCTGTGTTCAGAGCCTACTCTGCTGATAATGCAAGCGTAGAAGAAGAAATTTGCTGTTTACATTGTGCTAAGGGCGACAGAGCTGCAGACAAACCGGGACAAACACAAGAGGGTCCAAGAGGGGTTGATGTTGATTTAAAACAAAGAGAAAGAGAACGTGCGATCTTGTCTGCCGCGGCTTCCGTAGTTTCGTGAATGCGCATCGGCGATTTTGCAGGAGATGCGATGTAGAACTGTTTAGGCTCTAAAAATCTACTAAATGATGTGGTTTCCAGTAAATTCTGGACGCTACCCACTCAGGACACTTGGATTACATTGGACGAGCAGTATGGAGGAATACTGACAAGTTTTTGTGGACTTTTATGGACCTTTTTGGCTCGGACCCCGGCGAACTCCATTATATGAAAGTTGGGGGGAAACCAGAAGCCTTCCTGATCGCCGGCTGCATTTGACATATTAAAAAAGTGCTCCAGAGTCTTTCTCACCATGAGGGAAGGTGGAAAATAAAGTTACATCATTCTGTGGGTGGACTATTCCTTTAAATTGTTTAAATGTCTTACTTATTTTTATTTTATTTTTGTTCCCCTCCCCCACTTGTCCTCCAGGAGCCTAATGGCACTTGCCAGGCCGGCATTGTAAATAAGAGTCTTGTTCTTAATGTCTTCGCCTGGTTAAATAAAGGTTAAATAAAAATAAAAAGTCTGCAGAAGATGCAAAAAGTGAAGGTAACTCCTCAGAGTGCAACGGGAACCGCCGCCCCGCCTGCATCATCTCGTCGGGAAAAAAACACAACTGTTTCCTCTACATTCATTTAGGAGTGGCGCCACCCCTCTCTAAACATCCCTGCATTCCTGCGCGCTGTGCACACCTGAGCAGCGGAGCTTAAAACGAAACCGCAGCGCAACCAGAACACGGGCCTGATGTGACTCGTTCATGAGGCTTTGAAGATAATTAAACTTTATAAACGGTATTCTTGGAGCGTGATTCATCACGTTCATGTCTGTGAATCAATAAAGCAGAGCCTAAAACCGCTTCATTCTGAGTGAGTGTGCTCTTCTCTTTTGTCCCATCATTTCCTGTTGCGCTCGTTGAAACTTTGTTCATTATATCGCCTGTTTAAACATGTTTAGATCTCTGGCTGCTGGCACTTTTAATGCTGATGAAAAACTGAGCACAATGTTTGTATCTTTCAAACACTGTGAAGCTTCATGCCGTTACAGACCTATTAGTGTGTTTATATCCTTTTTATTCATCTCTCAGGAATGTTTCAGTACCTTGTTGAACTTGTGCCACAAAGGATACAGGCAGTTCTGAGGGGAAAAGGGTTGAGTTGTGAAACTACTTTTCATTGTGTCCTTCATCGTATTAATTTGGGAGTCAAATTCAGTATCGGACCCAAATATCTGCAGGTTCTATCAGCCATCAGATGAGGCTGATGAGTAAATATTGGTATCAGTACTGACCCGAAAAAATCAGTATCATTCAATCCCTATACAAAATTCTATTATTCAATGTCTTTTTCAAAATTAATCTTCCATCAATAAGTGAATAAATTGTTTATAATGTAAAATAAAGTGTCCCTGGATATTATTCACAGCGATCTAGTGATAACAACTCTTTACATTCACCAACTTTTGTCACGTCGCCCATAAAGCGGTGACTCTTGACCTCCTGTGACCTCTGACCTGCCCTCCGTCAACAGCACAATGAGCAGATGGCGGCTGGAAACGACAGGAACCAGCACCTCAGTACTCAGGCGTTTCCCTCATTCATTTCCATTTAGGGACATTTAGAGCTACTTTGACTCTTTCATGAGAAATCAAACTTAAGTTGCTTCTAGAGTATTTAATGAACTGTTTCCAACCATTTCTTTAATACTGAACAAACAAAAAGATCCATTTGAGAAAATTTGTCCCGAATACAATCAATAGATGCAGTTTGTCAGTGTTTCTGTCACCGTTTTATTAATAATAAACAATCCCTGCTATTAGTCCCGCCTTCTAACTCAATATCCTGATATGATTGGCTCTTCGCTTTTATTTATCGTAACGCGATTGGCTGTTCTCGCCGTCACTCATCTTGTTTACGGAACTAGCGTTAGCTTGTTACGTAGCGGTTCTAACGGTAGCTGTGTTGTTTCACAAAGAAAATACAGAACATCAGGAGCTATTTTGGACCGAATCATCGTCAAACGTCTAATTAACAAAATAATTGTTTTCTCAGCTGCAACTGAGTCTTTAATAATGTGATAAAAACAATAAATAAAGCTTTATAATCATATATTGTCTCTCTATCCGTCCTTCATCTCCGCGTGACGGTGACTGCCTCATTTCTGTCTCTGAATGTAACTCCAGTTATGCAGAAACAACTTTAACATCAGTATGTTTCATACCTGCTGTGTGGAAGTTTCTTCCTGGTTTCCAGCTGATATCCAGCAGTCTGCGATGACGATCCACCTCTTCTTTGTACTGGACGATGGTTTTTTCAAACTCTGAGAATATTTCTTCAGCAGCAGCTGTTAGTCGCGCGCTGATAAACTCTCTCAGATGATGAGATGAAGACATTGTTGATGAAACGATGAAATATTCAGCTGAGAGACCAAACACAACAACCGTTTACTGCTAACAGCGTAGCTCGGAAAGCAGCTGGTTTATGGGGCTTTGTTGCCAACGCCTCAGTAAGAAAAGTCTCTATTGGCTGTTCTAAAAGTCGCTGGGTGACGTCACTTCCAATTGAGTATACTTTCGCACAGACAAAAAGTGAAAAGACACCTCAAACATGTTTAGAACAGCAAAACAAAACAATAAAATATTTACTTTGTGTTAATAAATAGTTCGGTAAAAAAAAAAAAAAAAAAGTCCACAGTATGATGCAGTACTCTTTTAATAGACATTTTATTTATATAGCACTTTTCATAAAACTCAGAGCTGCTGCATGTTAAAAAAAAAAAAAGTTTAAAAACAAGATGAAATATAATACAATTCAATCGAAAAAGTTCAAATGTAAAACACAAATAATCCAGAAATGTTACAGGTGATTAAAGCAGATCAATATGCGACTGTAGTTTCTCTCGTTCTGCTTGTACTTAGGAGTTTAACTTAACAATTAGGGGGTAAAAAAAACACTGGTTTGATCACGATACAATATATTGATACAGTGATTTGATGTTTGCTGACATCTCAAACTCAGTCATGATACAAATTCAATTCGATTTGATTTAGGATCCACGGATCAATATGAAACTATTACAAGTAATAAACAAGGTTATTGTTTGTTTTTTACATACCTGTAAGCTCCCACATACTTGAAAGTACATGTGCAGTACAATTTCCCTGTGTTCAACTATAAACATGTATTTAAAAATATATATATATCAACATGAGAATCCCCACTCTGTCAGAGGAACTTCAAAATCATAAATGCACCGAAATGTTTATTATTCATGTCTTTCATTTCATATTACATACATCAACAGATTTCCCTGAACAAAGGGAACAGAATGATGAAAAATCTTGTATTTTGTGTAGAAAAATTAAAAGAATAATCACTTAGTTTTCCAGATTAACCCCCATCTCATCACATAGTCACCAAAACTTGGAAAAAAATCTATGCCTTTAAATAAAACACCAATACTTTTACTAACTTTTCTTTTTATGTAATATATACGGGCTTCCAGTCTATTTTTTCATCCAAGACAACACGGAGAAACTTAACTACTTTAAGTCTCTCAATAACAATTCCATCAATAATCAATTTCACCTTGTCCTTTTTTTCTCTGGTTTCCAAAAATCATATAGTTTGTTTTATCCCAATTTAAGGATAACCCATAGTCCGTGAACTGCTGTTTCTTACTTTTGTCATTTCGTCACCTATTCTTTCTGTTATTTGCAGCAAATTGTTCCCTGAGTAATAAATGCTTGTATCATCAGCAAACAACAAAAAATGTAACGTGTTAGATAATTCACAGATGTCATTAATAAACAAAAGGAAAAGCAAAGGCCCCAAAACAAACCCTTGTGGAACTCCACATATGACCTCTCTGCATTCAGAGTGTAGCCCGTTCATCTGTACATACTGCTGACAATTTCTAATGCAACTTTGAATCCACCGGTAAGCTGCACACCTAATCCCATATCTGTACAGTTTAGGTGGAAGTAGATTATGATTTATGGTGTCAAATGCTTTACGTAGGTCAGTAAACACCCTCACTGTGTATTCTTTTCTGTCAATTGCAGCTGTAACAGTTTCAATTAGCTCTAATAGTGCTAAACTTGTAGATCTTTGTGATCTGAATCCACTGTCTTTTGCTTATAATGAAGCCATTTTCAAAATAAAAGTGGGTTTGATATTTGTTTTTGGACAATTTTGGGATTTAAGATTGATTTAGGATCGATCATCAAACTACATTGATGCATCAATATAGATGGATGTAGTTTTACACCTTTAATTCCCAGAATCTTTTATAAATGACTCGTCACATCTTCATCTTCCGACTCAAGTTTTACTTCAAACTGTGTAATTCCTTCCTAAACTTCATGAACGATAACAGAAAAATGACCATCTGTGTGGAATTCAACAACATCTATGAGTCCATGCAGACCACAGTTTTCACAATACTGCCACGAACAAGACTTCTTACCATTTCAAACATTGATTCGATTCATTTCAAGCACTTTCCAGACGTTAGTGATCGGCTCTAAGATCGTTTTAATGTCTAGAGTGGAGAAAAGTTCATAAAAATGCTAAACGACTGCAAATGAAATTGACTTGGGTGTAAAATTTCTCATCATAAAAGATGCCTCTTCCACACACACACTTGTAGTTCTATCTTTGTGAGGACATTCATTGACATAATGCATTCCCTTGCCCTAACCAAAACCTAACTGTAACCAAACTGTAAAACCAAATCTTGACCCCCCCCAAAAAGGTTTTTTCTTCAGGAGCCAAAATGTCCCCACAATTACAAATGTCCTCACAATGTCAGTGTTTTTTCAGTTTAAATATGAAGACATGCACACACACATGCGAACCTCTGGATCCCAACTGAGTTTAATTCTCCAAATTATCATGAAATAATTTAATTTGCAGACTTTTAACTTAAGACAGAGGATTTTATTCAAGTACAACCATCTTTTATACATCCACCTTTTAAATGTGACGAGATGCAAACATCTTCCTGACGTAACAGCCTGCCGCGTTTCCAGAACAGAAATCAGTTCGTAACAACTGGATTGTACGTAGCAGTACATCCGTTTCCTGTTTTAAATACTTTCCAACAGGTTCAGTTATTTTCATTTTCTGTTTTAAATTGTCTTTTCTTTAGATTCAATTCAGAATTAATGAAATAAAAGTTTTATGTGTTTATGTTCGGATGTTTTCTGAATCCTGAAACTACCAAAAACATGCCAATGACGTTCCTGAGCACATTCCAGGCAAAGGGACTCGGACTCAGCGGCATCCGGCGAACACGCAGAGTCTAAACGAGGCTGGAAAACACAAATCCTCCTCTTAGTATAAAAACACACCAGGTGGAACAGGAAATCCTAAAAAAATGAAGCAAACTCAGGGACTGTTGTCTAGTTCAGGAGTCGGGCCCTGATCTCTGCAACGCGGGGGGTCTCCTGAACTCTCCCGACATCGATGTTGTAGACCGTTGTCTGGATGAAGGTGTACATGTTGTGGAGCATCTGGTTGTAAACGGAGCCGAAGACGAAATGAGCCTTAAAGAGTTCGTCAAAAGCTCCGAGCGAGCTGGTTGACCTGCACGGAATGGCTCGCTTATCCAGAACGATGAAGAACTGATGGATGGAGCTCCTCTTCGTCCCAACAGCGAGCAGATAGGGTTGCGTGGCGGTGCTGATGCTGTCCACGTGCTCCTGGATGCTCGACCCGCTCTGAGTAACAAAGAATGAAGAATATTTCAGTCTTCTTGCTCATTAATGTTGAGAGGAACCAATAAACAGAATTCATAGAAATCTAGATTCAGTATAAACCGTCTGTGAAGCCCTGAGATGACGTTCAGAACTGGCACTTTACAAATAAAGCTGAACTGAATATTTCTATTTTAAATAATATATTATACATATTTCATCATATATGATTTTGAATTTCTTAAAAATCTCCACTAACATTATTAGACAGCTTCCAGGGACACAGAATTTTGCATTATGGTGCAAACAACCAATAATGTACGATGGAGTATTAACGCCACATTAAGAAAATAAAAATTCTACAGACTTTGAGAATAAATTCATAATTTTAACCCCCCCCCCCCCCAAAAAAAGAATCTGAATTTTACAAGAAAAAAAGTCATTATTTTTAGTGAATAAAGTTGTAAATTTATGAATAAAAAAATCATAATTTTATGAGAATAACGTAACTTTCTAGTAGGTGGGCAATGGAAACAAGAATAAAGTCACGAGATGTTACGAGAATGAAGTAATTTTATGAGAATATGTTCATAATTTTTAAAAGAAAAAAGTTACTTTTCAAGAATAAATTAGTAAATTATGAGAATACAATCATAATTTTACAAGAAAAAGTCATTTTTCATAAAGTCGTAAATTTATGAAAGTGAAGTAATTTTATGAGAATAAAGACACAATTTTAGAATAATTTTTTTCATAATTTTGCAAGAAAAAAAGTTATCATTTTTAAGAATAAAGTTGTAAATTATTGAGAATAAAGTAATAATTTCACAAGAAAAAAGTTATTTTTCAAAAATAAAACTGTAAATTTAGGAGAATAAAGTCACAATTGTACTAGTTAGTGGACAATGGAAACAAAATAATAAAGTAATTAATTTACTAAAATAAAATACTGAAATTAAAGTCATAACTTTACGAGAATAAATGAATAATTTTACGAGAAATAATTTTATGAGAATAAAGTCATAAATCTACAAGAATTAAGTCATATATTTTTTATTATCTTTTTCTTTTAATATGTTAATTTTGTCATTCTGTTGTACCAGTTATCCTTTTATGTACAGCACTGGGATTTTTATCTGTGAAAAGCGCTTTATAAATACATTTTACTTACTTACTAAAATAACTTTTTTCTTGTTAAATTACGACTTTTTCTCATAATATTACAACTTTATCCTCGAAGTCTGTAAATAAAATTTTTCAATGTTGTTCTTAACAAGTATCACCAGCCCAAATTTTTTGTTTTTTTTATTGCGGTTGGAGTCGTCGTGCTCAGTAGAACGACTCTGTTCGTATGTGAACATGTACAGCTTCTAGTTTTTAACAGTCTAATGTGGTCAAAGTTCCCAGAAAAACAGGGGAATCATCCTTTATGTTCATCACAAATCTGAACCCTTTAAGTCCTGGGTTCTGTTTCATGGAGGTTTCACAAGGACTAATGTCACACGCAGAAAACAAAAAGGAGGAAAAACCGTGTCCTCCAGCACAAACCTTCAGAAAGACCACGAGGTGCTTCTCCGCCTGGGATGCCGACACTCTGCCGGGCCGTTTACGGCCCCGACAGGACGGAGGAATCAGGTGGAGGAGGAGAAGGATGGAGGCTAGATCCCCGTCCCAGCCTGAGAACACAAACAACACGGCTAAATGGCACAGATAAACCCAGAGAAGCTGAAGCAGAAGCTCTAATGGACGTCAAGCGACGTACCGGAGGCTCGAGTCTCCTCACGTTCTCTCCTTAATGCTCCTTCAGCACAACAGATGAGTTCTTCAAGGTCACCTGAGGCAGGAAGGGTCCTGCTCTGCTGGATGACCCTCTGCCTGAAAACAGTCGGCCACCTGGACAGACCAGCACTCTGTTAACATCATCATCATCAGCACGGTGCACCTTGAACACAGATTACACGACAGAATCTCCTGCTTTATCCAGGAGTATTCTTATGTGCAGTAATGAACCGTAGAGCTGAACTAGAAGAGAAAACTTGAACAGATTAGCACGTTGAAGCACTGACCTCTCCAGAAACCTGGAGGCCGTGTCCTCTCCGAACTCCAGGATGAAGTCCTGTTCGATCTGAAGGATGAAGACAAGACTGTTGATCAGACAGTAAAACTCAAACTCAGTCATTTTTACTGCGTAGAAGGGTTAGGGTTAGGGTTAGGGTTAGGGTTAGAGGGTAGAAGCTGAACCTTTAATCCCAGTCTGCATCCAGACATCATCTCCAGTTATTTCTGCCACTATCTACCTTCTCTCCTCACAAACCAGCTCCACCTCAGCTGCAGCAGAAATCTCCTCTTTCTTTATTCCGGCCATAGAGGATCATTATTTTTCTTCTTTTCAGACACACGCAGAACTTTCTGCTCACTTGCTGTCTGATCTTCAGCTGATCCTGATTAGACGTTATCGTCGATTTAAGCTCTCTGACTGGTGGAAAGTTGGACAGGAAGCGTTTTCATCCTCATTTCCAGGTCTAAATAGAGGTCTCTTAGCAACATAGTAGTGAAAGTGATGTTTTTATGATGAAAATGGGATAAATAATGGGATATACAACAGGGGGAAAAGTATTTAAACGCGTTACTTTTCACAGAAAATATATTTCTAGTCGAGCTACTGACATGAAGTTTTCACCAGATGTCTGCAACAACCCAAGTAATGCACACATGCAAAGAAATCCTACATTTATGTCCATAAATGAAGTTACGTGTCATATAGTGAAGTGACACAGGGAATAAGTATTAAATACGCTTTCTGAAATTTATTTGTTTGTGATTCCGGCCTCATCCTGATACTGGCCAGAAAAGTTACTCTTTAAAATCTCCTTAAAATACTGTCAAATTTAAATGAAATGCATGAAAAAGTCTCGATCGTAGACACGCCTCTATTGTTTGAGCACATCATCATCATCTTATTTGTTTCAGCATCGTTTTATGGAACATTACCAAGCCTTTCACATCTTTGAAACGTGGAAATTCAGCCAAGACGTGTGACGCGTTCTCCGTGTCCAGGACCATCTTACGACGATATTCAAACGTCATCTTCATCTTGTGCTTGACAGCAGCCTCGTCAGCAGAGTACTTCATGGAGGAGATGGCCTCCTTGCATTGCTCATCGGTCGGGGTCACGTCCGGACTGTAGGAAGCGTCTCTCCTGGCCGTTGGTCCACCACCGGTCAGCGGACACGACGGGCCTCTGCTCTCTGATGCTGTGCTTTTCCTCTGGATGGTTTTAAGCCTCCAAGCCAGGTAGCCACTGCCGCTCTCAGCGTCGTAGAAATGTTCCTGTAAATCACAATAAGATCATTTAGTGTGAAAACAGCAGAAATTGGCTCAAAAGATGAAGTTCTCTCATGTTCAAAAAGACGTCTGCACCTGTTGACACGTATTTTGGTCCACTGTTCATGGAAACGGTGCTTTAATGTGTCTGTTTGTTTTTTTTAAATTATTATTTCCATCCACAATTCAAAAGTAATATTTTTGTTTCACTAAATTATAATTTTGTAAATTTTTATTTATTATTAGTTTCTTCTTATTTGAATGACTATTGTGAATTTAGTCTTTTCTTTAATTGGAGGGTATGAATCATTTTAAGGACGACTGTATGTGGACCCCCCAGCAAGTAGCTACAAATGTCTCATTCTAAGAAAATAAACATATATCAGTTATTATAGTGAAGCAATTACACATCAATAGAAACTAAGGATAGACGACACATCAGCCGGTTGATATTTGTGTTTTTTGCTGGTATCGGCATCGGCTGATATGTCGGGTGTGTTGGCTGATACCGCCACTCAGCATAATTTACAGATTTTTAAAAAATATATTACAAATTTAATATTTTTATTTAATCTTTGTTTATAAGTGCACTGTTTCTTTTTTATATATTTATTTGAAATATATTTATTATATATATTATATATATCCATTTGCTTTGTTATATTTTTAAATTAAGAGTTGTTAAATTATTTTTCATTGTATCCTTTATTATATTAATTCAGGAGTCAAATGCAGTATCGGCCCCAGATATCGGCAGGTTCTATCGGTCATTGGCTGAGGCTGATGAGAAAATATTGGTATCAGTCTTGGCCCTAAAAAAAATCTGTATCGGTCAATCCCTAATAGAAACAGCTTGTCAAGTTTATACAGTTGTGCTCAAAATGATTCCTAATCCCCAATTAAAGAAAATGCTAGATTCATAATAGTATTAAGATAACAAGAAACTAAAAAAGAAATAATAAATAAAAATTTACTAAATTATAATTAGTGAAATAAATTATTGCTTTTGAATTGTACTTGAAATTAATAATTTAGAAAAATAAATAAATAACCAAAACTGTCCCAGACACATTAAAGCACCTTGTTCATGAACATGGACCAACATACCCGTCATCAGGTGCAGACGTCTGATTGGACGTTACAGAAAACATATTCGAGAGCCCCGTCATGCTTGTTTACTTGTTTTATTTTTTGTGTGTTTGCTTTTAATATTTGTTTTAAACCACAATTCAGAACCAAAGTCATGATTCTGGAATTCGGGTTGCAGTTGTAACCCTTTGATGCAAGAATTATAATAATCCCATCAGGATTTTCTTTTTTTGTTTTAATTAATCTTGAGGCATGAAAAAAAAAAATTCAGCTTTTTTTCAACATGTACTGGATGAGTTTTTACCATGTCCACTGTGGACGACACACATTTTGAACACGAACTATGCATTTGATAAGTAAATGCGTTTTTCTATACATACAGTCGTCATCAAAATTATTCACACCCTCAAATTAAAGAAGGAATAAAATCAGCTGTCAGTGAAATAAGATGAAATTGACAAAAGTAATAATAAATTGTAATTTTGTAAATTTTGATTTATTATTAGCTTCTTTAGTTTTTGTTATTTGAATTTCCATTGTGAGTTTAGCATTTTCTTTAATTACAGGGTATGAATGATTTTGAGGACGACTGTACATTGAGTGAAATCCACAAATTAATATAGAAAATTATCTTAAAGGAACAGTATGTAAGAATTACCAACTTCTAGAGGTAAAGATGAATATTTAAAAGAAAAGATGTTTGCTCTAACTCCTATTAAATAAAGCTGGTACAACAGTTGTAAAGTTCAGAGGGTTCTCACTTCACATACATTATTTTATCCATTCAGGGACACCGTAGTAAAAATGGCTGCACAAATATGGCAGCTTAAATGTATGTGCACCCCAAGCGAGTAGATATAAATGACTCATTCTAAGAAAATAAACATGTATCAGTTATTCTAGTGAAGTGGTTACACATCAATAGAAACACAGCTTTGAATTATATATTTAATTTTTCTGCCACTGACCTTTTATTTTTTACACACTGTACCTTTAAATTGATGTGTTATACATTTGAATACTTCAACATTGCTTCTGACTCCTCAGACTCTATAAGTTCATGTCCCACCCAAACATAACAACACATATTGTAGGAGTCTAATGATGTTAAATATGCACTAAAAACTATCAATATAACTACGAAGCACAAATACAAGTCTGCCAAAAACCCTTCATCCATCTAGTCAGCTTCGTTTTCACATGTTTGAGTAATTTTATACTCATAATAATACTTAGTAACATGGTAACACCTGGCCACCAGGTGGCGGTCTGGAGTCCAGGTCACCCTTGCAAAAGAGATCATGATGTTAAAGGGTTAATAAAAAAAATAAATGAAATAAAATGAAAAAAAGCTTACATATCCATTTTTGGAGTACGGATCCCGAAGGCTTGGGAACATTTCGACGATGCCTTGAGCGTACATTTCTCTGACTCGCCTGGGTGGAGCCGTCCTGAGGAACACAGAGGAAAATATGTTTCATTTACTCACAATCAGTTTCAAAACCGTGAGAATGAAGAAGAACTTAGCAGTGAGTGAATCTCTGCGGCTCGTCTGGAACAAACACCCGTGAATGTCGGTCATGTCTGCTGTGAGGATCTTAACCAGCTTCCTGCGTGAGGAGTCGGTCAGGCCGTCTGTCTGCACGTATTCCTTCATGATTTGGTCTCCTCCGGGTTTCTTAGCCAGCGCTAATTCAACCAGCTGTGGACGGACGAAAGGAAATAATCAACGAAACATACAGCGGGGGAAAAAAGTGTTTAACACGTCAACATTTTTCTCAGAAAATATATTTCTAGTAGAGCTATTGAAATGAAATTTTCACCCGATACAAAGAAATCCTAACATTTATGTCCATAAATGAAGTCATGTGTAATATAATGACACAGGGAATAAGTATTGAACACATGAAGAAATGGAGACAAAAAGATCTGGAAACCAAGAAAGCAGCTGGAGTCTGTCAGTATTTAGAAAGTAATCCTGTCCTCTATCAGAGCAAAGTAATATCAGCTGCTTTAGCCCTGATTGATGCCTTTAAAAAGGTTTCTCATCACCAAGGTGTCAGACAAGAAGCATTGCATGATGGGTAAAAGAAAAGATCTGTCTAAAGACCTACGCAGCCTTATTATTGCAAACACACTGAAGGCATTGGTTCCAGGTGCATTTGTAAACTTGTGAAAGTTCCAGTGAGCACCATTGGGACCATCATCCGGAAGTGGAAAGAACACGCCATGGTCATAAAGCGGCCACGGCCAGGTGCTCCTCACAAGATTTCAGACAGAGGAGTCAGAACAATCATCAGAAAGCTTCTCCAACAGCCCAGGACCACTCGTGGAGAGCTTCAGAAAGACCTGGAACCAGCAGCTACAGTTGTTTCAGAGAAAACAAGAAGGAATGCACTCAACCGCCATGGCCTTCATGCACGCACACCACGCAAGACTCCATTTCTGAAGAAGAAGCAGGTTGATGCTGGTTTGAAGTTTGCAACAACATCTGGACAAACCCATGACATTCTGGAAAACATAGTCTGGTCAGATGAGACCAGAACTGAACTCTGCAGATGTCATAAGACACAACATGTTTGGAGGAGAAACGGCACCAGAATCACCATAGCAACAGTGAAGTTTGGAGGTGGGAGCATCATGGTGGGGGCTGTTTTTCAGCATGTGGTACTGTCAGACTTCATATCATTGAAGGAAGAATGAATGGAGGAAAGTAGAGAGACATTCTGGACCAGAATCTGAAAAGAGGCTGGATCTTTCAGCAAGACGACCGTCCCACCACACAGCCAAGAAACACTCACCTGCTTTAAGAAGAAGATAAAGCTGCTAGAACGGACCAGAAACATTCACCTGCTTTAAGAAGAAGAAGATAAAGCTGCTAGAACGGACCAGAAACGCTCACCTGCTTTAAGAAGAAGAAGATAAAGCTGCTAGAACGGACCAGAAACACTCACCTGCTTTAAGAAGAAGATAAAGCTGCTAGAACGGACCAGAAACACTCACCTGCTTTAAGAAGAAGATAAAGCTGCTAGAACGGACCAGTTCATTGAATCCAAATGAAAATCTTTGTGAAGAACTGAAGATCTGAGTTCACAGAAAAGACCCTGAACCTTGAAGATCTGACAGTTTGTGGAAGAATGGACCATAATCACACCTGAGCAACGTATTTTACTGGTTTCTCCATACAGGAGGCGTCTGGAGGCTGGAACCACCAACAAATAAATTTCAGTAAGCGTATTCAATAATTATTCCCTGTGTCATTTCACTATATTACACATAACCTCATTTGTGGACATAAATGTAGGATTTCTTTGTTTGTGTGCATTACTTGGGTTGTTGCTGACATTTGGTGAAAATTTCATGTCAATATCTCTACTAGAAATATATTTCTGAGAACAATGTTGATGTGTTCAATTCCACGTTTTCACTTCTACTGACGTGTTTTGCAGGTTTATCCATCCGTCTAATCTTCTGCTGTTTACTTGGGGGGCTGTAACCCTCATCCTGGACGATCGCATCATCAGAGTCACAACGAGAAAGCTCTGGAAATGAACTGGTTACCATTTCAAGCACGGGGCTGCTGGATGTCGTGCCCTGGTTGCAACACTGGGAAGCTGATTTCAGGTTGGAAAACAGAGGAATGGAAGGTCAGTTTAGTACTCGGGTCTTAGCCAACATCCAGCTGACTGCAGAGGGAAATGGGAACCAACAAAGATCCAGTTTACCGTTGTCAAACGAGACGGTAAACACACCAGCACCGGGCTGCCGGACGACTTCCTCAAAGATGTCTGCATCCACCTCAGTTCCCGTCTCGTCATAAACTCTGATGCTCTCTCTGGCAGGAGGAATGATGGAGGACTTCATGAAAGCTTGGAGAGGAACGCAAGAAAAACGTCACAAGCTTGAATTTAAGGATAAAATGACGGCGAAGCCTCAAAAACACACCAGCTAGAATCAGAACTTCACAACCTAACGACAGAAATCTGTCTCTGACGTCATTATAAACCAACTTCTCTGCAGAAATGTGAAGAAAATCCAAAAACACGGTTGAAAACAGCCCACCGTGACGTTCCAAAATTCATTAACTACATATTTCACCTTCCTCTTCTACTCCATACTGCCCTCGTCAGAGTACTTCATAAGGGATTGCTCACCACTCGGGTTCACCTCAGGAATATACGAGGCGTCTCTCCTGGCCGTTGGTCCATCAGCAGTCAGCTGACACGACGAGCCTCTGCTCTCTGATGCTGTGCTTTTCCTCTGGATGGTTTTAAGCCTCCAAGCCAAGTAACCACTGCCGCTCTCAGCGTCGTAGAAATGTTCCTGTAAATTACAACGAGATCATTTAGGATGAAAACAGCAGAGGTCGGCTCAAAAGATGAAGATGGATTTAAAAAAATGGAAACAGTATTTTACCAGTTACATGTGATGCACGATATGAAAAATTTACAGAGATACCGATAACCGGTCATTTTCAACTTCTCATGGCCGACACAGATACTGATATTAAAGCTTATTTCAGCTGTAAACATTTATTCCTACTGTAAACATGTTTATTTCTGCTGTAAATCTGTTTATTTCTACTGTAAACATGTTTTTTTCTACTGTAAACATGTTTTTTCTGCTGTAAACATGTTTATTTCTGCTGTAAATCTGTTTATTTCTACTGTAAACATGTTTTTTTTCTACTGTTAACATGTTTTTCTGCTGTAAACATGTTTATTTCTGGTGTAAACATGTTTATTTCTACTGTAATCATGTTTATCGCTGCTGTTACCATGTTACCTTCTACCGTAAACATGGTTATTCCTGCTGTAAATGTGTTTTTCTACTGTAAAGATGTTTTGTTTATTTCTACTGTAAACATGTTTTTTTCTGCTGTAAACATGTTTATTTCTACTGTAAATCTGTTTATTTCTACTGTAAACATGTTTTTTTCTGCTGTGAACATGTTTATCTGCTGTAAACATGTTTTTCTGCTGTAAATCTGTTTATTTCTACTGTAAACATGTTTTTTTCAACTGTTAACATGTTTTTCTGCTGTAAACATGTTTATTTCTGGTGTAAACATGTTTATTTCTACTGTAATCATGTTTATCGCTGCTGTTACCATGTTACCTTCTACCGTAAACATGGTTATTCCTGCTGTAAATGTGTTTTTCTACTGTAAAGATGTTTTGTTTATTTCTACTGTAAACATGTTTTTTTCTGCTGTAAACATGTTTATTTCTGCTGTAAATCTGTTTATTTCTACTGTAAACATGTTTTTTTCTACTGTTAACATGTTTTTCTGCTGTAAACATGTTTATTTCTGCTGTAAATCTGTTTATTTCTACTGTAAACATGTTTTTTTCTACTGTTAACATGTTTTTCTGCTGTAAACATGTTTATTTCTGCTGTAAATCTGTTTATTTCTACTGTAAACATGTTTTTTTCTACTGTTAACATGTTTTTCTGCTGTAAACATGTTTATTTCTGGTGTAAACATGTTTATTTCTACTGTAATCATGTTTATCGCTGCTGTTACCATGTTACCTTCTACCGTAAACATGGTTATTCCTGCTGTAAATGTGTTTTTCTACTGTAAAGATGTTTTGTTTATTTCTACTGTAAACATGTTTTTTTCTGCTGTAAACATGTTTATTTCTGCTGTAAATCTGTTTATTTCTACTGTAAACATGTTTTTTTCTACTGTTAACATGTTTTTCTGCTGTAAACATGTTTATTTCTGCTGTAAATCTGTTTATTTCTACTGTAAACATGTTTTTTCTACTGTTAACATGTTTTTCTGCTGTAAACATGTTTATTTCTGGTGTAAACATGTTTATTTCTACTATAATCATGTTTATCGCTGCTGTTACCATGTTACCTTCTACCGTAAACATGGTTATTCCTGCTGTAAATGTGTTTTTCTACTGTAAAGATGTTTTGTTTATTTCTACTGTAAACATGTTTTTTTCTGCTGTAAACATGTTTATTTCTGCTGTAAATCTGTTTATTTCTACTGTAAACATGTTTTTTTCTACTGTTAACATGTTTTTCTGCTGTAAACATGTTTATTTCTGCTGTAAATCTGTTTATTTCTACTGTAAACATGTTTTTTCTACTGTTAACATGTTTTTCTGCTGTAAACATGTTTATTTCTGGTGTAAACATGTTTATTTCTACTGTAATCATGTTTATCGCTGCTGTTACCATGTTACCTTCTACCGTAAACATGGTTATTCCTGCTGTAAATGTGTTTTTCTACTGTAAAGATGTTTTGTTTATTTCTACTGTAAACATGTTTTTTTCTGCTGTAAACATGTTTATTTCTGCTGTAAATCTGTTTATTTCTACTGTAAACATGTTTTTTTCTACTGTTAACATGTTTTTCTGCTGTAAACATGTTTATTTCTGCTGTAAATCTGTTTATTTCTACTGTAAACATGTTTTTTCTACTGTTAACATGTTTTTCTGCTGTAAACATGTTTATTTCTGGTGTAAACATGTTTATTTCTACTATAATCATGTTTATCGCTGCTGTTACCATGTTACCTTCTACCGTAAACATGGTTATTCCTGCTGTAAATGTGTTTTTCTACTGTAAAGATGTTTTGTTTATTTCTACTGTAAACATGTTTTTTTTCTGCTGTAAACATGTTTATTTCTGCTGTAAATCTGTTTATTTCTACTGTAAACATGTTTTTTTCTACTGTTAACATGTTTTTCTGCTGTAAACATGTTTATTTCTGCTGTAAATCTGTTTATTTCTACTGTAAACATGTTTTTTTTCTACTGTTAACATGTTTTTCTGCTGTAAACATGTTTATTTCTGGTGTAAACATGTTTATTTCTACTGTAATCATGTTTATCGCTGCTGTTACCATGTTACCTTCTACCGTAAACATGGTTATTCCTGCTGTAAATGTGTTTTTCTACTGTAAAGATGTTTTGTTTATTTCTACTGTAAACATGTTTTTTTCTGCTGTAAACATGTTTATTTCTGCTGTAAATCTGTTTATTTCTACTGTAAACATGTTTTTTTCTACTGTTAACATGTTTTTCTGCTGTAAACATGTTTATTTCTGCTGTAAATCTGTTTATTTCTACTGTAAACATGTTTTTTTCTACTGTTAACATGTTTTTCTGCTGTAAACATGTTTATTTCTGGTGTAAACATGTTTATTTCTACTATAATCATGTTTATCGCTGCTGTTACCATGTTACCTTCTACCGTAAACATGGTTATTCCTGCTGTAAATGTGTTTTTCTACTGTAAAGATGTTTTGTTTATTTCTACTGTAAACATGTTTTTTTCTGCTGTAAACATGTTTATTTCTGCTGTAAATCTGTTTATTTCTACTGTAAACATGTTTTTTTCTACTGTTAACATGTTTTTCTGCTGTAAACATGTTTATTTCTGCTGTAAATCTGTTTATTTCTACTGTAAACATGTTTTTTTCTACTGTTAACATGTTTTTCTGCTGTAAACATGTTTATTTCTGGTGTAAACATGTTAATTTCTACTGTAATCATGTTTATCGCTGCTGTTACCATGTTACCTTCTACCGTAAACATGGTTATTCCTGCTGTAAATGTGTTTTTCTACTGTAAAGATGTTTTGTTTATTTCTACTGTAAACATGGTTGTATCTGCTGTAAACATGTTTTTCTGCTGTAAAAGTGTTTTTTCTGCTGTGAACATGTTTTTCCTGCTGTAAACACGTTTATTTCTACTGTAAACACATTTGTTTTTGCTGTTAACATTTATTTCTTCTGTAAACATGTTTATTTCTGCTGTAAAAGTGTTTTTTCTGCTGTAAACACGTTTATTTCTACTGTAAACATGGTTATTTTGCTGTAAACATGTTTATTCCTGCTGTAAACATTTATTTCTGCTGTAAACACATTTGTTTTTGCTGTTAACATTTATTTCTTCTGTAAACATGTTTATTTCTGCTGTGAAGTTGGTCTTTTTAACATGGGAGTCTATGGAGATCTGCTCTGTTTTGGAGCCCCGAGTGGATGAAGGAAAAACTACAAGTATTTGACTTTTCTTTCGGGCTTCAGTCTTTTCCAGCTGAGTTTGCCCCTTGTTTCCTATCAAATAAACAAATAAAAATGTAAAAACATCGGTCCATATTGGGCTGATATTGGACCATAATCAATTTATTCAATTGTAAAGCCGATATCGGGCCTATCATATTGTGCCTCACTACTATTTACATAAAACTATCAACCAATGAAAAATTCTTCCAGCTGTATCTAATGTAGCAGGAAAATGGGTCAACCAGTATCTAAACACTCGTCTTAATCTCACGCAGTTTGGTTTCCATAAACACCCAGCTGGAACAGTATTATTATTATTATTATTACTCCTATACTCCTGACTCAGCTGACTTTTCTGCAGTAGCGCCCTCTGCTGGATGAAGTCATACTTATCAAACTGAAAACCAATCATCTCACCTTGACTGTACATCAGGCGTCCCACAAGGCTCGATTGTGGGAACATCTCTTTTCAGTCTCTGTTCAAATAATTCTACAAGTATTTGTCTAATTGGAGTAAAAAAATTACATGCTGAATACAAACAGAAGCAGCTGCAGAGACAACAAAGACCACAGTTGTTTGATTTGTTCAAATTGGGAAATAATTCTTATTTTGGTTTGTATGTGAGAGGAGCAAATTAGAGAGAAATAGTTTTTAGAGACAGATGCTCCTTTTGATGTCCCCAATGACGTCCAAAAAGAAGGACTATCCAGTCTAGCTACCTAAATAATAACTAATTAACTAATAACTAAATAATCTTGCAAATTAATCTGAAAAAATCTACATTAATATACCTGCTCTCTATCCTTAAATAAATTGCAAATTCATAACTAACTCTGGTACCGCTGGTCTTCTTCAGCAGTAATAACTTCCTCCAACTATCTACAGGAAGCGTAACACAGCTTACATATCCATTTTTGGAGTACGGATCCCGAAGGCTTGGGAACATTTCGATGATGCCTTGAGCGTACATTTCTCTGACTCGCCTCGGTGGAGCCGTCCTGAGGAACGCAGAGAATCAGTTTCAAAACCGTGCACATAAACTCGTAATGACTGAATCTCTGCAGCTCGTCTGAAGCAAAAAAAACACCCGTGGATGTCGGTCATCTCTGCGGTTACGATGTTAACCAGCTTCCTGCGTGAGGAGTCGGTCAGGCCGTCTGTCTGCACGTATTCCTTCATGATTTGGTCTCCTCCGAGTTTCTTTGCCAGCGCTAATTCAACCAGCTGTGGACGGACGAAGGAAAGAAATCAACAAAACAAACGCGCAACATAAGAGACGATAAATGTGTGAAAACTTCATTTTAGATGAAGGAGCAACACATCAGAACACGTTTTCACTTCTACTGACGTGTTTTGCAGGTTTATCCATCCGTCTGATCTTCTGCTGTTTACTTGGGGGGCTGTAATCCTCATCCTGGACGATCGCATCATCAGAGTCACAACGAGAAAGCTCTGGAAATGAACTGGTTACCATTTCAAGCACGGGGCTGCTGGATGTCGTCCACTGGGTGCAACACTGGGAAGCTGAATTCAGGTTAGAAGACAGAGGAATGGAAGGTAAAAATGGCTGATATTTGCAGATCGTTGTTTGTTTGTTTGTTTATTTACTTGGTCGTCCAAACTTGGAATGGTGGATGTAAACATTTCAAGTACAGCTGGAAACATGTTTAAACCATGAACGACAAGAAAAGGGAGACATGACAGAATCTGAAACCAGTAAGGACGTTCAGGACCAGGGACAGCTGCAGTTACCGTTCAACCGGGACCAGTTACCGTTCAACCGGGACCAGTTACCGTTCAGCGGGGACCAGTTACCGTTCAACCGGGACCAGTTACCGTTCAACCGGGACCAGTTACCGTTCAACCGGGACCAGTTACCGTTCAGCGGGGACCAGTTACCGTTCAACCGGGACCAGTTACCGTTCAACCGGGACCAGTTACCGTTCAACTGGGACCAGTTACCGTTCAACCGGGACCAGTTACCGTTCAACTGGGACCAGTTACCGTTCAACTGGGACCAGTTACCGTTCAACCGGGACCAGTTACCGTTCAACCGGGACCAGTTACCGTTCAACCGGGACCAGTTACCGTTCAGCCGGGACCAGTTACCGTTCAGCTGGGACCAGTTACCGTTCAACCGGGACCAGTTACCGAACAGCTGGGACCAGTTACCGAACAGCTGGGACCAGTTACCGTTCAACTGGGACCAGTTACCGTTCAACCGGGACCAGTTACTGTTCAACTGGGACCAGTTACTGTTCAACTGGGACCAGTTACCGTTCAACCGGGACCAGCTACCGTTCAAATGGGACCAGTTACCGTTCAAATGGGACCAGTTACCGTTCAGCTGAGACCAGTTACCGTTCAGCTGGGAGAGTTTAACATGAAAGCAGGAAGAGTTCAAGTAGACATCCATCCATCATCCATCCATCAACCATCTATCCATCATCTATCCACCAGTTCTTTCCATCATTCATCCATCCATCCATCCATCCATCAACCATCCATCCATCCCCATACAGAGTTGTGGGAAGGAATGAATGAATGAACAAATGAACGAACGAATTAATGAATGAATGAATGAATGAACAAATGAACGAACAAATTAATGAATGAATGAATGAACAAATGGATGAATGAATGAAGAAATGGATGAATGGATGAATGAATGCATGAATGAACAAATGGATCAATGAATGAACGAACGAACAAATGAACAAACGAATTAATGAATGATCGAATGAATGAACAAATGGATCAATGAATGAACGAATGAACGAATGAACAAACGAATTAATGAATGATCGAATGAATGAACAAATGGATCAATGAATGAATGAATGAGGAACGAATGAACGAAAAAATGAATGAATGAACGAACAAATGAATGAACAAATGAATGAATGAATGAATGAATGAAAAAATGAATGAATGAACAAACAAATGAATGAACGAACGAATTAATGAATGAACCACCGTTTTACATCATCACATCTATTGTGGGAACATTTTCCAGGCAGATCTGCTTTAACTCTGACTGCAGAGTTAAACAGTAAAACAAACAAAAGAAACAAACAAACACAAAGAAAGAAAGGAAACGGCAGTGATGGCACCTGAAGTCTTCATCTTAAGTTTTGACAGGTCATGTTTTACAAATGTTAACCGTACCATCGTGAACCCGGAGGAAAACGCAGAGTTAGCATTCATTAGTAACGTCTGAAGGTTCCAGCTGCTCTCATCCCAGATGCTGAACACACAGCAGCCAGCTGTAGTAATGTCCGCCATTTATCAAAGTTTCTGCCTAATTTCCACCTGTTCTCCTAAAAATGAGCATTTACTTTGGTTCTGTTTGTATTCTTGAACAGAACCAGGGTTCCGTACCTGTTCTGTGGAACCGTACTGGAGCTTTGCTGCCGATGTTCAACAGTTCCAGCTGATCATCAGCTTCCTCCTCGTACTGGACGCTGCTGGTTTCAAACCCCGTCAACATGTCCTCAGACTCAGACTTGCACTGAACCACCGAGTCCGTCTCATCCTTCAGAAACAGCTGCTCTCCCCCCGGACCGATGTGGACCTGCTCCTGGTCCAGATCCACGTCCAGCTCCTGTTTGAGCAGCTGCTGGTCTGCAGGAGCCTCCTTCTGTTTGCAGCCATGTTGCTGTGGGAGGTCTGCAGGGACAAAGAACAACACGAGCTGCCACATTCACAAATATCCTCTGAAATTTTCTCTTAAGTGGAACATGAGAAGTTTTTATGAAAACTCTCCATCAGATTAACGATATCTTATCTTTTCAAGTATTTGTTTGATCTTTAAGAAAGAGAAATAAATGACATGACCAAGATTAAGTCTATCAATTGTTCTGATTGGCGGTTTTGAATAATAACCCAGCTCTGCTTGGTGATTCAACCTGGCAGGAGTTACCTGGATTACAGAACATCCAGCTTCTCAAAGACAATCTGGATTATGCTGGAACCTGATTCGTGATTCAGACCCCAGATCATCTGACGAGCATGTTCCTGTAGCTTATTGTCTCTTTGGTCTCATGTGGTCGCGGTATCCTGGAAGTACGCATCTAAAATCTGTCCCGTTTAAACCGGTGTTTCATACCTGCTGTGTGGAAGTTTCTTCCTGGTTTCCAGCTGATATCCAGCAGTCTGCGATGACGATCCATCTCTTCTTCGTACTGGACGATGGTTTTTTCAAACTCGGAGAATATTTCTTCAGCAGCAGCTGTTAGTCGCGCGCTGATAAACTCTCTCAGATGATGAACTGAAGACATTGTTGATGAAACGCTGAAATATTCAGCTGAGAGAACAAACACAACAACCGTCTTCCAGCTCTGCAGCACAACAGGGCGCTTTGGTTTGTTTACTTCCGCTGCGCGTCACACTGAAATGTTCCGACGAGGGACGCGAGCTGGTCTCTCGTGATGCGCGAGTGCCGTCAGGTGGACTTAATTTAAGATAAATGAAGATAAATATTCATTATCATACTTACTCTTAAAAAATTCAGATGTAAACGACTCGATGCAAGGCATCAAATCAAATCAAACTTTATTCATAAAGCGCTTTTATATAATAATATTAATGATAATAAGAAAAAAATGATAAAACTCACACTAAAGATTTAGTCTCAGAAATTTACACATGGAAAATATAAAAATATAAAAAAACTCTTTCTAAATCGGGAACCTGGTCGACATACATATACACATTATAGTCCCCAAAATTATTCATACCTTCCAATTAAAGTGAAGGAAAACTCACATTGGTACTTCAAATAACAAGAAACTAAAGGAACAAATAAAAAATAAAATTGACAAAATTAGAATTTAAATGTTTTTGTATTATTACCATTGTCATTTCATCTCATTGCTTGACAGCTGATTACACAAGTAAACAAAAATGCAGTTTTTGAATGAAGATATTAGTATTTATTTTAAATTTTTTTCACTTTGACAACACTGTACTGATGTCGAATAAAAGAAAACAGGATGAAGAGGTGAGCTCAAATCTTACAGTGACGGTACAAAAACCGGCAGAAAATCACTAGAATGATTCAAAAAAAAAAAAAAAAAAAAAAAAAGCTTCAGCTGAGAAGAAATGGAAAAATGGGGGGAAAATAAGAGAATCGTGTGAGTTACAATTAAAAAAACATTTTATTTAAAACACCCAAAGACATCGTACAAAGGAACAAGTTGTTCTAAATAGTAGTTAAAGTCAACTTGCAAAATCAATAAACCTGAACAATGCAGGTGAACTTGGTAAACAAGGTAGATACAAAAAAAACTACAACAAAAACACACAAAACGGCTTCAAGCCATCTTTACGTGGAGTGTGATTTACGGTCGCCAGCCTGTTGCAGACACGGCTCAGATGGCAGGTCGACTCTCTGTTATTTACTGTTTCCTCATCCTCTCGGAAATATCAGATTTAGACTTTTATAAACACATTTGTAAATTCTAAATGACGCAAAACACAAATCAATAATTCATGCAGGATGAAAAAACAAAAATGGGTGATTACAGTAAATATAAAGTCTGATAAAAGGAAGATATGCACTAAATTACAAATCAACTCGATTAATTAAACAGGAAATCTTGAATTGAGATGTCTGTAAAAATACACACGTGTTATACATCTGACATGAAAAACATTTTTAGCATAAAAGTGGATAAAATGGCAGCGTGAAATTTCTCTTTCCTCCCCAGGTCAGAGGAAACAGAAACATCTAATTCCCAATCGCATCTTCGTTGATCTGAGAATGTCACGAGTCTCATCAAAAGACGAGACTTCAAGGGGGAAAGATTTACTACTGAGAATGAAATCAGAATCTCAGGTTAAAAGTTTAGAGGCATTTTAGTGGCGGAGCAGAGATCGTCTTTCTCCGGGAAAAGTTAATCCTTTATACATCTGTTGATCAATAAGTGCTCCAAAGTACATTTGGCTTCGGTGTGTGCGAATCCCTCTTTAACGTGCACACGACAAGACAAAACGCAGGATTACATATCAGAGCTTCTACGATGTGAGGAGGAAATTATATTTCCAGGGAAAATAAAGGTAATGATCTCAAACTTGTGCTTTTAGTTAAAGGTGATTGCTACAAGTTTAATTCCATTAGGAGGTGGCAAATGGACAGAAAAGAATTAGTGTTACTGAAGAAAAATATAGAAATAAAAGTCAGAGAGGAATTTTTACTTTAATTTCACTATTTCCGTACTTAAAAAAATTCTTAGAAATCTGGAGATTTTTTTCCTTCTAATTTCTCAAAAAAGTCAGAATACTGAGATAAAAGTCAGAATTCTGCTTTTAAAGAAAATTAAGTAATAAAATTTACATTTAAAAAAATCTCCCTAATTTTTTTCAATTTATGAAAAAAGTCAGAATTCTGACAGCTAAAACACAAAAAGATTCTTTAAAAATGTTGGTAAAAAAAAGTCAAAATCCTGACTTTTTGTAAAAAAAAAAAAATATATATATATTTTTTCATAATTCTATTTGAAATTTTTTAAAATAACTTTGCCAGATTTTTTCTTTTTAATTTCTGGGGGGGGGGGGGGGAGTGTTAGGATTCTGATCACTTTGCCAGATCTTTTTTTGGGGGTTGTTTTTTTCCCCCAATTTCCAGAAAAAAAGTCAGAATTCTGACTTTTCTTTCCAATACTAAGAGGCAAAAAAAATTCTGTAGATTTTTTCCTTTCAATTTCTGGGAAAATTTTTTTTCAAAAAAATTAAATCAAATTCTGGAAAAAAAAAAAGTCAGAATTCTGCCCTTTTTTTTTTTTTTTTAGAATTTTACCAGAACGTATTAAAAAAGAAAAAAATTTCACAAGTTTTTTTTTTTCTTTTTGAATTTCTAATTAAAGAAAAAAAAAGTGTCAGAATTCTGACTTTTTTTCCCAGGATTTTTTTTTCTTCAGTGGCCCTAATTGTCTTCCGTACGAACTAACACAAACTTACTTAGTTAGCATGAGCAATGTTACAGAACCAGTTAACCATTCATCACCATTAGCAAATATCCAGTACTAAAGCAACAACCTCTGCGGTGCTTTTAAGCTCCTTTCCCACATTCACCCTCATCCTGCTTCGTTTTTTTTATTTGCTTGAATTGGAGAAATATCAGAAAGAAGATATTTCTACACAGAGCAATAGAGCTAGCAACTCCAGAGTTAATGCTAACGGGAAAGAATCCCAACGTTGTCATGATAATCAGATGTAAATATTTACTTTTTAGACCTGTCAAAATCTACCCAATATTACTTATACACTATAAAATGGCGGTAAATTAAAACTTCTAGGCTGTACCCCTCTAGACGTTCTGCGGATGTTTTATTTTTGAAAAACTAAAGGTGATTTTCATTAAAACAATAAAAAATACATCCACAGAACGTCTAGAAAGCTGCAGAATTAAAGTATTCATTTTACTGAAATGTTTTTTATAGCATGTAAATAATTGTTTTATCAATTTTGACTGGTCCACAATATATAAATTTTTACATGTGGTTACCATGCCAACGCCTTTAATTAAACAAATTAACCAAAACTTTACAGCAAAAACTGACTTAATTTTGCCTATGTCGGTATGTTCAGAACTTCTGCCCCTTTAGGAAAGCTGGTGGTGGATTCGCTGCACACGACTTATGTTCTCTCAGACTTGCCGTAGTTTCTTGCAGCGTGTCATTCCTGCACTGCAGCCGAATGTTTTTATTAATCTTTTGCATGTTGTCTGTACATAACATACGTCTATGAGTGATCAGTTAAGTTTATTTGATGTCAGTGTTTAGTAAACGTTTGAAGGAATTTGAAAATGGAAGCGATGCTAATTGCGCAAGCATGTCTATAGTGTTTTCAATGTTAAGTTAGCATTTATGCTAACTGATAGTCGTGTGTGCAGTTAATGGGAAACTCATCGCTGTTTTTCATGGACTCAAAGCAACATTTGCTAAATGTTACAAATATATGAAATAAATATTTGCTTCAATTGCTTCAATTGCTTTGATATCGATTCTGTTAGAATTAGCAACTGTTGTAGACTTCTAAATATTCATTTTCATGCCCATGGGAACGTATGTTGTATGTCACCTCGTATTTTTGGGAAATAAAACATCTGAAAACAAAAAAATAGTTGTCATTTTGGTGTTGTAGGATCTAACACGTACTTGGGCCATACAACGCTAATAGCGCGCACAGCTGCCCCAACTGAATCGATTCAGCGGATTTGTCGATTCGATATTGAATTGCAGAGGGAAGTGTTGTGATGCATCAATTAATCAATATTTTTACTCACCCCTCGTTCAATTAGCAATTAGCTCAGAAGTTGCTAGTTTGATTGCGGGGTGTAGAAACAGCATGTTCCATCTTTCAAATTCAAGTAAATAAAAAGCAAAGCAGGATGAAGGTGAAGGAAGCAAAGTGGCTTTAATGCATATGCCACCCCTGGGTGAAATTAAGCCTCCCCCGCGGTCCCCTGAGTTGAACAAGTGGGCAGATGCGTTTTAACCGACCCAGTCATTCTCTGAATCTGGCAGCACTGACTTTAGCTTAGCTTAGCATAGTTGCTGTAATCTGGCGTGTCCAAGAAGCATCACTTGGCGAAAGTGAACAAATAAACTCAAGATTTTTCCAATTACGTTTCGTGACCCGCACATTTTGATAATGTAGGCGAAACACCGCAAATAGAAGCAAAGGCAGCACGCATGGGCAGCATCCATGGCAACAGTTTACGGAAGTTGGGGATGCTGTGCATTCATGCTGCCTTTGCTACCATCCGCAGTGCTTCCCTGTGGTCGGCCTGTACTTCCGCTGCATAAAGTTCCCCTATTGAATGGCGCCTCGTCAGTCCTTTGATGTGAAATGGGCTTCTCATTTGTGTTCAATCAGAATGTGCGGATCATGAAACGTAATTGGAAAAAATCTCGAGTTCATTAGTTCACTTTCACCAAGTGGTGCTAGTTGGATCCGCCAGATTACAGCAACTATGCTAAGCTAAGCTAAAGTCAGTGCTGCCAGATTCAGAGAACGACTGGGTCGGCTAGAAAACGCTTCTGCCCACTTGTTCAACTCAGAGGACTGCCGGGGGGGGTCGTCAGTTTCACCCAGGGGGGGCATAATGCCTTTAAAAGTAGAGCTGTATGATGTCATTTGAGAATAGTCACTGCAACGTACTTTTGTGCAATAGTCACATCGCAAATCCCGCAAGGTAATCTGCAAATAAACCCAATGTGTTCTCAAGTATTTTCATAATTTAAGGCCACACTCCTTCCAGCAATCCACCAATCACCATCGTTCTTAATCAGTTTGCAGAAGAACGAACCTCAGTGGAAAAATGTAATTCACGTAGAATGAAACATACTCAGATTTAAGCACAATAAAGCAACTGTAGTGTAGTAATAATGTAGTACGCGCATGTGAGTGTGCCACCTACTGGCAGGGAATAATTCAGCTTGTAACCATCGCCTTTAAAATACAGTTTAATCTAATAAAATTCCTGTTATGACATATAATCAGTAGGAGAAACGGACACATCAGATTAGTAACAAGGCAATGACGGGTTTAGTCGGTAAAAAAGTCAGTATGTCTGAATGAGGTTTCATTACTTCTGCTCATTTACAGTAGGTGATCTCCAAGGCTGAGATGCAAGACGAGGCTGTACCATCCCCTCCCCCAGTGATTATCGCATTCACAGCCAGGAAGTAACAGACTTTGAGAAAAACAAAAAAAACCTTAGAGCGTGATGAAATAATTATCTGCATCGATCCATGTGTTGACGCAATAATAAAGCATTAAAGGCGTTATAGAAGATGTTTCAACAATTTGCTGAAACATCTTCTGCAGCGGCCTTGTTTTCACGTTTCACAGTAAAGCATGTAAACAAGCTAGGGCAGCCACGATTAGTCGATTAATTGACTAATCGTTGACTTTCAACATATTTGGTGACTAATTTTATAGATCGACTAATCGTTTATCGTTTATACCGTATTTTCCGGACTATAAGTCGCAACAGTCAAAAAATGCATCATGAACAGTATAAAAACATATATAAGTTGCACCAGACTATAAGTCGTATTATCTATAATAGGGTGATTTTGGATATTTCATATATTTGTTACTGCTAAAAATGACCCAATTAGTCCAGTTCCAACGTTAATGCCTGTAAATGATCATAAACATCATAACTAAGAAGGATAAACATGTTTTTTTGAGGATTTGTTTCACCACACAGGCCATACAGACAGATGTCCAAAATGAACTTCTCTCACTGAGATGAGGCTATTTGGGGATTTTTGCAATAGGAGCAGAATGTAGCCGTCACAAGCGCAGAGCGCCCTCATGTGGCATTTGACGGTAATATTCACTCCTTGGCTCATGTTAGTCAATTTGAATTGATTCTTAAAAATATGCTAAATTGTATGTATTTTCATATATTACTCGCACTGGACGATAAGTCGGACAAGCTGCCAAACTGTGAAAAAAAGTGTGACTTTTAGTCCAGAAAATACGGTAAGCTTTGTTTTTCCTCTCAAAATTGCCGTTGTACCTTCCACTGCCTTGTCTGTCTTTTTGTCTGCTCAGCTTTTCTTAAATAGTTTATTGACATAAATAAATACACTCTACCAGTCAAACGTTTGGACACGTTTTCCATTCGATTAAATGAGAAGGTGTCCAAACTTTTGACTAATTCTGAAGATTTGCTGCAATTTCAGCATGATCCAACTAGTCGACAAAATAATCGGTGACTAATTGATTATTAAAATTATTGTTTGTAACAGCCCAAAACAAACATCTATGGTCTATAGTCCTCAAATTTATTCATACCCTCCAAATAAAGAAAATGCTAAATTCACAACAGTAATTCAAATAACAAGAAACTAAAGAAACTAATGATAAATATAAGTGAAATAAAATATTGTTTTTCAATTGTAATTGAAAATAATTTAAAAACAAAACAAACAAAACTGTCCCCGACACATTAGAGCATCTTCCCCATGAACATGGACTAACATACCTGTCAGCAGGTGCAGACGTCTGATTGGACGTTACAGAAACACCTGATTGCAGTGGTTGCCTCAAAGTGTTGCTCAACGTTTTAGCTTCAGACCCCCATCATGCTTGTTTACTTGTTTTATTTTTTGTTTGCTTTTAAATTTCTGTCGAACCACAATTCAAAATCAATGTCATAATTTTCACAAAATTTTAATTTATTTTTACTTTTGTCAATTTCAACTTATTTTTTTCTGTCTTTAACTGGAGGGTGTGAATAATTTTAAGGCGACTGTCTACAGTCGACATTAGTGCTGTAAGCCAGGTTGGGCTCAGCAAGCAGCAGAGGTGACAGAAGCTGGGAAGGCTGGCGGACTGGAGTATCTGGGAGAGGGGGGGTAAGGTCTATGACTGCACCGCTGCTCCGAGAGGAGACAGCGGTCCCTGTTTTCACATCACAACTCGCTAGCTTTGCTGCTAGTTGCTTCCTGAAAAAGAATAGCAGCTACAAAGAGTGAATCCTCAATATGGCAACAAAAGTGTCAAAGTTGGTGGCAGTGAAAGCGACTGGCTTTTTCCATACGTGCACAGGTGCACGTGCAGTCAAGATTTGACGTTTTACGTAATCCTTTATGCAGAAGTAACCGTTTGGTTTTTTATGAGTGTGTACGACACCATGTCTCTTCATCTGGGAGTTGTTTTTGGAGTCATGTTAAAAGTTTCAGTTTCCCGCTTCAGAACAAGCTGATCTCCGTCCCGATTGGTGGACTGATGCTTCGGCTCCTCTGAGATCAGTGGAGGTTCTGGTCCATCCTGTAGCTCTCAGAGTTGCTGGTTATGGAGAAGCTCCTCTTCCTCCTTATTGGTGTGAAACGTCTAGAAGGATGAAGGGACATGACAAGTATCACAGAACTTTAAATCTTTATCTTTATAGACAGAAAAACGAAGTAAATCAGAAAACTAACGACAGTATCGTAACTTCAACAAAAAATACTATCCAGCTAGAACTGACAACTGATGAAGCTGAGGCCCCGTTTACACGATGACACTCCAGGGTGAAAAACGGAAAATAGTTTCTGCTGACTTACTTGAGCCAGGGACTCTAAACAGCTACTTATTTTACTTTTAAAGACACACAATGGAACTTTTAGCAGTTTTCTCAGTGACGCGCCCCCTATCGGCGACTAAACTAGCAACCATCTTGTATCATACCTGCACCGTGATTCACTCCAGCCAGTAAAAGACAGTCTTATCTTGACTCTTGTTCTGTCCCTTCCTCTCTTCCTTTTCCTCTCTTCCTCCTGTAATGTTTCCTTACCGAGTCTGACATGATGTGCGTTCAAAACACTCCCATGGGTTGATCCCTGGTTTACATCCAGTTGCTAGTGAGTGACGCGGTGCTGCAAATAGTAGGTTGCAACGTCACAGTTGCGTCCCGGATGGGAATCTTACATAGTGCTGTTTCTGAGCCCCGGGACGCCTCTGGGCACTGACGACTCGAAAATGCGCAAAATGAATGTTGGTGTGCCATCAAAACGAGTCAGAAACGCAGATTTTTAAGGTCTAAAAGTTACGTTGTGTGTCTTTAAACTGTCATGATTTAGTTTTATTTGTCAATTTGAACAAAACTTGAGTATGTAAAAGTTTTTTAACTTCTCTACTGCCATCTTGGCCAAGACAGTCTTAGAAAAGCGAAAAATCTCAATGAGGCTTTTCTGGTCAAATAAAGGTTTGAAAAATTCGGTCATATCAGTAAACAGCTTCAGTAATGGGGTAAAAGTGGGTCTGGAGGGGTGGGGCGTTATGGACATGGATCATTGTGAATCCAGTTCAGGATGGATATAATGATAAAATCTCTGCTGGCAAAAATGATCATTTTTACATGATTCAGGTTCCAGGTCTACGTACCTATTCTGCGTAACCTTATCTGAGGCGTCTTCGTGGTCTTCAATGGTCTGGACACGTGAGGAGTTTCCTCCTCGTGATGGATGCAGGTGGTTTCTGCAGATTCAGACTGGAACTGAACCTCCATGTCCGTCTCATCCTGGTCTTCAATCTGTGGAGGTTCTGGTTCCTCTTGGTGCCGTGTCATTTGTGCTGGTTCTGGTTCCTCCAGGTCCTCATCCATCTGCAGAGGTTCTGGTTCCTCCAGGTCCTCATCCATCTGCAGAGGTTCTAGTTCCTCCTGGTCCTCATCCATCTGCAGAGGTTCTGCTTTCTCCTGGTCCTCTTTCAATCTGAGGAAGTTCTGGTTTCTCTTGGTCTTCATCCATCTGCAGAGGTTCTGGTTCCTCCTGGTCCTCATCCATCTGCAGAGGTTCTGCTTTCTCCTGGTCCTCTTCAATCTGAGGAGGTTCTGGTTTCTCTTGGTCTTCATCCATCTGCAGATGTTCTGGTTCCTCTTGGTGCCGTTTCATTTGTGCTGGTTCTGGTTCATCCTGGTCCTCATCCATCTGCAGAGGTTCTAGTTCCTCCTGGTCCTCATCCATCTGCAGAGGTTCTGCTTTCTCCTGGTCCTCTTCAATCTGCGGAGGTTCTGGTTCTTCCTGATCTTCATCCATCTGCAGAGGATCTGGTTTCTCCTGGTCCTCTTCAATCTGAGTAGGTTCTGGTTCTTCCTGGTCTTCTTTGATCTGAGGAGGTTCTGGTTCTTCCTGATCTTCATCCATCTGCAGAGGATCTGGTTTCTCCTGGTCCTCTTCAATCTGAGGAGGTTCTGGTTCTTCCTGGTCTTCTTCGATCTGAGGAGGTTCTGGTTTCTCCAGGTCCTCATCCATCTGCAGAGGATCTGGTTTCTCCTGGTCCTCTTCAATCTGAGCAGGTTCTGGTTCATCCTGGTCCTCTTTGTTTTGAGGAGGTTCTGGTTCCTCCAGGTCCTCATCCATCTGCAGAGGTTCTGGTTTATCCTGGTCCTCTTCAAGCTGAGGAGGTTCCGGTTCCCCCTGGTCCTCTTTCATCTGCTGAGGTTCTGTCTTTCAGGTCCTCTTCAATCTGCGGACGTTCTGGTTTCTCCTGGTCCTCTTCAATCTGAGGAGGTTCTGGTTTCTCTTGGTTCTTCATCCATCTGCGGAGGTTCTGGTTCCTCCTGGTCCTTTTCAATCTGTGGAGGTTCTGGTTCCTCCTGGTCCTCTTTCATCTGCTGAGGTTCTGGTTCTTTCAGGTCCTCTTCAATTTGTGGACGTTCTGGTTCCTCCTGGTCCTTTTCTATCTGTGGAGGTCCTGGTTCCTCCTGGTCCAGACTGGAGTTCACCTTCTGTTTCAGGAGCTGCTGGTCAGTAAGAACTTCCACCTCCTTACAGTCGTGTTGCTGTGGGAGGTCTGCAGGAACAAACAGCACAACAAGATCATTAATGATGATGGAATTGCCTTTAGGAGATATTTACTTGACCGACTTCACTTATACCATGGTCTGAGCAAATACTTGATCCTGATTGGCTGTACGGTGTCCATTAAAAAAAATTCAAACAATTGTGCTGGCTCAAACGCTTGTTGGTGAACCGTGACAACAGAAACTCACCGAAACATAAACGCAGAACATATGTTAACGTACGACCTCACCCCCAACCCGAAGAGGACATTCCCCCCTTTTCCAGCTGAGGACCATTGTCTCGGATTTGGAGGTGCTGATTGTCATCCACCAAACCGGATCCCCTCAACACCTCGGCTGCGCCTCAAAATCTTGTCCATAAAGGTTACAAACAGGATCAGTGACAAAGGGCAGCCTTGGTGGAGTCCAACCCCCACTGGAAATTAATCTGACTTACTCCTGGAAATGTGGACCAAGCTCCGGCAGTGGTCATACAGGGACCGGACAGCTCGAACAAGGGGGTCTGGTACTCCGTATTTCCAGAGCACTCCCGACAGGAGCCCCCGGTGGACACGGTTAAACGCGTTTCAACAACATTGGCAGGCGCCCCCCCCCCCCCCCTCCAGACCTGAAGAGGTCCTCCCCCTCCCACCCCACCACCACCCCCTCCCTCCTTTTCCTTGTCCCCTCCTCCCCCTCTCCGAAACTTTCACGAAAGGTGTGATACTCCTTTTGCTGCACACCCCCACCCCCCTTTTTTTAGGGGGGGGACCCCCCCCCCCCATCTCTCCCTCCAGACCCACTCCCCAGATCTCCACCCATTCCTACAGGCGCGTCCCCCCCAACAACACCCCCCCCCCACAAACCCTTTTTCTCTTCCCTTTGGGCCCCCCCCCCCAGGGACTTTTTAACTACCTCAGCGATTTCAGCCCCAGTGACCCCCCCGTCCACCCCCGAGTCCACAAACTCTACTTCCTCATCGAAAGAACATGGGTGGAATTGAGGATATCTTCAAAGTATCCCTTCCACCGACACAGAACCTCCCGAGTCGAGGTCAGCAGCCCACCATCCCAACTGTTCACAGTGCTGATGGTGGGGCGCTTCCCCCTCCTGAGCCGCCTGATGATGGCCCAGAATCTCCTTAAAGCTGCCCGGAAGTCGTTCTCCATGGCCTCTCCAAACTCTTCCCATGTCTGAGTTTTTGCTTCAGCAACCGCCAGAGCCACACTCTGCTTAACCTGCCGATAACGGTCAGCTGCCTCAGTAGTCCCACTGGCCAGGAAGACCCAACAGGCCTCCTCCTTCAACTTGATGGCAACCCTTACTGCCGGTGTCCACCAGCAAGTTTGGGGGTTACAGCCCCAATAGGCACCGACAACCTTACAGCCACAGCTACGACTAACAGTTTCTACAATAGAGGTGCAGAACACAGCCCATTCTGACTCAATGTCCCCCACCTCCCTTGGAACATGGTCCAAGCTCTCCCAGACGTGGAAGTTGAAGCTATCTCTAAAAGGGGACCCTGCCAGACGTTCCCAGTAGACCCTCACAACATGTTTGGGCCTACCAGGTCTGACCAGCATCCTTCCCCACATCTGAGTTCATTCACCACCAGGTGGTGATCAGTTGACAGCTCCACCCCTCTTTTCACCCAAGTGTCCAGGATAAGGGGCCGCAAGTCCAATGATACGACTACGAAGTCTATCATGGAGCTGCGGCCTAAGGTGTCCTGATGCAAGTGTACATGTAGACACTCTTATGCCTGAACATGGTGTTCGTTATGGACAATCCATGACAAGCACAGAAGTCCAACACCACCACTCAGATTCAGATCAGGGGGGCCATTCTTCTCAGTCACACCCCTCCAAGTCACACTGTCGTTTGCCACAAGCATTAAAGTCCCCCACCAGAACAATGGAGTCCTCAGGAAGAGTGCTTTCCAACACACCGTCCAAGGATTCCAAAAAAGGCGGGTACTCTAAACTGCTGTTTGGTGCGTAAGCACAGACAGCAGCCAGGAACCATCCACCGGGGTAAACCCCAACACACTGGCACCAAGCCAGGGGGCAATTAGTATGCCCACACCCGTTCGGCGCCTCTCACTGGGAGAAACTCCAAAATGGAACAAGGTCCAGCCCTTCTCAAAGATGCTGTTTCCAGAGCCCTACGTGTGCATTGAGGCGAGTACAACTATATCAAGTTGAAACTGCTCAACCTCTTGCACAAGCTCAGGCTCCTTCCCAGCCAAAGAGGTGACTTCCACGTTTCTAGAATTAGCTTCTGCAGCAGAGGATCAGAACGTCAGGGTCTTCCCTGCCTTCAGCTGCTGCCCAGCTCACACTGCATCTAACCCCTAATGCCTCTCTGAGTCCGCAGGAACATTTGAAGGGTTAAGCATTTTTAAAGGAACATATTTCTTTATGAAAATGACAAGAATAGATGTCACTTAAACATCTATGCAGTAAAAGTAAAAAAGAATCAGAAATATTCTATATGGACATACTTGGTGCATCACCATGGAAACACTGAATATCTGTTTCTGTAGTCAGACTACAGAAATAATGATAAAATCTCTGCTGACAAATTATACAGTATTTTACATAAACCAGGTTTCAGGTCTACGTACCTATTCTGCATAACCTTATCTGAGGCGTCTTCATGATCTTCAACAGTCTGGACAGGTGATGAGTTTCCTCCTCGTGTTGGATCCGGGTGGTTTCAGAAACTTTGTACGTTTCTGCTGATTCGGACTGGAACTGAACCTCCATGTCGGTCTCATCCTGGTTTTCTTCCATCTGTGGAGGGTCTAGTTGTCCCCGGTTCTCTTCATTAAGTAGAGATTCTAGTTCTTCCTTGTCCTCCTTATTCTGTGGATGCTCTGGCTCCTTCTGGTCCTCTTCAGTCTGTGTTGGTTCTGGGTCCTCTTCCAACTGCAGAGGTTCTAGTTCCTCTTGGTCTTCTTCATTCTGTTGAGGTTCTGGTTCCTCTTGATCCTCTTTATTTAGTGGAGGTTCTGGTGACTTCTGGTCCTCTTCAATCAGTGTTTGTTGTAGTTCCGCCTGGTCTTCTTCATTGCGTGTTGATTCGGGATCCTTCTGGTTCTCTTCTATCTGCAGAGGTTCCAGTTCCTCCTGGTTCTCTTTATTCTGTTGAGGATCTGGTTCCTCTTGATCCTCTTTATTCAGTGGAAGGTCTGGTTCTCCCTGGTCTTCTCTATTTGGTGGAGGTTCTGGTTCCTCCTGGTCCTCTTCCATCTGTGAAGGTTCTTGTTCTTCCTGGTCCAGCCTAGAGTTCATCCTCTGTTTAAGGAGCTTCTGGTCAGTAAGGAGGAGGTCTGCAGGAACAAATAACAGAATGAGACCATTACTGATAATGGAAATGGTTTTAGGAGGACAGTGAACGAGGATTTGCTTAGAGATGCACCGATCGATCGGCAACCGATCGCAATCGGCCGATAATGCCCCTATCGGTTTTGACCGGAATTCTAAAAATAGATCAAAGCGGCCGATCCGATCTTGTTTACAACAACAAACTACCGCCAGGGCATGCATTACCCCTTCTCAGACCTAGGTCTCCTAAGGGGTTGTGGTTACTGTCGGAATGTCGAAGAAGAAGAGGAGAAGAAGAAGAAGAGAAACATCAACACTGAAAATGGCGTCGCCAGTATGGGAGTTTTACGATGTGTCCGAAAAAGACAACAAATTTGCAGTTTGCAAGGTGTGTGCCAAGGAAATACCTCGAGGAGGAATGCTAAAAAAAAAAGAGTTTCAACACAACAAACCTGATAAGACATTTGAAAGTTTCCCACATCAAAGAAAATCCCGAGTTTTCAGAGTTGGCTGCTGCTAAAGCAGAGAAAGAAAAGGAACGCACAGCGCCGCCACTGACTCAGCTGACTGTAATGGATACATATAAACAACAGCAACCGTACAGCAATGACAGCAAGAAAAAGAAAGAACTAAATCACAAGGTAATGGTATTCATATGCCTCGATCATCAGCCACTTTCTGTTGGAGAAGACGCCGGGTTCAAACGCCTCGTTGACTCCTTGGATCCACAGTACACGCTGCCTAATCGTAAATATTTCACCGATGAATGCCTGCCGGAGCTATACCAAAGCATACAGTCACATCCAAAGCCTTATGCAGGACGACAAGATCGTGTCAATCGGCTTCACGAGTGACATTTAGAGTTCTACTGCGAGTCCCATGTCGATGCCGAGTCTAACGGCACAGTTTATTGATGAGAAGTTCGCACTGAAAAGAGTTGTCCTTCACTCTCAAGAGTTTCCTGGATCACACGCGGCAGATGCCATTGCTAAAGCGTTCACAGACATGTTCCAAGCATGGGGGATCCCAAAGGGCAAAGTACATGTTATCCTACGGGACAATGCCAGTAACATGGCGAAGGCTATGAAGGATGCTGGTTTATTAAGCCTAACATGCATGGCGCACACTCTCCAGATCGCTGTGAATGAGGGCATTTTGGCACAGCATGCAGTCATTGATGTCATCGCAACTGGACGACGCTTACTCCAGGCTATTCGACATTCAGAAAGAAAGTAACCCCCAGCACCTGAAACGGCTACAGCAGGATGTCCCTACCCGGTGGAACAGAAACGTGCCCTGTGCAATTATGCAGCAGACTATGATCTGCCTGTCATTTTCACTGCCAGCCAGTGGAAATTGATTGAAAATCTGATTACACTGCTTGACCCCTTTGATGAGCTCACACACAAGATAAGCAAATCAACTGCATCAGCTGCAGATGTAATTCCATCCATCAAAGCCTTAACTCTTGAGAAAACACAAGAGACTGACCATGGTGTAAAAACCGTCAAAGCCACACTCTTGGAGTCTGTCAAGAAGAGATTCAAGGATGTTGAATCTGAGCCCCTGTACACAATTGCAACACTCCTCGATCCGAGGTGAGAAGAATAACTTTAAATTCCTTTGTGTGTGTGTGTGTGTGTGTCAGAGAAGAGGGATTATTATGCTTATCTAGCTTTGGGATACGCTTAAAGATAAAATTTAACAATAGCTTTGTGTTTTTCTATCCTGTAGTGTAAGATGGTTAATTTCCTTCAAATCCAATTTTAAAAATAAGCAGTTAATAGAAACTACCATAGAATATATCCAACACGTTTGGACTGTGGTATACTATGAGACCAGCTGAGCCTATGACTTATCAAAACACAAGCAAGACATGACCTGTGAAATCCATCATGACAAATTAATTAATGTTTAGTTTTGTCTTTTGTTTTCTTCAAATAAAAAGGTATAAAGACAGATTTTTCAACACTGCACTCGAGCCACAGATACACAGGCTGCTCCGACTTCCTGAGCCCGGCCACTGCAGCCGAGCAACAGGTTGGTGAGGACAGTTCTGCAGCAAGCGGCTCTGAGCCCCCACAGAAGGTACATCGGACTGGCTTGCATGCTATGTATGCTGAACTGTTGGCTGAAGATGGGCACCATGAAGCTGCTGACATCAACACATCATCATCACAGATTGCTCTTCACCTGTCAGAGTCAGTTATCCCAGATAACAAACAACCACTTGATTTTTGGAAAGCCAGTGAAGGCCGCTTTCCTGCCCTCGCACAAGCAGCACGGTCCCATCTGTGCTCACCTTGCACAAGCGTAGATAGCGAGCGTCTTTTCAGTACAGCAGGACGTGCTACGGATGAGAAGAGGAGCAGATTAACGGCAAAAAATGCAGAGATGCTTATATTTTGCAAAGCAAATCTGCCATTCATGCTGCCAAATGGGAAGTAAGTTTTGAGTCTGACCCCAACCACCCTCACTCCCCTTACCTATATTTCTTAAAGTTACAGGAAATGCCTGAATTAAATTGAGAGATATAGGCAGGCCTACAGATTCAGCTACAATGTTTATTTTCTAGTTTTGTATTTTACTGTGCTCTTCATTGCCCACGGATCTTTCCCCGCTCCTCTCTGAAGGGCACAAAAACTAACTCAGCTGAAATAGATATGCTCACAGATAGAGTTCAGTAATTTTTTTGTTTGATTATTGCTAATGCTGTGAACTTGTTTGCAAATTAATGTCTGTAATCTCCCATATGCAGACAAATTATCTTAAAACTATATATTTTGGCTATAGCCTGTTTATGTTGCAGTTTGAGTTTGTTTTTTCTCTCTTTTTTTTTTTTTTTTTTTTACAGAAAAGCCACAATATAAGTTCCAAGTTTATGTCCAAGATATAAACTTGGAACTGCAGTGTTCTTATTCTCATTTGTATATTTATTTTTTCCACAAAAAAAGTTTTTAGCTAAACTGGAAATTGTGTCTCTGAGAAAAAGCCTCCAGAGAGTAAAATGTTTATGATAGTGCACATGTTGAGTTGTGCACATAATTCATTTTTTATTTTAAGATTTAGTTTTTTTCCACAGGAAAAACAAGGTTTATAGTTTTAACTGTAAGAGACTTAAATGTTTACTGTTGTCTTTGTTGGTGCACTGCACATGTTGTGTGTTTACTCCACGAAGTCTCCAAGAGACTAGAGGGTGAAATATTGCACATTGCCTCAGCCTGCAACAAAGCAGCGGTTAATTCACGATACTTTCTCATCTCCTCATTTTTATACTTAACACTGCCATTATGTTATTGTACATGAGACAACAATATTGAAAAACTTATGGATTTGACGCTGTGATCGGTGATTGGCCCCCAAAATCCTGATCGGTGCAGCTCTAGATTTACTTAAAGGGGAAATAAGCAGAAATTCATCATTTCCAGATAAAAAGAACTGTAAAATCTCTATGTCAAGAACCAGTAGTGTAATTTAATCTGGAATGTAACATGGTATCGCACACCATCTCTGTGTCGAACACAGCATCACGTTTACGAGCCGGTCCGGCTGCACATTCGTGCCCGTTCATGTGAATCTCCGCCTCCTCTTCGGAGACCTCGGCCCTCCCTCCCTATAAAACACCACAGCCAGCGACCAATAGATACACAACGCAAAATTGGATACTCTCCCCAGTACACCACATCAGTTCAGGAAGTGGGGGAAAGCAATGCGACTATGGAGCTGGAGTTTTTCAGAGATAGCTACCCACGATCTACGGACATATTTCAAGAAAACACCATCTGACAACGACTGACACCCTGCAGACAAACATATTTTGTCTTCGACCATTATCGTCCTGAATTCAGCGATTGAGTGGTCTAACGGTGAGAGCAGCACTGATCGGTGCTCCGGTTCGAAGCAAGTCCAGTTGATTATTCGACTTCTTGTACCGAGATCAGCCTGAATTCAGATTATCAATATTCCTCGGCCCACATCGCACTCATGTCCACAGCAAAAAGCCCAAGACAAATAGGATAGAAGAAGACTGTTTGGAAGTCAGTGGAGCTTTTACCCCTGCAATAATCTCATCTCAGGTCAGTAAAAGACACCAACTGCCACTCACCGTCAGACCACTCCAAGTCCCAGAAATCTCTATCAAGACCATACCAGTCGGTGACAAAATATATTTGCTTGCAGGGTGTCCGTCGTTGTCAGATGGTGTCTATGGCGGCACAAATCTTAGAGGTGAAATAGAGAAGACTGGAACAAAACGTTCATCTGAAGAATAAGAATGCGACATTGCCTCTAAATAAACAAAAGTTGTTGGTGGAGAAGTTGTCAGATAAATAGAGACCAAATCCAGATTGTTTTACTGACAAAAAGCGACAAAGACGCCCGAGGCTGCGCGACAAACAGGACAGTGGCCAAAGCGGAAAATATTTTTGCCGCTTTGGCCGCATCTCACATGACTGATGTCAAAGTTAAATTGCAATCGTTATTTAAAGGAGCCACACGAACTTCTTGACAGTAGCATAGTGCTTCTGAAAACATAATCTTTTGGCCAAAGAATTTTTCCTTTCATGGAAGAAGCGGGGAAACTGGATGAGGCAGTTAGCAAATGAAAATATTTCCTGCTCATTATTATTATTTTTGTATCTTTAACATGACTGTAAATGCATGTTTAACCCTTAAAATCATGTTGACTCATCATGGATGTGGATGACATTGCTGTGATGTGTGCTGCTGCCTGCCTGTACGCCTGAAGAAGACGCCGTCGTTGGGTTTGGGTACAGGAGATACTCTGGTGCCGTGAGGAGGTCAGTGAACTTCAGCAGCTGGACAGAGAGCGGTTCCAGCGGTGCCTCAGGTTGGATGTTTAGCAGTCCAACAGCTTGCTGGCGAAGATTGGGCCGCTAATCACCAGGCAGAGGACCAACTACCGCCGTCCCACCTCCCCATCGGAGCGCTTGGCAATTTGCCTCCGTTTCCTTGCTTCTGGAGACTCGGACCGCTCCATTGCCAATGCGACGGTGTGGATGTGAGCTCTGTGAGCTACGTCGTAGCCAGTGTCGCCAGGGCGATTTGGGATGTCTTGGTACCTGAATACATGCCAGCACCCACCACTGAAGACTGGAGGAGAGTTGCAGAGGGTTTCCGTGACTGATGGGCTTTCACAAACTGCGTCGCCTCAATCGATGGGAAGCACGTCGTCATCAAGGCACCGAACAACTCAGGCTAACTCTTCTACAACTACCAGGGGACCTACTCTATCGTTCTCCTGGCAGTGGTGGACGTGTGGACATGTGGCCTGCCAGAAGACGCTGTTCTACCAGAGGCTGATCGGTTTGGACTGTAGCCCTTTGTCTTTGAGACAGACGAGGCCTTTCCACTCCGTCGTGACATCATACGTCCTTTTCCAGGTAGGCAGTCTGGCAGTCACTACAGGTGTACGAGTGTGTTCAGGAACCAAAGATACATGTGTGGTTCTTTGGGGCCCACTCCATCAAAGGACACCTCTACTCTGATTGGCTGCTGCCAGTTGCTGTTGATCTGTGTCATAGCTAATTCGCATAAAGTTAACCGAAGCTCATCCAGTGCCACTTTGGACGCACGGTAGACGCCTTCAGGCGCTTTTGGATTGTAGGAACGTTTTGGAGTTCCAATAACCTTTTTTTGGGAACCAGGCTGGTTTTTTTGTTCCTATTCGTACACATAGGAACTAGGGACTTCGGCCCGCGCCGCTCCTATAACCTTTTTAGCTCCTACTTCAAGACAGGGTCTTTTTGGGGTTCCATAGGAACTGAAATACGTAGATGTTTGGTGATTGGTAGAACTGACAAGCCGCGGCCTTTGCGGGATCTCCGCTTCTTCCGGCCCCGCCATGTTTAAAAAGTCCCACAGCTGTTATTACGATCTGGATAAACAGTTGTAACAACAAGAAGTATTACAATAGAAGGCTGCACGATTTAGGGAAAAATGTGAATGATTTTTTTTTTTTTTTTTTGCTTAAAATTGAGATCACGATTCTATGGCTCAATTTTTTTCCCCAAAAAAATCTTTATTGCACAAATAAACTAACAAAACAACCTATTTAAAAGGTAGTTCAAAATAAAGCACGTGTTTTCACAAGAACTTTGTTGGAGCACTTCTTTGGCAGATGAATAGTTGTAGGTCTTTACTATCGGTTAGGGAGTGGGGAGGCAGCAGTGCTGCAGTTGAGGGCGCTTGAAAAAAATCCGGGAAGAATGGAAACTTTTATTTGTGATGCAGCTCGTGATTAGAAATGCTTCAGAATCGTTGTGGGTAGAAATGAGTTCACATGTATGCGTGAATTGATCGGTTTTCAGTTCTCAAGTTTTTACTGATATTGTGGAAGAAACTTCATTTCCCAGCATTCCTTTCAGAGTCATGTGACTACAGTGCAGCGGCTGCTGCTACAGACGGACTTGCTTTGAAGCTGCTGATAATATGTCTGGTTTTAAGTTGTTGGTAAAGTTACCAAGTTGTTAGAAACATTAGAATTAGCCACATGTTGGCTGCTCGCATAGATCGGTATTGGTTGATATCTGAAATTAAGAGTTGGACAATATCGGTAATCCATATATCGGTAAAAAAAAAAAAAAAATCCCTAGTTTTATTAGTGTTACAGTGACAGCCTATGTAACTATAGCGATTTAATGAAATTTAGTGTTATGATCGTGGCGGGGGTTAAGTCCAGAGCTTCATTTGTAAGCGGCTCAGAGTCCGGTTTTTGGTTGGGTTACGGTTGCATCAGGTCAGCAGCCTGACAGCCCAGCTAACATTTGCAAAAAGCACTGGAAAACGGGATACGACGACAGCTCCAGCCGAGTCGGATACAGGAGTAACTTACAGCTGCGGAGCACCATGTGGTCCACCTCACAGTGATGTTGTTCGGCTCAGTGTGGATGCACTTTGCATTTACTCATTTCAAACACAGAATGTGTATTTTTTTGTAATAATGAAAAGAAAAGGACAAATTCTGAAGACAAAGTCCAGTTCAGGAAGGAAATACTGGTAAAATATCTGCTGACAAATGATAGTTTTTACATAAACCAGGTTTCAGGTCTACGTACCAACTCTGCGTAACCTTATCTGAGGCGTCTTCATGGCCTTCAACAGTCTGGACGCGTGATGAGTTTCCTCCTCGTGCTGGATGCAGGTGGTTTCTGCAGATTCAGACTGGAACTGAACCTCCATGTCAGTCTCCTCCTGGTCTTCCATCTGTGGAGGTCCTGGTTCCTCCTGGTCTTCCATCTGTGGAGGTTCTGGTTCCTCCTGGTCTTCCATCTGTGGAGGCTCCGGTTCCTCCTGGCGAAGCCTTGAGTTAATCTCCTGTGTACCTGGCCGCTGGTCGGCCTCATCTTCTTCCTCGCGTGGCAGAGGGAGGCCTGCAGGGACAAATAAAGGCAAAACCAGATCTAAAGCAGCGTTCTGGTCAAGACTTTTGCTGGATTTGTTCTCCTAAATCTGAGGGAGGGGCTTGAATCCACTAAGAATTTTTCTGAGAAGCGAGTCTTCAATGTTTCCCAGCTCCATCACACTTGACTCAAATTATAAAGGATCCCAAACGTTTTCACGCTGGGCCCCTATTCACTGATAACATCAAGTCATTTTAGTTTCTTTAAAACCACATCAGTGGGATCCAGATGCTCTGATTTCTTTGCTATGAGCTGTTCAGACTGCCAAACTCTGCACACAACTTGTAAGCGGAGCTTTTCAAGAGAGATGGATGCCGCTTCAGTGAAACAACTCCGCTGATCAATAAGACAAATTAGTTTTATTTCTTAAGTATTGAACAAACTTTTCATTGTCATTCGGGATTAGAGGCGTTTAACTTGTCTGGCTTCAAACTTGCGGTAATATTTTTACACATACGACACGCTGGCGTCTCTGTGGCTGTGACCATATCTCTTATGGATCATTGATCATTTCTCCATCTGTACGAATTGATGAAGATCTCTGCATGTTTTGCTAGAGATGCAAAAACTACCTTTTACTTAGCCTAGCTGCCGCCTCCCCCTCTTCATTGAAGGAATATTCATTTATCTATGAAAATCTGGATGGTAAAAGTCTTTGTTACGTACTTCTTTTCCTGAACTTTCTTCGTGGTGTCCAGGTGATATCCTCCTTTATGCGCTGACGATCCATCTCTTCTTCGTACTGGACGATGGTTTTTTCAAACTCGGAGAATATTTCTTCAGCAGCGGCTGTTAGTCGCGCGCTGATAAACTCTCTCAGATGATGAGATGAAGGCATTCTTGCAGAAAAACGGGAATATTTAACCGAGATGCAACAACAACCGCTTTCTCCGCTGAAAGCGTGAGGCTCCAGTCTTATGCAAAGAATTCCGTTTCCGGCGGAAAAGGATGTTACATAAGAAAATTTTTTTTTAAACATATATACATACATACACACACACACACATATACATATATATATATATATATATATATATATATATATATATATATATATGTATATATATTGTACTGTCTTCTTAGACGGGTAGATGCTAAAAAGTGTTTCTTTCAATATATATATATATATATATATATATATATATAGGTTAATTTTCATAGAATTTTTATTTATTATAAATTTATTTATTTATTTATTATAAATAAATTTATTTATTTATAAATTTATATATTATAAATTTTGTCAGATTCAGGTTATGTCTGTGACCACTGTTTTTCTTTCATTAACTGAGGGGTACCAACCATCTTTTTTTCATATATATGTATATATATATATGTTCCGGATCAGAGTCCGTTTGCGCATTCACAACTCCCCTAAACGAAGCGGATTTTCCTGGCAAACGGACTCTGATTCAAATCAAAAACGTTTTGTGAATGCGCCCTAAAACAGCCTTCATTCTGGATATATCTATGAGTGGACAATTCTGTGTTCTCAATAGTAGTTGTAAGAGCCATTTGATTGATCTTAGATTATTTTGTTCTGAAGTTGAACGAGGACCCCTGCTGGTCTTTTGGTTATATGGTTCTCAATGTAAGATGTGGAACTGTTAAAGGGTTAACGCACTGGGCTTACCTGATTGCAGGGGGGCACCCTCAGGGGCTAGAGCCGGTGTCCTGCAGGTGTTAGGACTTTTCCTGCTGCAACACACCTGACTTCAATCAGTGGGTAATTAGCAGACTTGTGCAGCCAAGCTCTGGAAATCAGGTGGTGTGTTGAAGCAGGGAAGCCCTGAAGACCTGCAGGATGCCGGCTCTCGAGGACCGGAGTTGCCTACCCCTGCAATAGATAATCGGGGGAAATGGGCTATATGCACAGTTCCACTACTTCCTGAACTTCAGACAGCACCTTTGCTTCCTGTCTTTCATTATTGGACAGACTGATTAATCCAGGTGTGTTTGGCCAGTTATTGAGATCAGACAAACCTGGATGAATCAGTTTGTCCAATAATGAAAGACAGGAAGCAAAGGTGCTGTCTGAAGTTCAGGAAGTTGTGGAACCGTGCATATAGCCCATTGGATCAAATGTTTTTGTTTCAAGTGTTAAACCGTTCCTTGGATTGCTAATTTGATTTTGAAAGCTTATTGAAAGAACACTTTCAGCATCTACCTGTCTAAGAAGACAGTACAATACCTTATGAAAATGATTAATTTACAGGCCAATATTTTATAATTTAAAATCAAATTCTAATAATTTTTATAATTTTTTATAATGTAGGCTACTTGGGGATATATTATAGCTCCATGAGGAATAGTGGGGATTGTTGAAAACAGCCTATTAGGATAGTTTGGAAAGATTTCTGAATAAAAATTAGTTCAATAGAACCACTGGCAGCGGGGATGGATGTAATTACCTTCCTCTTGATAGGCTTGCCATCTGTTAATGTTAACAATAGTTAAGAAGTTTAAAGCTTTTTAAAATGACGTTGCTGTTTTATTAGGCCCGTACAAGAGCAATGAACTGCTCACTTCAGTCCAAAAAGGCAGATGTGTGTGTGGGTGAAATGTTGCAATGGAGCGTTCTATTGAGTGTCACCTCTTGGTGTTCTTACTCTTTCGAGACGGCAGAGACTCATAAAGATGAGCTACAATAGCTAGCAACCGCAGCCACGTTATTTTTGATAAAAAATTTTCCACTCAAAGAGCGGGACGGGGTGATGCTTCTTGCCCTGATGGTACGCACCCGGCTTGATACGTGATCAACTCCTGGGGCAAATGGAAGATCATGTGTCTGTCGGTTTTGTCCGTCGAGGATGTTGAAGATCTCTACCCATTTGTATGTATGATCGCTGGGTTCCTGCTGATTGGTGTGGGCATTTTCCTGGTTTATCGCAAAGTTGGAGAGCTGTCGGCAGCAACTGGCTCGCTGCCTGACATTTGTGTGGGGATGAGTCGTGCTATCAACACTCAGACTCTGGCGTTGAACGAGCGCCATTCAGGCCCAGCTCGGCACGCTGGCTGCGGTTCCGAACCTCGTCCGCGAAGTGGGTACATCTGTGGAGAAGTTGGCACGGCTCCTGGAAAATTGACTCCTGATTCGGCTTATTGATGTTGCCATGGAGACCTGCTGAGGACTCAAGATAGACACCACGTCCAACCTGCCCCAAAACATCTTCTGCTTTCTAATCTGAGCCCTTGAGCAGCCTGTCTGGGAACACAGGCTGACAAACCACCATCCCCCACTTCAGAAAGTTCAACTTGACGCATGAATGGAGGGTTTTATTTGCGTGTATTACACGCTCCATTCCTGTGTATTATATGATCCATTCTCACAAAAAAAAGAAAAAGCCTGAATCAAGCGAGTAAACATCCAGCATTCGCACGTTGAAGTCTAAGTGCATATGCGAATGGATGCAGTCCAGTGTGAACAGTGTGTGAAGAAATCACGGAAACCACGAAGTAGGTCAATAAAAGAAAACCTCCGACTCTTCTTACATTCAATCATGAAATATTTATTGGTTGTAACCACAAATAGACGATGTGATTTTATGGAAAATAATTCATTTTTCTAATTGTAAGGGGAAAAAAAGAGGCACTGAGAAAGAGGAAAAGGCATCATATGCCAACAGGAATTAACTTGCAACCCGTTGTTCACAGTCTCACAGTCCAGATTCCAAGACCGCCACCGTATTTTACAGCGGGCAATGATTCTTCAGGTTTTGTGGATCTGGAAGTGAAATGCATTCACAGCAGTGGCTGATCTTCTGCGTGGGTTCTCATGTGGTTTACTAAACGATTATTTCTACTGAAACATTTCCCACAAGTCCTGCAGCAGTACGGCTTTTCCCCCGTGTGGACCTTAATGTGACAAGTCAAACTGCTTTTTTGACTGAATTTTTTAAAACATATCTTACAAGAATACGGCTTCTCCCCCGTGTGAGTTCTCATGTGGCTTGTCAAAGTATTGCGAACAGTGAAACTTTTCCCGCATACTTTACAGGAATACGGCCTCTCACCTGTGTGGGTTCTCGTGTGTTCTATCAACTGATTATTTTGAATGAAACATTTTCCACAAGTCTTACAACAATACAGCTTCTCACCTGTGTGGATCTTCATGTGAACGGCCAGATTGCTTCTCTGGCTGAACGTTTTTGAACACATCTTGCAGGAGTAAGGTTTCTCCCCAGTGTGAGTTCTCATGTGGATTGTCAAACTGTTTCTATTGGTGAAAGTTTTATCACACTTTTCACAAGCATGCGGCTTCTCATCTGCATGGACTCTCATGTGGAAAGTTAGCTGACCGCTTTGACTGTAGCTTTTACCACAAACTTGACAAAGGTATGGTTTTTCACCCGTGTGCACGTTGCGATGTTCCGTCATCCTGCACCTTCTTTTAAAGGCTTTTCCACAAATGTCACATTCTAAAGACTTTTTAGATTGGTCAGTTGTGGGAGGATTTTCTGACCTGGAGGAGTTAGCCATGTTGTTATTGTCACTTGTGTCTGTGCTGTCCATCATCTGCTCTGTATCTACAGTAGAGCCTGAGAAAACATCCCTGTTTGCTTCCTGAACTCGATGCTTTGCCAGAAGGGAGAGGTGGGAGAAGAACTGGTTACTGGTTGGTTCTGGTTCCATGAAAGGGCTTTCATCCCAATTAGGAGTCACTACAAAAGTTTCAGCCTCCTGCTTCAGAACAAGCTGATCTCCCTCCTGATCGCTGGATTGTTCCTCCTGGTTCTCTGTGGGTTCTGGAGGTTCTGGTTCATCCTGATCCATCCTGTAGTTCTCCTCCTGGTTACAGAGCTGCTGGTCAGTGAAATCCTCATCCTCCTGTTTATAGATATCTGGATGTAAGACATCTAGGAAGACAAAGAGACAAAAGAAATACTTAATTTTGCAATTTGGAACAGAAACAGGGATAATAAAGATTATAGAACCATCTGCAACTAAATGCATTAAACTTCACACCAAGGAATAAAACCAACTAGGGGGCCGTTCATACAAGGACGATTGCAGGTAAAAATGGCAAAATATTTCATCGGAAGTGGCAACAGCGTCATTTTGGATTGAAGACACAAAAATCTGAATTCCTAAAGACGTGACGCTGTTGTGTTCTTGTCTGCACGGTCCAAAACGCAAAAATGATAGTGGACCTGCTCACGCCATGCTCATGTCTCATGCATGCTAACGTCTCACACAAACAGGAAAAACAACATTATACATAATGTACGTAAACTACGCAAACCCAGCGAATCTAAGGTAGATTTCACGTGTGCGCGCAGACATGGTGGAGTTCTACCACTGTTCCAGAAGATCTGGAAGAAGGGCATCATTCCATCGTGCTGGAAAAAGGCAGAAGGCTGCTTTGTGCCAAAAGAAGAGAACTTCAACCATGGACCAATTAGAACAATCTCACTGCCAAGTGTAGGATGTAAGGTCTCCTTTTCCATACTGGCTAAGAGGATGACCTCATACATGACTGAGAATGAATATTTCAACACCGCTACCCAGAAAGGTTGAATTCCAGGCTTCCTAGGAAGTCAGGAACACACTGAAGATCTCAGTCAGATCTGGGAGCCCAAACCCAACGATGGGAATCTGACCGTGGTTTGGCTGGACTTGGCTAATGCCTACAGATCAATCCCACATGCCCTCATCTATGCAGCACTACACCATTATCTCATCCCTCAGCACATCAAGAGAATGATTATCAGTAACTTTGGTGGAATCCAGCTATAATTCAAAACAGCCCACTTTACCACACAGTGGCAAAACCTGGAAAAAAAAGATTGTAACTGGCTGTACAATCTTCCCCCCATCCCCTTCATTATGGGGATGAACCTCCTCATAACAGCTGCAGGGAAGGAAGCCCGAGGCTCAAAAATGCAATCAGGCATCTGACAACTCCAATGAGAGGTTGCATTCCCGACCTTACTGCAACCCATTGGGGAGGTGAGGTGGGTGCTAACAGCTCTGGACTGCATGGCAACATGGGCCAGAATGAAGTTTAAAGGTGTCATAACCTAGTGTTACATACACAATCTTTCTTAAATTATCTTCAAATGAATATTTAATTATAGTTGGGTGGGACACAAATTTAATGAGCTCATTTTAACCTGTTTTTATCCCCAACTTTTGAATGTCGCGAGAATATGCACGAGAGTTAGACCTGTCTGTAAGCGCGTTCACGAGGCAAACGTCAAAGCCAAAACAAAGTTTTATCAGGACAGAGCAGGTGAAGGAAATGATGTCCCAGCAGAGAAAAACGTGATAGAAACGTAACCGTACGGTTGATGGAGAGGATCCGGAGTAAAAGGGCTGGACTCTGATGAATATAAGGAGCGGACGTCTGACGTGAAGTTAACCAAACAGTGTTAGCTTCTGTAGCTACATTAGCAGCTTGTCCGTTTGTCTACCACCGTTTACTGGTCTCTGACACAAAAGATAATAAGTTACACAGCAGCAACACTTACCGACTGCACATCCTCACTGATAAATATAATCCACTCCTCCCTGGTAAAGGTGTCCCTCCTGTTAAAGCACCGAAAACTGCTGAATTTCTGCTGAGGCAACTCAGCACGGCTATCTCCCCCCTTCTCCTCGTCGTCAGAGTTACCTGCCATGGTCTACTCCGTGGCAGGTAATCAGCAGCCTTCAGGTGGTGCTAAAGAGGCTAGCTTAGCAGCTAGCAGCCTCTCTAGTTCATGTCATAACAGCTGGTCATAACTCCTCCGTGGTAGGTAATCAGCTGCTTTTAGGTGGTGCAAAGAGGCTAGCTTAGCAGCTAGCAGCCTCTCTCGTTCACGTCATTTGGAGAAAGAAATTTGCGTGCTTGTGGCAGATTCTGGTGAGGAGAGAGCGCCCGCACTCAAAGACGAAGTTACTTTCACTCTCTGGAGTTTCTGGCACGTTATACTGAAGTCCTGTTCCAATACACATGTTTTAACTAGAAAAAGTGGAATTTCCGGGTGATGACTCCTTTAAGCCAAAGAAATCCAGGTGCGTGGGGTCACACTGCATGTGCAAGGTGAAGAGAGTCCAGGAAAATCCAATCAAGTGTCTTGGGAAGTGGTTTGCCGACTCAGCAGCTGGGTTTACATGGACCCAAATATACCAATTGCTTTCGGTTTAAAAGCTCTTTTGGAATGAAAATGATCCATGTAAACACCTCTTTCCGCAGAAAAGTGCTGAACCGAATGAATTTTCATTCGTTTCACGGGGGTAGAAAATTCCTTTCCCCAAACTGAAGGGGGTATCATGTAAACGCTGAATCGGAAAGTTGTGAGGTTGCGCTCTTACAGCGCATGCTTCGACAATATGTCAAAGTGCTCACTTTGACAGATGGCTGTGAACAGCACACCATGGACAGCAACAGAAAAATTGTTTTTTACTCAAACACCGTCTCTATGCCTTTAGGAGCGCATGAGTATCAGCTGCTGCTGGATTAAAGTCCTGCAGAAACCACAACAACCGTGACAACCAGTTTTTAGACCTCCGTCGTAATTAAATAACGTAATGTAACATCATTCTGTGCATGTCAGACAGGATTATTCTGAATAAATAATAGCGCATGTCCACGCCAGATCGGAATGAATTAGTTCCCATGTAAACAGCTACCTTGAAATCCTCAATCAGAATGATTTCATTCCAAAAGGGAAAAAAGTCTCCATGTAAACGTACTGACTGACAGGGACAACATCAGCACTACAGAAAAGCAGACAGAGGAATGGCTAAGGAAGATAGAAAAATCAGGGCTCCCAGGGAAGGTCAAAGCGTGACTTTATCAACATGGATTGCTGCTAAGACTCACGTGGCTGTTGACAGTGTATGAAGTCCCAATGACAAGCGCTGAAGGAATGGAGAGGAGGATCAATAAGTACCTCCGAAGATGGCTGGGAAGCTACATATCATCGGAACACCATGCACAGTGGGGGGAATGCAATGGGGGAAGGCTGGATTCAAGAACAAATGGGCCATGATCCAGGAGGAAGTACAGAACCTGGAGGAAGAGGGACAAAGGGCAAGGGCAGTGAAGCCAGCGTCCCAGAGTGCATTGACCAAATGTGACCTACCTAAGAGCAAGATCACATGGGGAGCTCTATGGAGACTGGAGCATTCCACATCTCATTCATGCTAAGGTCGGTGTATGGCACACTCCCTACCCCCACAAACGTGCACAAGAGGGGTATGAGACAAGACCCTTTGTGCAAACCCTGCATGGAGAGGGATACCTTGGCACAAATCCTGTCAGAGTGTAAGACAGCACTTGTCCAAGGTAGATACAGGTGGCGCCACAATAAGGTGCTCAAACTTGCTGAAACCCTGGAGCATTGGAGACATAAGAAACACCAACCACATGGGAGACCAATATAATCAGCTTTGTAAGGGAAGGACCATGCGGCAACCTCCGGTGGCCAACTGTGAGGCCAATGCGGAAACCCAGAAAAGTGCTAAAAAAAAAAAAAGTAGTTCTTTCTTCATCCACCAGGGGCTGGCTGAAAAACAGAGCAAATCCCCATAGACTCCCATGTTAAAAAGGCCAATTTTACAGCAGAAATAAACATGTTTACGGCCTGGTTAAAAACATCATTTTAGGTTTAAAGGGGAACTTCGGTTCGACTAATGTTTCGTAACAAAACAGTGGTGAAATGAAGACCTTTGTGGCAGATAATGCCTTATTTAGAGGCTGGACTCAGTCGCCCCATCACTGCCATTATATCGCACATACGCTGATCTCAAGTGGATCTAAATATCTTTCGAAGGAATTCAAGTTGCACCAAAACTGTCTGGGTAAGTAAATAAACATATTTCATGGCAGAAAATAGGTCCAGATTGAAAAAAAATTAAGTTCCCCTTTAGTAGATCAAGTTTACCTTCATGTAAACTGTGAGGAGGGTTGATTTTCTTAATAATTCATCCATTTAGATGTAATTTAATCATGAAATTACACATAATTAGGGGCATGTCCTTTTGATTGGTTGATTGCTCCTTGTTTGCTCTCGGTAAGGTCTCAGTCTGTAGCAGAGTAGCAAAATGGTGATTTTTAGCAGCTAACAGCAAGTCCAAACATGCCTAAGCTTTAGCCTGCCACTTAGGAGGCCAATCTTTGTAAGCTCCTGTTAGTTTGGGTTAGCTCAGTTAGCACTGTAATGGAAATTTTATAATCACACTGAGTTTATTTGCCACTATTTATCCCTGAGCAAGTATATTTGTGTATTTTAAGTTTTAATTGCAGCACATACCTTCAGTTGTCGTTTCTGCACAAATATGAAATATGAGTATAATGTTCTCTTTTCAGGGTTTAGCTAATAAGATTGCAGGTGTTCTCCTTCTGAACTGGCCTTGAATGTCTGAAGTTATGATATGTGTTTGCTAGTTAGATGTGTGAGGCGCATAGCACATACAGCTTCAGATAAGGATGTGTGATTCATGTCAGTGTCAACTGTGACAGCAACAGTTCCCTGTTTCCAGCCTTTCTCTCTGCCACTGGATAAAAAGACATGTTCCTTCAGTATTTCTTCAGAAGGTGCTCACAATCTGATTGCGTGCATCATCTCCAACCTGGTTGTAAAATAAACTTTATATTCTGCAAAGATCACCTCATCTGGGTCTTTATTAAAATTTCCACCACAGCACTTAGTCCAGAGTACGTTGGCTGTCAATTATTTGCACTGAGGCCACGCTTTGCCCAATTTGGCGTTTTTCAGGAGTGACAACACAGTAAGATGGCCATGGTGGAAAACGCCCAACTGACTTCACTTTCAGCCTTTCAGATGTCCATTCTTTTTTACAGTCTTTGGGAGGAACAAAACCACCAACCACTGCAACAACAAGAAGCAATCTGCTGACTGCAATTCCCCCAGGTTGTCCAGACAACCTTGAGGCCAGATGTGGTGCTGTGGTCTGAAGATGCAAAGAAGATAATCCTCATTAAACTTACAGTTTCATGGGAAGAAGGCTGTGAGGAGGCGTTTGAGAGGAAGAATGCCAAATACCAGGATCTCTTGCATGACTGCAGGGAGAAAGGATTGCAGGCATGGCTCTTCCCAGTCCAGGTCAGCTGTAGAGGATTCCTTGCCCAGTCAGTGTAGACTATACTCACAGCAACAGGGGTGATGAGAGGGAGAAAAGGACAGCTCACAGGACGGGGGAGGCAGCAGAGAGAGCATCTAGCTGGTTATGGAACAGGAGAGAAGAGCTTAGCTGGAAGCCAGGAGGAGGTGATGGGCAGTGATTTGGCCACCACTGCTGACACACCAACGTTGAGGGCGTCACGGTTCAGGGTTGAAACACCAAATGATTGTTGGATACAGCCTGACGACATTGACTCTTCCTGGCCAAGGCTGAATTTACCGAAAGTGAATGAAGAAGAAGCATCTTTAGATGGAAGTGTATTCATATAATGGGAGTGAAGGTGGCAGAACGAATGAGCCCATATAAGGCGTTCACTGCAGCACGACTCCTTAATTTCACCAATGGATCACCGCGAACATCCGGGAATTTTCGCCAAATTCGTCACATCCGGTTAGGTAACAGGTGAAAACATGGCTTCGTTGCATTGGGGAACCACTGAATTACCTGCTTCATTACTCGTCAATCTTCGTTTATTCTACTTTGGAAATACCGAGAAGTCCCGCTGTGTACGGCTGCCATAAACATATCTATCACACGGACAAGAGAATATGTTTTTCCAGCTCACAAAACAACAGAAAAAGTCCCGAACAACATGCTAAGTGGCTAGCTGCTATCAAGCCCATAAATGCTGACAGTTTACGCTGGAAACCATGGAAACATCTAACAATATGTTCCGATCACTTTGTGACTGATAAAAAAGCATATAATGTGGTCTCACTTTTTAAACCCTGTAGTTGTTTTTGTACAGATGATAGAAAACACCATTAAATCAGTGGATGTACAGAATCACAGCACCGCCCGCTGTTCCCGTCTCCTCAGGACTGTTAACGTTTACGTTCATCCAGATTACTGCCATCAATGTTCCCACATAAGAATAAAAGCATAAAAAGCGGCAGAAAGGCATTTGCAGCATTATAAACATGCACAGTCATAACCAGTTACATACAGATAAGACTGCCGGTAATTTATAGCTTTATCAATGAGAGTAAACTCCTGAGAAGCACATCAAATAAATACCACCATTTCTTAAAAATCCGGGGAAAATTTATATTCTATAAAAAATAAATGGCTTGAACACGGGGCTTACCTGATGAAACCAAATACATCATGAGATCGGGAAACTGATGTTATGTACAGGTAGGTTCGTCTAACCAGGTTCTAGCAGCAGAAGATGGGCATCACTTAGTCCAACAGATACTAGTTTAGCTTCGTATCTTCTTCTAGCGTCGGCAGTGAGACTTTCAGTATAACTGGACGTCATTTCTATAATATTTCAAAGACAGACCGGCGGAGAAAAAAAATTAAAAAGAGTGCAAAAGCAGTTTTTGAGGCTCATAGTCCATCAGACGCCGTTCAAATACGAAGCATATTTTCACCGGGACCAGCTTCGCGGTCACATGAGTTCCGGGTTGTGACGTAGGCTCGCGGTGATCCATACGTTAAAATGAACGAACAAAGTACTATTGTCCTATTTCCTTCAGATTTTTGTTAATTATTGGGGGCGTTCTCCACACTTGCAGCACAGCTGACAAGAGCAACTAGCTAGCCAGACAACAAACCACAATCTGCAAAACTCTAAACCGTTTACATGGTTCATTTTCATTTCGACAGAGCGTTACACCGAGCAATCGGTACATAGGATAACGTGTTTTTAGAGGATTCAGTTCACTGTTATATCACCCACAATCCCAAAATCAGATTCTCACAATGAGAAACTGACAGATTTTTTATCTGGCCCGAGTTATAATTAATTTTTTACAAAATGAACGGGTTAATTTCACAGATTATACTCCGTGTATTAGCACATTCATTTTGACGGCCTTAAATGCATTGCATCTGTTTTACAATGATCTGGCAACCTCCTGAAATTATCGTGAGACCCCCCCGTGGGGAAAGGCTGATGTAGGCCATCATATGCACAGTGAGCTAATTCCAGACAGTCTAGGGTAAACCTCACAAGCATGTCCATGTGCAAGTTGTCTTTTTGGATGGATAAAGTTGTAGCTGTTGCATCATAATCTCTGATCACAGCTGTCCAGCAGCCAGTCTGACTGATCGTAAGTCCATGGAAGACAGTGTAGATGAAGGTCACTGCTTTTATTTTTAATAAGTGTGTGTGGATTTGCATGCCTTTTATTCTTGTTTTAGTGTTTTTACAGAGACTAAATTTCACCATTAACATTTTACTTTTTATTTTTCATTGTGCACCTGTTTTATAAATGGAAAGTTCTTTATAATTATAATTCATTCTTATCAGTCGTAGTGACCCCATATGATACATGACCACTTGAACAGCACACCAAACAGGAAACAACTTAAGGGGCACGAAAATCTGACTAATCAAATATTAAGATCATTAACTGCCTCTGGGTCATTTTTCTAGTTTAAATTTCTCCAAATATTAACTTTAAATCAAAGTTTAAAACAGCATGATTCTAGTTTTTAGTTTAGATTTTACCAGAATCATGAAAAAAAGCAGATTTATTTTTAATTTCTGATTACATTAGATTAGAATTAGATAAAAGAATGATGCACGACCAAAATTCAAAGCAAATAACGTGAAAAACTAGAATAAATGTGGAGGCAGGGATGGGCGATACCAAACTTTTTCCAGTCGATACGATACAAGTAGTTTATGGTACTTTTCCCATCAATATCAATACTAACACTTTTTGTCCCTTAAAGAAAATAAATCACTATTGTACAGTTTGCATTAATCTTGATTGCAAGAGCAATACATGTATTGAATACAAGTAAAACTTGAGTATAGAAGTACTGGAACTCATCATCATCATCATCATTACATTTGATAGGATACCACCATCATGTGACACAGAAGCTAGAATCTGATAGGCTACCACCATCATGTGACACAGAAGCTAGAATCTGATAGGCTACCACCATCATGTGATACAGAAGCTAGAATCTGATAGGCTACCACCATCATGTGACACAGAAGCTAGAATCTGATAGGCTACCACCATCATGTGACACAGAAGCTAAAATTTGATAGGCTACCACCATCATGTGACACAGAAGCTAGAATCTGATAGGCTACCACCATCATGCGACACAGAAGCTAGAATCTGATAGGCTACCACCATCGTGTGATACAGAAGCTAGAATCTGAGGCTACCACCATCATGTGACACAGAAGCTAGAATCTGATAGGCTACCACTATTATGTGACACAGAAGCTAGAATCTGATAGGCTACCACCATCATGTGACACAGAAGCTAGAATCTGATAGGCTACCACCATCATGTGACACAGAAGCTAGAATCTGATAGGCTACCACCATCATGTGACACAGAAGCTAGAATCTGATAGGCTACCACTATTATGTGACACAGAAGCTAGAATCTGATAGGCTACCGCCATCATGTGATACAGAAGCTAGAATCTGATAGGCTACCACCATCATGTGATACAGAAGCTATAATCTGATAGGCTACCACCATCATGTGATACAGAAGCTAGAATCTGATAGGCTACCATCATCATGTGATACAGAAGCTAGAATCTGATAGGCTACCGCCATCATGTGATACAGAAGCTAGAATCTGATAGGCTACCACCATCATGTGATACAGAAGCTAGAATCTGATAGGCTACCGCCATCATGTGATACAGAAGCTAGAATCTGATAGGCTACACTCTGGTTGGCTGCTTTCACACAAAATTTAATTGTCTAAACTCTCAGAAGGATAGACCGATATACCAGCCGGCCTATATTTTAGGTCGATATTTGCATTTTTTGTTTAAATCAGCATCTGCTGATATGTCAGGTGTTGGCCGATGTCCCCACTCGGCATAATCTACAGACTTTTTTTTATATATTACAAGTTTAATGTTTCTATTAAATATTTGTTTACAAATGTTTTTTTATAAATTTATTTGAAGTGCTTGGTTGTTTTATTTATTTATTTATTTATTTATATTAAAAAGGTTGTAAAATGACTTTTCCATTGTATCAATTATATTAATTTGGGAGTCAGATGCAGTATCAGCCACAAATATCGGCAGGTGAGAGAATATTGGTATCGGTCCTAAAATAAATCTGTATCAGTCGATCCCTACTCAGAAATGAAAACAAATGGCATATTTTGTATCTGCACTGGCATCATCACACTCAAAAAAGTATCAAATCTGACATTTTGTCTGGCTGTTATCCAAGTATCGACTCCAGGGTATCGATATGCCCATCCCTGTGAAGGTAACTCCTCCAGGAGACTAATTCCTTTTTCAGGAAACTCTTCAGGTTATCTAACTGTTAAGATTAAATCAAATCACTGAAAGATAATCTAAATATGTTTAAACCTGCTTCATGAATCAGATCCCAGATGAGACCGGAAAAATATCTGCTTTGTTTTTATGGGAATTTGTAATTTAATGTCCACTTACTGCGGCTGGAGACGCAGCTTCGGTCCTCAAATACGCAGAAGTTTACTCTGAATATGAAAATCTGTCGAGTTACCTGCAGTGTGGAGGTGTATCTGAGGCTTCCAGCTGATATCCAGCAGTCTGCGCTGACGGTCGATCACTTCCTCGTACCGGACGATGGTTTTTTCAAACTCTGAGAATATTTCTTCAGCAGCAGCTGTTAGTCGCGCGCAGATAAACTCTCTCAGGTGATTCATTGAAGACATTGTTGATGAAACTCTGAAATATGCAGCTGAGATGCAACACAACCGTCTTCCAGCTCTGACCGCGCGGCTTCGTTTTTCTTCCGACGAAATTCCGCTTTCACACGGAAGTTAAACCCACTTTTATGGAGCTGAAGCGGACTACTTTCCACCCGTGACTGTAACCAGCAGCAGCGTAGGGACGCCTAATTTTGCCAGAGTAATTTACATATTTTAGAGGGGTTTGTAATGTAGCTGTAGGGGGACAAAACTTAAGTTCCTTTAGTTCAAGTGTTTTTCATTTAGTCAAATTTACATGACAAAGGTGGGAAAAGCCAAATTATTTACCATCTTATGTGAATCAGTTTACACAAGTCTGTGAAACCTTCAGCAGATTATATGATACTGGCAGGAAACCACGCTGGAAAAGTCTTCTCCCTGAGTAAGCAACCAAAACACAACCTATGAAGTACCTCCCACTTATTCTACACACTAAAAACTGTTGGGTTAAATTAAATATAACCCAGTTTGGGTTATTTAATAACCCAACCGCTGGGTCATAATAGCCGCAGCTCAGCAGGATGGGTCGGTCCATTTTAAGCCAACAGGTGAGTTAAATATTCCACCCAAATGCTGGATCTAGTTCATTTAAAGGATAAGTTTCTTTTTTTTCAACCTGGACCTAGGGCTATGCGATATATATTTACATCAAAGAAATATGATATTTATATTACAGATATTTTTTTTATCGCAGTATTAGTTGTGCAAAATTTTTTGCTTTATTTTTTCGTAATGACCCGGCTGCACCTCGACTGACAACAAAGGGGTCACCTGATTATTTAATAAGGGCGGGAAAAAAATATTGATACACTGAAATATCGCGATATTTTCATATGCTGGTACCATGTCTATATTAAAAACGCGACATCGATCTATTTTTCTAATGAAATCTTGTGAGATATCATCGTTTTGTTACAAAATCTCACGAGATTTCACGAAATGACGAGACTTTATAATAGAACGATGAAATCTCTTGGTATTTCGTGAAATCTCATGAGATTTTGTAACAAAATGATGATATCTCCCAAGACTTCATTAATAAAATAGATGGCAGTCGCGTTTTTAAATATAGATATGGCATGTTTGATATAAAATTCAACTTTCAGACAAATTAGAGTCAAAATACCTAAAGCTAAATCTGGACTAATCGGACAATAGTACTCGTTCATCCGTTCATTCTACTTAAAGTAGTGGCAAAAATCAAGGAGTTTTGCTGCAGATAATGTCTTATATAGTGGCTGCCCCGTCTGTCCCATTTTACTGGATGTACACCAAAGGGCGACTCAACATAATATCTGCCGAGGGACTCAAAGTGATGCAGAAACTTTACCGGTAAGTAAATGCACGTATATACTCCTAGAAATAAGGTCCAGGTTGAAATAAAAGAAACTTATCCTTTAAATTATGAGGTTTATTTCTTTAGATTTTATATTATATTGATCCCAAGCGGGAAATTCTGTCTCTGCATTTAAAGGTTGAATATGGAACATTTTTATTAAAAGCTATATATATTTAAAAAAAACATCAACCTCCATTTGCATCTACAAGCTGGTTTCTGTATCACATGATGGTGGTAGCCTATCAGATTCTAGTTTCTGTATCACATGATGGTGGTAGCCTATCAGATTCTAGTTTCTGTATCACATGATGGGAGTAGCCTATCAGATGTCATGCTGATGCTGCTACTGTTAGTGATGATGATGATGATGTTTTGGTATTTTTCAGTGCTTTAATGGAGGTTATTGAACATTATGTTTTGGTAAATTTATTTAACTGTTATATTTTATATTTGAACATTTTCAAATGAATTAATTTAAATCATTTCAACCTGTACTTAAGTTATTTGATAATTGAAAGAAGTTTTTAATCTTTTTTCTTTAATTTACTCATCAATATAATTATTGTTTTTAAAGCATTTCTTTCCGGTACTTCTGTTCTTAAGTTTTGCTTATTTAATGTTACCCTTACATTCAAGATGATAATGCAAACTGTACAATCATGTGATTTTATTTTAGGGACAAAAACTATCGATGCGATAAAAAGTACCAAAAACTACTGGTGTTGTATTGATAGGAAAAAATTTTGGAATCGCCCATACGTACACCCCACTACTTCAGCCCTAAGAGTATTTCTGCTCATTACTCAGTTATTTGGGAAGTATGACGTACACGAGTATGAGTACAGACCCTGGTGATGCTTCTATATAACACAGACACACACACATACATAAATCTGTGTTTAATTAAAGAAATAATGCATATAATTTTGTAAATTATTCAAAATAGAAAACAAATGGGGTCAGTAAATGAAAACCTCTGACTTCTTACATTTAAACATGAAATATTTATTGGTTGTAACCATAAATAGATGATGTGATTTTATGGAAAATAATCCGTTTTTCTAATGTGGTAACTGTCAAGTGTCCGGGGAGAAGCTTTTTCACACCAGTGGCTGATCCTCTGCGTGGGTTCTCATGTGGTTTGTTAAACAACTATTTTTACTGAAACATTTCCCACAAGTCTTGCAGCAGAACGGCTTCTCCCCCGTGTGGATCTTCATGTGAGAGGTTAAGTTGCTTTTCTGACTGAACGGTTTTGAACAGATCTTACAGGAGTACGGCTTCTCGCCGGTGTGGGTTCTCATGTGGACCGTCAGGGTGGTTTTAACAGTGAAACTTTTCCCACATACCTTACAGGAATACGGCCTCTCGCCTGTGTGGGTTCTCATGTGGTCGGTCAAACCGTTATTTTGGCTGAAACATTTTCCACAAGTCTTACAACAATACAGCTTCTCACCTGTGTGGATCTTCATGTGAACGGCCAGATTGCTTCTCTGGCTGAACGTTTTTGAACACATCTTGCAGGAGTAAGGTTTCTCCCCAGTGTGAGTTCTCATGTGGATCGTCAAACTGTTTCTGTCTGTGAACGTTTTCCCACATTTCTCACAAGCATGCGGCTTCTCGTCTGCATGGACTCGCATGTGGAAAGTTAGCTGACCGCTTTGACTGTAGCTTTTACCACAAACTTGACAAAGGTATGGTTTTTCACCCGTGTGCACGTTACGATGTTCCATCATTCTGCACCTTTTCTTAAAGGCTTTTCCACAAATATCGCATTCTAAAGACTTCCTGGAGTGGTCAGTTGTGGGAGGATTTTCTGACCTGGAGGAGTTAGCCATGTTGTTATTGTCACTTGTGTGTGAGCTGTCCATCATCTGCTCTGTATCTACAGTAGAGCCTGAATAAACATCCCTGTTTGCTTCCTGAACTCGATGCTTTGCCAGAAGGGAGAGGTGGGAGAAGAACTGGTTACTGGTTGGTTCTGGTTCCATGAGGCGGCTTCCCTCATAATTAGGAGTCACTACAAAAGTTTCTGCCTCCTGCTTCAGAACAAGCTGATCTTCCTCCTGATCGCTGGATTGTTCCTCCTGGTTCTCTGTGGGCTCTGAAGGTTCTGGTTCATCCTGGTCCATCCTGTAGTTCTCCTCCTGGTTACAGAGCTGCTGGTCAGTGAGATCTTTGTCTTCTTCCTTATAGATATCATGATGTAAGACATCTGGAAAGACAAAGAGACACATTAACCAACCAAACGGGGATAATCGAGGTTATAGAATGTCTGCAACAGCATTCACTCTAAAATGAGGATCTGGCCTGCAGTTGATCTGAAAGTATGGCGTTTTCTTTGTGTCAATTGTCCAGTAAGCAACACAACATCTCCACGAGCGTATATATCTCTCACACATTCCAGATTTATCTGCATGCGCAAATTTTGTGTCGCACGCGCAGGTTTTACCTCCAGTATAATGACGGAGGAGGCAGTCACTATACCAGACATTATCTCCAGCAAAACTCCTTGATTTTCGCCAAAACTTAAAGCAGAATGAACAAACGAGTACTATTGTCCCGTAAATCCAGATTTAACTGTCCGTTAGTTATCAGGGTGTTATACGCACTTTTCGGGGCCGCACGCTCACGATGCGTGCTTCCGTAGTACAGCTGAGAAGAGCATCTGCTACCCAGACAACAACCAAAACACAATTTGTGAAACTCTGAACTCACAGGACAATAGTACTCATTCGTTTGTTCATTCTACTTAAAGTACTGATGAAATAAAGGAGTTTTACTGCAGATAATGTCTTATATAGAGGCCGCCCCGTCTCCGCCATTTTACAGGATGAACACCGGAGGGCGACTCAACTTCCGAAGGACTCAAAGTGATGCAGAAACTTTACTGGTGAGTAAATGAACGTATAAACTCCTAGAAATAAGGTTCAGGTTGAAAACAAAGAAAGTTATCCTTTATTGTTAATGCACATCTTCTTTGAAACTGAAAAGCTCTCTGATTTACCATCTATAACATCTATAATAAACTGTGTATCCGACATGTTGCGCCTGTAATGATTAATGGTGTCTCGCGTTATTATTCTTGTAAATGATGACCCACGTCACCCCACAGATCCTCATAGTTTCCAGACTGTGTTTCCTTGGCTGAGGAAGCTGCTGGCATGTTGGAGAGGATGAAGACCATCCCATTGAGGAAGATTGCTATCCAGCCCATTGCTGATTCAAATAAATACAACACATTCCCTCAATGCCCCAGTCTTTCTTAATCTGACAGAATACGAGTCATGGCTACAGATTATTCTACTAAACAGTTGTACGTGGTTAAAATGAGGTCAGCTGTGTAGATGTTACTGTTTATACTGCACTTGTGTATTTTGAATGAACTTTAGCATATATTAGTTTAACTCATACTACTGTACGGTATTTTGGCAGAATTTTCAGTGGCCCAGTATTAAACTGACTGGTATTACTGGTGGTGTGGAGATGGAAAGTTTTGCTGCCAGTATATGAAAAACAGGTGCCAGGTGTATTTCGCAGTAATGTCTGGTGATGGACATGTGATGACATTTACAGTCAGCCAGGTGAGTGCATGCAAGGACATGGATAAAAACCTACAGGACTGTAATTAACAGGGACTGCAGTTGAAGAACCCCTTGTACAGAAAAATGTTCCATTAAATTAATATTTTACTAGATTTTTCAGTCAAGATAGAAGATTAAAACGGTTGCAGGTGTACATGAAACAGTTTTCATGACAAGAAATATTTATTTTCCATGGTCGAGCAGCTGCATCCATCCATACATCATCGAGTGTTATGCAAATGCTTGCGTCGCCCTGAAATGCAGCGTGAGCGATGTGAAGCAACTTTAGCTCGACCTAAATCCCAGATTCTCCGCCTTTTTTAAATCCGCCTCCAGTACATGACAACACTGTTTTCCACACGCAACCGTGTCTCGTCTTCAACACGCCATCATTCACATGTGTTTTGTTTACAACACAGCCACGCTTTACTGCTGGGATGTGTCTACTTCTGTCTGGTTACCATGGATACACAACGCTCCAGTCTGTAGAGCGACTGCTGGGCGTGTTGATTAAAAAGCAGATGTGAACGGAGCCGTATTAGTTGAAAATTGAAACACTGTAACCTTTTCACTGCTGCAGCAGCGCCTGGATCGAACCAAATGTGTGAGAAAACAACCTTAGTTCCAGTGAAAGGAACTCTGAATGCTTCAGCATATCAGGCTTCCAACTCTGAGGGAACAGTTTGGAGCTGGACCCTTCCTCCTCCAACATGACCCATGAACACACCCTTAAACCTTGTGGACAGCCAACCCAGAAGAGTTGAAGCTGTTCTAGCTGCAAAGTAGAGATGCCCGACATGGACTATAAAATACATCCCCATAATTTCTGGTTTTCATCACGGTAACAATAATTGACAATAAAAAATATCAGCCTAATTTTTTGTATTATAAATCTATCACTACATTCTTACTTGAGAGCTCAAAAATACTAGAAGCCACTAAACTACATCAATTAAGTTCAAGTAGTACACCTGTACTGCAAAACTGGAGTAACACCAGCAGAACAAGTCTGAAATATGAGAAGTTGCTAGGGGGGGGGGTTCCTTTCTGAAAGATATTTCTGTACCTTCATGGTCCATTTTTGTACCTTATCAAGCTGTATGAGTTAATAAAGTACAATTAAACCAATTAAAGATGATGAATAAAAGTCAATAAAATAGAGATTATGACAACAATCAAAGATGCTAATAATAAATGATTAATTATTATATAATTAGGGCATTCTCTGTCATCGGCCCAAGACTCTGGAATGCTCTGCCGCTCCACGTTCGAACTGCCCCCACTGTGGAGAGCTTTAAGTCTCATCTGATGGCCCACTTTTATTCTCTGGCCTTTTAACACCCTGTGAGTTGTGTGGTCCTTTGTGTCTTTTATTTATTTATTTTATTCTATCTTGTTTATTTTAATTGTTTTAGCCGATTTATGTTATTGTATTTTATTCATTTTTGTTGTAGTTTATGTATTTCATTTATATGTGTGTATCTTATTTTATTTTAACGTATTTTTACTGTTTTAAATGAGAGCTGGTGGAGCTACACGGCACAACATTTGTTTTTCTTATCTTATTCTATTTTTATTTCATCTTTATTGCTGGGTAGTTTTAAAGTGCAGCACTTTGGAGACATGTTCTGACCGAAATGTGCTTTATAAATGAAGTAGATTAGATTGGAAGTAAATATTAAGCCAAACACACATATAATTATACATATAATTATTACGATGATTATTATGAAAATCATAACATAATAACTATAATTATACTACTGTTTAGAAGTACTGCTATTTAAAGTTATCGTACAAGCTACACACATTTTTCAATGCTGCAGGTACCCTTAGGGTTGAAATGGTACTTTAAATTTTGTACCTTTTTTATAGTTATTGGTACTTCTGGCCTCATAAAGACATTTGTAGAGAAAATTTGTAATAAATGTACCTACAGGTACAGAAATGTTCCTGTCTCGAACCTCTGTTTTTGAGTGTGCATAACTGCAAATGCAAGCTAATAAATTTAAATAAATTTGTCGTTTTATCGTGAGATGACAAATTATTACCATGGGGAATTTGCGTGACTATATATCGTACGCGATAATATATCGGGCATCCCTACTGCAAAGGTGGACCAACGTCATCCTGAACCCTGTGGATCAGGAATGGGATGATACTGAAGCTCATGTGTGAGTCAGAGCAGGTGAGACGATACTTTTGGTGATGTCGTGTATCGAACGTCGTTGGTTCACTCGGACCCGGGCAGGTTCAACAGTCTGGGCTGAGGATCAGTTTGGTCCTCGTACCGGATTCAGACTTACATTTGACCACCATGTCGGCCTCGTCCTTCAGAACAAGCTGCTCCCCCTCCTGCCTGATGTGGAACTGCTCCTGGTCCTCCTCCATCTGCGGAGGTTCTGGTTCCTCCTGGTCCAGACTGGAACTCTCCTCCCGATGGAAGAGCTGCCGGTGAGGAAGAAACTCCTCCTCCTCCCCTCCTCCTCACAGTCATGCTGCTGTGGGAGATCTGCAGGAACAAACGGAACCGGATCATTAATGTTTCTGATTAAAATCCGTTTTCAGGCTACAGTTTTTGCTGCTGTTGACTTTATTCATTTATTTTTTTATTCATTGATTTATTTATCCAAATTAGTCATGTTAACTTTTATGAGTATTTTCACGTTCAGTTGATAATCAACTTTTCCAATATTCTTTGATTTTTTTTATACATTTTGAGAGTTTGGGATTTAAAAAGTGTTTTAAAAAAGATTTTCCTTTGTGCCAACTGCCTGACTTCTGAGCTTTAACACACCTGGAGAAGGAAAAAACCAAAAGAAGAAGAAACAAATCATGTTATTACTATAAATCAGTAAATAAGGCGGTGGAGACTTAAATGGGTTTAATATGTAAAGAAATAATACAAGTCACAAGGTGCCGGAGAAGTCTCATTTATTCTTTTATTCATCAGTCAGACCGGACGGTAAAATCCTGAACTGGTGAGCTGAATGAGGCCAGACTGGTTCTGTTCTGATCTGGCACGGGTCTGGTCCCATCATGTCCTTAAACCAGTGTGTCTGTGTGCTGGTGGATGATGGTTTCTGTCCGAGTCCAGGCAGTTAAAAATACAGAGAAGGCACAAAGAAACAGGCGAAAGAAAGCAATCATCATCACCCACTGAGCCAAACACATCCATGTGTAGACTGAAATTCGCGCATCTATAATCAGTCTATATTTAAGCCCAAATCTAGAAGATTGAATTTATTCCATTAGTTATTAAATGTTAAATAAATAAAAAATAACTATAAGCTGTATAAATGATGGCCAAATGTTGGACTAGAACATTTTAAACAGTCATTGATTAATGTACAGTGTAGTTTAGATTTAGTCTCAGCTTAGACGGCAAAAACAAACAAACAAACAAAAAAACAACTTTCACCTTTAATTTTAGACCAGCAGTAGATTTTAGCCCAGACATCCAAGGACCATAAGACGTCTTTTGGACAAAAAAAAAAAAAAAAAGTAAAAAAAAAAAAAGGTTGGTGCCATCATCACCGTCATCATCATCATCATCGGAGGGACACTGCGTCCACAACAGCTTCTGTTCTGACTAAATAAACCAGTTAAACCCTGTAAATCTAAGCTTTTGGGGAACAAACCAGCAGCTTGCAAACTTCTGCTGATCACGCATCAGTTAGAAGACGTTAGTTTGTCTCATTAATATTCATGAACGCGGGTTAAATGATTTAGTAATGACGTCACTTATACAGTATTAAGTTCCCACCACTAAAAACACTGGTTAACACACGTTTACCAGTTAAAGTTTCGGATATTTACCAAAGTCACATCTCACTAAACTAAATCGGATGATTAAAATCGAGAATATTATTTTATTTAAAGCTTTCTGAGTTTATTATTGATTATTGGTCGCGGGTTGATGTCGGATTCTTTTGTAACAGAAACGTGTCAGAAGCAGCGTTTGTTTACAGGTTTAAAAACAACAGACATAAATAAACTATTTTAAGTCTCGTACATAGTTTAATACGTTACTACATTATTGTTTATGTTTACAGCATTGTGGTAAACATCTAATCAATAATGCCGTGTCCACTCTAAATGACTGCTCATCCCGTGATTTTAGTGGTTTTAATGAGTCGCACAGTTAAAGAGGAGCGAAGATGGATGGTGGGCCAGTCTGGGCCGACCGGTCCCAGTCCTGCTAACTGGTGGAGACGAAGAAGAAGCCCGATCATTGTTCAGAAAAACCCTTAACTGTTAAACGTAAAGATAATCTAGACATGTTGAAGCCGTTTTACGATTCAGATCCCAGATTAGACCAGAAAAGTCTTAAACGCCGCTTTGCTTTTATGGAAATGTTCCTGTAGCTTATTATTTACTTTTATACCGACTTATGAGGCTGGAGGCGCAGCTTAGGGCTTAAAATACGCCTCAGTAATGAGAAATTTACTCTAGAAGCTGAGATGTGTGCAAACCTGTGCAGTAAAAGTCAGTTACCTGCGGTGTGGAGGCGGATCGGAGGTTTCCAGCTGATATCCAGCAGTCTGCGCTGACGGTCGATCACTTCTTCGTACTGGACGATGGTTTTTTCAAACTCTGAGAATATTTCTTCAGCAGCAGCTGTTAGTCGCGCGCTGATAAACTGTCTCAGATGATGAACTGAAGACATTGTTGCTGAAACGCTGAAATATTCAGCTGAGAGACAACACCAGTCCTCCAGCTCTCACCGCGCGCTGCGTAATTTTTTACTTCCGCTGAAATTCCGCTTCCACTCGGAAGTAAAACCCGCAGGTGCAGAGAGAGGAGGACTTTTCTCCCCTCTGGATGTTTAAGACTTCATCTGCAGCCTCCGGACACTTAGATTTTTCCGAAGCATGATGTTACATCATATGATTTGTTTGTTTGTTTTTAAAGCTGATTATTGTGTAATAAGGGTTTCTGTGGACAAAAATCCGCCAGGTTCTGGTTCTCGTTTTTTTCAACTTCACACAGACGAGGTGGAAAGCACAACTATGAATCATTTTAACAAACAAATCAATAAATGATCCACGTTAGTCCAGTTTAGATCTTCAAACGTGGGTAATGCAACGCTAAAGTGTGTTTCAACAAAGAAGGAGCTCTCCGAATAAACACACCCATGCAGTTGTAAAATACTCAGACAGAGCGAAAATAAACTTCCCCACACTGAAAAAACTCAGATCTTAGCCAGCATATTTTTCTAAATTTCTAGTCAAAATATCTCATCATACCATCCCATCAGTGTAAACCTCCGGAAGAGGAATATTAATTGTCAAATGTTTGAATTTAGTTTAGATTTTAAATATTTTGCACCACAAAGGCAAATGGAAACCATTTAAATCAGATTAATTTTTAATAGCAGCCTGGTGTTATGCACTTTATGGACTATGTTTTTGCATTTTACAGGAAAAAAATGACCCATAGCATCTAATACACAACACTTTGATCCCTCTTTAATACCGTACAGCTCCATTTGTTCTTCCTGATTTTTTCCCCACAGTCTTTATCTCTTATTGAAGCAGTATTTTTATTTAATCATCTTGGCATCATATACCCCACATTTTTCACCCCGACATTAAGCCATTCATTTTATTCTATTTTCATGTATGAATGTGCTGCATCAATCAAACATCAACTTACCTGATCATCCTGGTATAAATAGTATAATTTCATACTTGTTATAAAAATACAGAGAAAAATCAAACATCATTGTGTCTTTAAGTCCTTTATTGGTCAAACTCTGCATCAGCAGTATAAAGGATGACGACCTTCTCCAGGAATGTTTCGGTTCCCTCTCAAGCTCATCAACACCGTCCTGCTCCCTTCCAGCAGTTTTCGTAAGACATCAGCTCCACTTTGCAAGAAAACATCTGAAAACATCTAAACCCTGCTAAAGTTTAAGCTAAAACGTTTAGCAAAACTGAGCGTTGCAGGTTTGTTTCTTGCTGAGGAAGCCATGTCATATCAGTTACTCACACACATCCATTTCCCTCTCCTGTGGGTCGTCATGTGAACTCTTAAACAAGCTTGACTGAAACATTTCCTGCACGTTTTGCAACACGACTTCTTACCTGAGTGGATTTTCATGTAATTGGCCAAAATACCTCTGTGATTGAAACTTTTCCCACAGACACTGCAGCGGTACGGCCTTTCATCCGTGTGCGTTCTCGTGGTAAATCAGACTGTTGGTTTGATTAAAGCTATACATACATACATATATATATACATATATATATATATGTGTGTACGTACATATGTATATATATATTTCTGGAACACAGGAAAAGCAGTCCAAACGATAACATCCAAAAGTATAAAACTTATTTGCAGCATGTTCCTTGGTGTCAAAACAACTAAAACTTATTTTGATTGATTTTCAATTTGAATATTTTTTTTTAACATTGCAACATTTTTAAACATTCATCCAACCCTTCTGATCAGTCTGTCCTCTCCCTTCTTTCAACAGTATGTCCTTCCTTTTTTTATTTCCACCTTCATCCGTTTATCCTCGCTCTTCTCTTTTTAATCTCCTCATTAATCTTAGAAATATGAATTTTTTAATTGTTGTTATTTAGCTCATTCCTGTTTATTTTGCTTTCAGACAGTGCATACATGTAAATCTGAGATTTTATGTCCGGAAGGCTTTCAATATTTCCCTGCTCCAGCACACCTGACTCAAATTAAATGGATCCAACAGCCAATGATGTTCTGGACAATTACTCATTAATTTGAGTCAGGCGTGTTGGCGAAAGGACAGTAAAAAATCTCCCGGACACTGAACCAAGAGGTCCAGATTTGCTGATCCCTGGGCTAGAATCTGTCTAAGGAATGCTCTTTAATCATGTAGTCAAGTTTAGTTAGAGTAAATATGTGTTCATTGTAGAGATGATTTTGGTGATATGTCATTTAAATCATGGTTTATATGGTCTAATTACAAAGTAATACTTACAAAGGTGTAATCTCATGACACTTCTATGCAATAGCAATAGTTAATATAGTTTCAGATCAGTTATTCCCTGATCATAATTAAATCATCATCTTAGTCGAGGGACTAAGGATGGAAATTAGCTTTGCTACAATCCTGCATATTTACATTACCTAAATACATTAATATGCACCGTCCCTTTTAAGTAAAATGCATTTATGTAAAAACTATCATGATGCACTTTATTTCAAGTAATTTGTATGTAATAACAATGGGCCATATGCACAACTCCATTACTTCCTGAATTTAGTAGCGCTCCTCTGTTTCCTGTCTTTTTTTATTGGATGATTTGATTAATCCAGGTGTGCCTGACCTCAGTAACCACAATGACAATGGACAGACACACCTGGATCAGTTTGTCCAATAATGAAAGACACGAACAGAGTTAGGAAGTAGTAGAGTTGTGCATATAGCTCATTGAATCAAGTTAATATGTTTAAACCCACTTTGCTCAATACTATGAAAATAAATCCTGCCAAAGTTGTTAACCATGTCATTCCATGTCAACTGCATTACATTTGATGTGTAACACGGTTGACGTGCAACATTTCCTCCATTTCTGGCCATTTGTGCAAGCTGCATGTGTTGAAGATGTCAACACATGACCACGATCAACTCGTATCTCTGTGGGCTTTCTTTACATCTTAGTCATTAAAAAATCTAAAGTAAGTCCACGAAAAAATGTCGATAACACAGTTGACGAACAATTAACCCTCTCCATGAGTAGACAATCGTTTTGATCAAATATTGACGAGGAGGATTTGAAATTTAAAACATGGTCTATAAAGTTCCCACCAAAAAGGACGAGCCCTGCAGCAGCGTGAGTCCTGTGACTTTGGAACAAACCATTACTGATTTATAGGGCTTTTATCAGCAGGGAACACAGTTGACAATGATTTCTCGGACACGGATAAAATGAATAATTTTTTGCATAATAATGTTTTAAATTATTTTAAAAACAGCTTTGCTATGTTTAAATGGCCATTTTTGAATAATGAATTGTGCAACAGTATTTTAAACCTTGTATTTCCAATGTGAAATCTTAGGAGCAAACTTGACATGTAAGAAATCGGACAGCACAAAAACTGCAAATACTAATTTATAATTTGCATTTTTTGGTAAAATAAATTATGGAACCCCCTAAATTTTTGTATAAATGAAAGAAAAGGGTCATCCAAAATAAAATTGGTCTTTGTTTAAAATAATGGCCAATGATATTTGGTAAGACTGAAACTCTGTGGACTTGAAATGTACCCCCAATTATAGAATCCTCACCACTTTATTCACATGAAATTACTTTGTCAGCAGATTCTACTGTCACACTTTGCAGCTGTATCTGAGTCATTAAATTAGTATAAAATAATCGCTTTTGGACATTTAAAAATAGTAATTGATTCGGGACGTGCACCATTGTGATGGATTTAATAATGAATTGGTGCACTCCTGTTGGAATAGTTCTTGTTATTACGATCTCTCTGTGCGGGGCCAGAAGAAGCGGAGATCACGCAAGGGGCGGGGCTTGCTGGTTCTACCAATCACCAAACATCTACGTATTACAGTTCCTATGGAACCAAGAAAAGACCCTGCATCGGAGAAGGAGCTAAAAAGGTTCTAGGAACTTTGTTAGTAGGTTCCTAGTTCCTATGTGTCCGAATGCGCAAATAAACCGCCTGGTTCCCCAAAAGGTTCTAGGAACTCCAAAAGGTTCTGATGTGCCAAGAGACTGAGAATCTCCTGGTTTGTGAAACCGAAGCTGAAGATCATCTTCACCAAAAGCTCCACCTCCCTCATTTTTAGCAACTTTCCTCTTCTGAATTTAAAATATCAAGATTTTATTCTTGGAAATTTATGATTTTTTCTTGTAAATTTACAATTTTATTCTAATAAAAAACAAACCTTTTGTCATGAAATTTGGACTTTTTTCTTGTAAACTTTACAACTTTAATCTCATAAAAAAAACTTTTCCATGCAAATGTGCGATTCTATTCTTGTAAAATGACTTTTTAACTCGTAAAATTACGACTTTCTTGTTAAGTTACGACTTTATTCTCGTAAAAGTACAATTTTTTTCTCAAAATATTACAATCGGTTTTCTGAGACCATATCTGGTGGTTGTCGACGTGTCCGGTTCTGGACTCGGTCTTCCGGGTCTGCAGCAGGTTTTCTGAGACCATATCTGGTGGTTGTTGACGTGTCCGGTTCTGGACTCGGTCCTCCGGGTCTGCAGCAGGTTTTCTGAGACCATATCTGGTGGTTGTTGACGTGTCCGGTTCTGGACTCGGTCTTCCGGGTCTGCAGCAGGTTTTCTGAGACCATATCTGGTGGTTGTTGACGTGTCCGGTTCTGGACTCGGTCTTCCGGGTCTGCAGCAGGTTTTCTGAGACCATATCTGGTGGTTGTTGACGTGTCCGGTTCTGGACTCGGTCTTCCGGGTCTGCAGCAGGTTTTCTGAGACCATATCTGGTGGTTGTTGACGTGTCCGGTTCTGGACTCGGTCTTCCGGGTCTGCAGCAGGTTTTCTGAGACCATATCTGGTGGTTGTTGACGTGTCCGGTTCTGGACTCGGTCTTCCGGGTCTGCAGCAGGTTTTCTGAGACCATATCTGGCGGTTGTTGACGTGTCCGGTTCTGGACTCGGTCTTCCGGGTCTGCAGCAGGTTTTCTGAGACCATATCTGGCGGTTGTCGACGTGTCCGGTTCTGGACTCGGGTCTTCCGGGTCTGCAGCAGGTTTTCTGAGACCATATCTGGTGGTTGTTGACGTGTCCGGTTCTGGACTCGGTCTTCCGGGTCTGCAGCAGGTTTTCTGAGACCATATCTGGTGGTTGTTGACGTGTCCGGTTCTGGACTCGGTCTTCCGGGTCTGCAGCAGGTTTTCTGAGACCATATCTGGTGGTTGTCGACGTGTCCGGTTCTGGACTCGGTCCTCCGGGTCTGCAGCAGGTTTTCTGAGACCATATCTGGTGGTTGTTGACGTGTCCGGTTCTGGACTCGGTCTTCTGGGTCTGCAGCAGGTTTTCTGAGACCATATCTGGTGGTTGTTGACGTGTCCGGTTCTGGACGCGGTCTTCCGGGTCTGCAGCAGGTTTTCTGAGACCATATCTGGTGGTTGTTGACGTGTCCGGTTCTGGACTCGGTCTTCCGGGTCTGCAGCAGGTTTTCAGAGACCATATCTGGTGGTTGTTGACGTGTCCGGTTCTGGACTCGGTCTTCCGGGTCTGCAGCAGGTTTTCAGAGACCATATCTGGTGGTTGTTGACGTGTCCGGTTCTGGACTCGGTCTTCCGGGTCTGCAGCAGGTTTTCTGAGACCATATCTGGTGGTTGTTGACGTGTCCGGTTCTGGACTCGGTCTTCCGGGTCTGCAGCAGGTTTTCAGAGACCATATCTGGTGGTTGTTGACGTGTCCGGTTCTGGACTCGGTCTTCCGGGTCCGCAGCAGGTTTTCTGAGACCATATCTGGTGGTTGTTGACGTGTCCGGTTCTGGACTCGGTCTTCCGGGTCTGCAGCAGGTTTTCAGAGACCATATCTGGTGGTTGTTGACGTGTCCGGTTCTGGACTCGGTCCTCCGGGTCTGCAGCAGGTTTTCTGAGACCATATTTGGTGGTTGTCGACGTGTCCGGTTCTGGACTCGGTCTTCCGGGTCTGCAGCAGGTTTTCTGAGACCATATCTGGTGGTTGTCGACGTGTCCGGTTCTGGACTCGGTCTTCCGGGTCTGCAGCAGGTTTTCTGAGACCATATCTGGTGGTTGTCGACGTGTCCGGTTCTGGACTCGGTCTTCCGGGTCTGCAGCAGGTTTTCTGAGACCATATCTGGTGGTTGTTGACGTGTCCGGTTCTGGACTCGGTCTTCCGGGTCTGCAGCAGGTTTTCTGAGACCATATCTGGTGGTTGTCGACGTGTCCGGTTCTGGACTCGGTCTTCCGGGTCTGCAGCAGGTTTTCTGAGACCATATCTGGTGGTTGTTGACGTGTCCGGTTCTGGACTCGGTCTTCCGGGTCTGCAGCAGGTTTTCTGAGACCATATCTGGTGGTTGTCGACGTGTCCGGTTCTGGACTCGGTCTTCCGGGTCTGCAGCAGGTTTTCTGAGACCATATCTGGTGGTTGTTGACGTGTCCGGTTCTGGACTCGGTCTTCCGGGTCTGCAGCAGGTTTTCTGAGACCATATCTGGTGGTTGTTGACGTGTCCGGTTCTGGACTCGGTCTTCCGGGTCTGCAGCAGGTTTTCTGAGACCATATTTGGTGGTTGTTGACGTGTCCGGTTCTGGACTCGGTCTTCCGGGTCTGCAGCAGGTTTTCTGAGACCATATTTGGTGGTTGTTGACGTGTCCGGTTCTGGACTCGGTCTTCCGGGTCTGCAGCAGGTTTTCTGAGACCATATCTGGTGGTTGTTGACGTGTCCGGTTCTGGACTCGGTCCTCCGGGTCTTCAGCAGGTTTTCTGAGACCATATCTGGTGGTTGTTGACGTGTCCGGTTCTGGACTCGGTCCTCCGGGTCTTCAGCAGGTTTTCTGAGACCATATCTGGTGGTTGTTGACGTGTCCGGTTCTGGACGCGGTCTTCCGGGTCTGCAGCAGGTTTTCTGAGACCATATCTGGTGGTTGTTGACGTGTCCGGTCTGGACTCGGTCTTCCGGGTCTGCAGCAGGTTTTCTGAGACCATATCTGGTGGTTGTTGACGTGTCCGGTTCTGGACTCGGTCTTCCGGGTCTGCAGCAGGTTTTCTGAGACCATATCTGGTGGTTGTCGACGTGTCCGGTTCTGGACTAGGTCTTCCGGGTCTGCAGCAGGTTTTCTGAGACCATATCTGGTGGTTGTTGACGTGTCCGGTTCTGGACTCGGTCTTCCGGGTCTGCAGCAGGTTTTCTGAGACCATATCTGGTGGTTGTTGACTTGTCCGGTCCTGGACTCGGTCTTCCGGGTCTGCAGCAGGTTTTCTGAGACCATATCTGGTGGTTGTCCACGTGTCCGGTTCTGGACTCGGTCTTCCGGGTGAGAACTGGATTCAGGTGCTGGAGCGAACGATGTCCCGGCAGGTGGCGACGATCCTCCGGCTGTCCTCTGACGTCGTCGGGGCACCCTCCAGCGTGGGGCGGTTCGCTCCTGGAGGGCGAGGGACCTCCGGTGAAGATGTCGCTGCGTTCTGGACGATGCTTTTCAGAGCGAGAGCTGCGCGATATAACAGCCGAGAGCCGTCCTCTGTGATGTCACGGCCTGGTGTGTTTTCTTCTGAGGGGGCGATGATGTCATGAAGAGCGCCTCCAGCTGTCAGATCATCGACGTATACGAAGTATGTCGTTGATGCTTTCTGAAATCGTAGGAAAGGATGCGTCCTCTGAAGCCTGGCCTTCAGCGATAGAGCCCGGTGAGCCGATATGTCGCATCCCTCCACCTCCCTCACGATGTTTTTGAAAAGCACGTTCAGCCGACAAAGTCGCAGCACTTCTTGTCTCTTTAAAAGCCTCTCCTCAATCACAGTCTTGCAGAAACACGTGTAGCCATTTTCGTACAAGTTTCTCCCGGCTGCCTCCGATTTCTTTGTGTACAGGAAGTGCGTGTAGTCTCTGAAACAGGAGAAGTGGTACCTGGCTTCCCAGGCCACCGAGTCCGGGTCCCGAAGGTGCCGAAGCACACTCTCATCCCTCCGTTCTTCAGCGGCAACGAGCAACTTCCCGGCTGTCAGCGTCTCGCACCGCATCAGTTTCTCTTTGGTTCTTTTCCGAGTGTACGTCTGACGTTTGTATTTTTCGTGTTTGCAGATTATGCAGCGTAGCGGCGACAGGTGCGGGGCGCGCCCGGGTGTGACGAGTTCGCCGGGCTGTGATCTCACAGCTCTCCGCTCGGCCGCCGCTCCCTCCTCATCCTCCTCCTCTCGCCCTACAACACAAGAAGCAGATGAACCCACAGTTCAGCTTCTCTTCAATGACGTCATAACGGGGTGAAGAGCTCAAGTTCGTGGCACCACGTCTCTTATTAATTCATTCATTTCCTATCATGTAATAAGTTTAAAGGTACAGTATGTAAAAATTACTGCCATCTAGTGGTAAAGATGTGTATTTGAAAGAAAAGATGTTTTCTTTCAAATGACTCCATATTCCAGCACTGCTGTGAATGTGCTGTAAAATGTGTGTCCAGGTTTTCACAGACCTCCCAGTGGTTTGAGATAATAATGCACTGACTGAAATGCTCATTTTTCATATGCACTAATACTGTACGTATTCTCATATACTCCTTTAAGAAGAACCATTGTGCACTTTGTTTCAATGTTTTACAAATTTCATATGAATTTATGTGCAACTGGTTGACAATATTGTGTAATTCATTCACGTACCTGCAGTTTTTAACAATATTTGAGGCATCATGACGATGTTCAGCAATCTGGGCTGATCAGCAGTTTTCTCCTCGTTCTGGATGCTGGTGTTCTGAAGGACTTGGAACGTTTCTTCAGGTTCAGACTGATGTTGAACCTCCATGTCAGTCTCTTTCTTCAGAACAAGCTGCTCGCCCTCCTGACTGATGTGGACTTCCTCGTTCTCCTCTTTGATTTGTGGAGGTTCTGGTTCTTCCTGGTTCTCTTCCATCTGTGAAGGTTCTGGTTCTTCCTGGTCCAGACTGGAGTTCATCTCCTGTTTCAGGAGCTGCTGGTCAGTAAGAACTTCTTCCTCCTTCCAGTCGTGTTGCTGTGGGAGGTCTGCAGGAACAAACAACACAACAACATCATTAATGTGGTGACGTAGAAGCAAAGTTTATATGTTCAGACGGATGGTCTCAGGAGACAAAAGACTGAAGCTGTTTCTCATGTTTTCTTTAAGAAAATTCCTAAAAATGATGCAAAAACGTTCAGCTTAACCCAAGAAATAAGATACTTTATCTCTACTGTACAAAGATCAAACAGAACTTCACGTGTGACGATCATGAATCAGTAAAAGTGAAGTTTTTAGAAAGGAAAAGGCAAACTGTAACATCAGCAGATCTTCTCAAGAACATCGTCACGGTGAGGAATTAATATTCCAACACAAAACGCGCTCGAGATGAGCTTAAAAAGAGCTGAATGGAAATGTTAAAGGAAGAGAAAGGACACGAGGGAATGTAGGTCGCACGTGTGTGCGGTGAAAAAGTTACAAAGATCACCGTTTATAAAAATCTGACTTACGCATGAAAAGCGTCGCCAACTGTCTGCTAGCATTCATTCCTGGATGTTGCTGTTGGTCTGGTTGATGCCTCTATGTCTTCATATTTCTGGGGTAATAAAAGTATTACAACTACAAACCCTGGAAGTGGAGCTGCTTCTTCTTCTACGTTTTAATGCCGGTGGTAAACAACGCAGTGTTTTACCGCCACCACCTGGTAGCGCATTGATCAGCTGCTCAAAGAAATAAAACGACCTTCTCTTAGAAAATGAATTTAAAGCTTTCAAACTTTCCCATCTGGAGTTTTTTCTCTGCAGAATTTCTATCAGGATATCTGTATGAATTACCAAATTAAAATGATATAAGAAGTTACCGTTCATAATTGGACAGCATGCTGTTGATCATAGGGAAACAAACGTCCCAGAAATATAGAGCCTGTAAAGAAAATAAAAGTGTTACTCTGTTGAAAATATGAGGAGGAAAACGACAACTGATTCAACACATAGAAAAAAATCAGCTAGATATAATATATTTATAATAAAAGTCAGGATGTGTTAGTTTTGAGGCTTTAAATCCATCTTTTAAATATAAATAATGTGTTTCTGACTCCACATTGACGGATACAACTTCTTGGATGGTAATTGTAACAAAATCTTAAGAAAACAAATAAATAAAATAATTTTCCCTTTTTCTACAAGAAAAAATGTGTCAGCTAAGATGTTCTCAGAATTAGACGTGATCAAAATAATTACCAAATTTTTTCTCACTTCCTTTGTTACTAAAAATTGAAGAAATTCACTTTAAAGACAATAAATGATACTTGTCCATGTTCTGAATTTTCAAGATTAAATTTCAGCTGGACAGTAATGAATGTAAGTTTTGTCAAAAACAGAAACTCAGGAACATCTTTTTAAAAATGTATTTATCTTAGTTGCAGTATTGTTAAATCCTTTTGGAAAAACATTTATGAATGAATGTTGTACCCGTTTATAATGTAATTAAATTAGAAGTTTCTTGTCTAAATAAAGATGTTGAATTTTTATATCATATTAGGTTTATTGGAAAATTCTGTGTACAAAACTGTAGATATTTTAAGGCTCCTCCATTATCTGGCATTTAGGAATAATTTAAAGTACCTAGACAAAGAAAATGTGTTAAGGCTTTCAGATATATTTGCAATATAGATTAACTAAGCCCCTGTTATTTTGACATCAATTTTGTTTTTGTTATTATTTCAAATTTTTTATTTATTTATATGTATATATTTATTAGTATTATTATCATGTCAATCTCTTATTTTTGTGTATAGCTATCTGTATTCCGTCAGCTTTTTGAAATATTGGAGTGATTTTTTTCATATTGTGCTTATTTGTATTTTCTGAAATTCTTCAATAGTTTTTTATTTCTATTCTTTTGAAGAAATATTTTGATGTTTTCTGTTTGTAACATACAAACAGAAAATGAAAAGAACATAAAATTAGTCCAACTTCAATATATCAGCATTTTTATATTTAAATTCACAGAGCAAAATTACATTATTTTCATTTAGGTTTTTATGTATGGTTTCTTGTCTTTTGTCAGCTGGTTGGAATATTTGAGTGATTTTTCATTATTATTCTGTCAACTGATTTTTAATTTTTAAATATTAAAGTTTTTCTGTTTTGTAACATAAAAACAAGAATAACAGAAAAAAAGAGAAGGAACGAAGAACGTCATATTAGTTTAATAAAAGAACAAAAACATACTATTTCAGGCTCCACCAGTTGGTGGCGGTAAGGCGCAAATTAACTGTTTCCCAACCATAAAAAACGCAGAAGAAGAAGAAGAAACTCCCGGCTGGAAGTAGCTTAGCAGCTAAACGGTTGTCGTCTTTAGTCTCTCAGCTGAATATTTCAGCGTTTCATCAACAATGTCTTCAGTTCATCATCTGAGAGAGTTTATCAGCGCGCGACTAACAGCTGCTGCTGCAGAAATATTCTCCGAGTTTGAAAAAACCATCGTCCAGTACGAAGAAGAGATGGATCGTCATCGCAGACTGCTGGATATCAGCTGGAGACCAGGAAGAAACTTCCACACAGCAGGTATGAAACAGTCTGTACTGGACGGAGATTAGATTAGTATTTCCAGGATTAATTTATTCTCAGTGCAGCGTTTTTCAAACTGCGTCTCATGAGGAGGAATCCAGATCTCCTGCCTGTAAGAAAAAGCTTTAGGTTTGTTTGCTGAGCAGCAGCATGACAACAACAGCACGATGTTAAACTTCTACTGGAGATAAATAATATTAACACAAGCAATGAGCATTCAGCAGTACAGAAGGAGAAATAATCTGGTTCAGGTCCACTCACACACACAAGAAGTAATGTTTCACACATGACTGTAGTCACAATGTCCATTTATCTATTAGAGCTGCCACAAACGATTATTTTTAGGGAAGGCCGATATAGGCCATCGGTATTGGCCTATATCGGCCTTAAAACTGAGTATCTGACATCGGCCATCCCGCCGATATTTAACCGATCAGGCCGCTGTTTCTAAAGTAAAAAAAAAAACTTCTTTTTTACAGACTTTAAAACTTCTAAAGACAGAGTTTATACACGCTCATTAAAAAAAAGAAATACTTTTTTAATCCCAATTAGAGCGCCAATTAAAACATTTATTCTCTGCGTTTGACCCAGGGGTGTCCAGCTCCGTTGCTCGAGGGCCACAATCCTGCAGGTTTTCCACGTCTCCCTTCTCCAACACACACCTGACTCAAACTCGTAGGCCCAATCCCAAACCGCCCCCTACACCCCACCCCTAAACTATCGTGTGTCACTCCCAATGAAGTCCCACTCAGCTGTGGAGGCGCTTTAATTGGAGGTGGAGGGTGTAAATGAGAACGAGACGCCCTCTTCCCTTCACTGGGAAAGGAAAACGGTCATCGCCGTGGCAACACAAACACGCCCGTGTCAAATAAATCTGTGTAGAAAAACTAACTCACACTCGTGTGAAGAACAATGTTTTATTTTAAAGAAATAATAATAATCATGATCCTAAACAATTAAATAAGTGACTAAATTCTTATTATCACTACAAATAGGCCTAATAATTATGACCAGGCCTACTACTAATTATCATATATCTATTATTTTTATTATCATTGTGCCAATAATAGGATTATAATCCTCTTTTCCTGCTCAAATATTCCCTTTCAGTGGTTTGAAGGAGACCTGCAGCACCTGTCATCGCTGTTAAATAACTCCATTCACTGCTGCAGACTCGCTGATTGATGGCTGAGCAGTCCAGTCGCCCTCCACCCTCCGCGGTTTGGGACGGCCCTTAATATGGCGGATCCTCCGCAGCAACGCGCAAACAGAGGGGTGGTGTTTATTGGCTGGTTTGGGATTGGGCCGTTGCTTTTAGATTAATTTAATCTGAGTCAGCTGTGCTGGTGCAGGGAGGAAACCCGTCAGGACACCACTGATTTAACCTGAGAGCAGTGGGCTGCTACTTAAAGCACCCGGGGAGCAGTTGATATTTGAAATTTGTGTAAATAACCAAATATCCCCTGTTCGAACATCCAGGTCATTCTGGGATATCACGCACATATCCTGTTATTTCTGTTTGAACAGCTGTCTTTAAGTTTGACTTGTTTTACATAAACACAAGTTAAGGTATTTTTGTTATTTTGCACGAGGAATGAATATTACATCATTTATTTTTCAGCTTTAATATCGGTATTGATATCAGTTATTGGCCACACAAGTTTTAAAATATTGGATATCGGCCAAAATTCCAATATTGAGCATCTGTAATTATTTTCACAGATTATTTGGGATGTTTAATTTTGGCTTTTTTTATCCATATTGTCCAACTCTTAAATTCCGATATTTAATGTCAACCGATACCGATCTATGCAGCATGAGACTTTCCACCGACTGGATCGGCTTGATCGGATTGGCCGATATTTCACTCTTTTTTTTTTTTTTTTTTTTTCCAAATTTTCTGATCGGCCGTTAACTGTTCATCCACTGATCCGATCAATGACGTCATTGTCATCTCATTCAGTAAAACTCTCATTCACGCCGATTAAACTTTAAAAAACAAACAACAACAAAAAAGCAGAATAGACACGTCTGGTGAGTTTGTGTTTTCTGTCTTTGTGACATTTTTGTCGTGAGCTCTGTCACTGTGTGCTGGACAATAAAGTTTTTACAACCCAGAATACACCTTTAATGATGCAAATCAACTGAAATAAAAAAGTGAACTCGTTCACTCTGTTTTCTTCTGTTTTCTTCACTCTGCACGGGGAACTCTGATTCAGGATGCATCGGCTGGCTGATATTTGCCATTTTTGCTGGTATCGGCTGATGCGTCATAATTTACAGACTTTTTTATATTTATTACAAGTTTAATGTTTCAATTTAATATCTTTTTTACAAGTTTCTTTTTTTATGTATTTCTTTGACATTCTTTGTTTTTTTGTATTAAAATTGTTGTAAAATTCCTTTTCATATTAATTTGGGAGTCAAATGCAGTATCGGCCCCGAATATTGGCAGGTTGCATCAGCCATCTGATGAAAAAATATCGGTATAGGTACTGGCCCTAAAAAATATCTATCGGTCGATCCCTAATGTTGATGTATGTTTTTTGGGGGGGGACATTTTGGTACTGGTCTACTGTGCGGGCATATTACAGGGCCTCCATTTTAGAGCTAATTACTTTAATAACTGCAGTACTTCTGTTGGTACTTACTCGGAACTGGGATGTTTTCTTCTGACCGTACATCAGTTAAAACTTTCATGTTGTCCTACAAGCACGTTTGTTTGGTACCGTTTACTTACAACACCCAACGTTTATAATATAAACTATTATGGATTGACTGATACTGATTTTTAGGGCCAGTACCGATACTGATATTTTCTCATCAGCCTCAGCCGATGGCCAATACAACCTGCCAATATTTGGGGCCGATACTCTGTGACTACCAAAATAATATAATGAAGGATACAATGAAAAATAATTTTGCAACTCTTTTAAAATAGAAAAAGCCATTAGAGGCAAAAAATACTTTAAAAAAAAAAGAACAAAGTACTTTAAACAAATAAATAAAAAATAACTTGTAATAAAATTATTTAAAATCTGTAAATAATACAGAGTGGAGGTATTTTCGAACACACCCGACGTATCAGCAGACGCCAGGATTTGCCGATACCAGCAAAAATCGCAAATATCAGCCTAAATATCGGTCGGCCGACGTATCGGTCTATCCTTACAAATGATAATATTAACTTACTAAACTGAGACCTGTGTTTGTAGCCGCTTGTTTGTTCCGGATCAGAGTCCGTTTGCGTATTTACGACTCCCCCAAACGAAGCGGACTTTCCGAGCAAACGGACTCTGATTTTAATTAGAGATGTCTCGATCAAGTTTTTTTTTGCCCCCGATGCTGATTCCGAGTCATTAGATCTTGAGGATCGGCCGATACCGAGTCCCGATCCGATACTTCTATGATGAAATAAAAATTGAACAGAAAAAGACAGATCCAGTGTTTCCCTATAGCATGCTGTCGCCGTGGTGATGGGCTTCCACTGGCTGGAGGTAGCTCACATTTCTACACCAACTAACACCAAATGAATGAGGAATCGATCATTTATGAATGTCTGGAAATCACAAAGGAAACTATTTGGTTATTTCTTTATTTCTCTGAGACACGGGAACGAACGGTTCTTTATCTGTTGGACACTGTAGATTTTAAATAAACTGTGAAACAACAGATGGTGTAATATGTGTGATTTTACCCAGTTCTGTAACAGCAAACACAGTTTAAGCAGCAGTCTTTTTTTTTCTTTTTCTGAATTGCATTAGATTTTCCAGTCTTTTTTTTTTCTAAACTTTATTGAAATATTTTAAAGATACAAAACATCAGATTTAAATAAAAAACAGACACTGAATGGAAAGAATACAACACCAATAAAAACATCTAAGATCAAAGGTCAGTAAAAGGTATAATAAATAAAGACAAAAATTAACGTTAGTGACGTTAAACCAGCACGTCGCCACGTTGCGTCGGTAAATATGAACAGTGTGTTACATATTATGAGTTTATTGTTGTATTCTTTGACAAATGGATCAGACTTTCTGAACTCGGCTCAGTTCAGCGCTTCAGCTGCTGCTGCGTTACGTTTAACTCCTGTATAACCGGTGATGCTGCATCATGCAGCTCTGAGCTGCTGCGGGACTCCGGCGGCTCATATGAGGCAGAATCAAGCCAACCGCTGCTCATAAAACCGTAACTGAAGGAAAACCGTGCAGAGGAAAAAGAGATGCTGCCGTCACGTGATCGGATTGGGACACCCCTAATTTAAATAAAAAAAGGCTGGAGTGAATGTGGCCGTAGTCACAGTCAGCAGGCTGTTCTTCTTCTACACATTATTGTCTTTCAAAGCATTTAGCTTCAGGTTATGTTTGTTACTGCAGTAATTCTTTAATTCTCCCTGTTAGTTCAGAATTTGAATTTTGTCTTCTTTTTGTCCCTTTGTCCCTCTAGATGTCTCACATCAACATATCTGTAAGGAGGAAGAAGAAGATCTCACCAACCAGCAGCTCTGTGACCAGGAGAACTGTAGTATGGACCAGGAAGAACCAGAACCTCCACAGATCAAAGAGGAACCGGAGCAGGAACCCACCAATCAGGAGGCAGATCAGCTTGTTGTGAAGCAGGAAACTGAAACTTTTGTTGTGACTCCTGAAACTGAGGACAGAGATCAGATTGAAGCAGAAGCAAACAGCGACCAGCTCGTCTCTCACACCTCTGTTCTGGCAGAGCTTCCTCATCACGACGTTTCCTTCGAGTGCACCGTAAACGCAGAGCAGACGACGAACAACATTAACAATGAAGACCATGCTTCCTCTTCAAGTAATTACCAAGAGAACGGTGACGCTAAAAAGTCTGAGAAATGTGACATTGGGAGAGAAACCTTGGAGAAAAAATCCGAAAGGGAGACCCATGGAAGCGGTGACAGTCAAAGCAGCAATTTAACCGTTGAGATGAGAAGCCACATAGACGTAAAGCCGTTTGTCTGTAAAAAATGTGGGAAACGCTTTTATTTCCGCCGCAGTTGCGTCTCTCACATGCAAACGCACAAGAGTGAGAAGCCGAACTGTTGCAAAACATGCGGGAAACATTTCAACAGAGTGAGCAATTTAAATTCACACATGAGAATTCACACAGGCGAGAAGCCGGCTGTCTGTAGAATATGTGGAAGAGGTTTTTCCTACCACAGAGATTTGACCTCTCACATGAGAACCCACACAGGCGAGAAGCCGTACCGCTGCAACACATGCGGGAAATGTTTCAACAGACGAGGAAACATGAACTCTCACATGAAAACTCACACAGACGACAAGCCAATTGTTTGTGAAATATGCGGGAAAGGTTTTTGTTTCACCAGAGATTTGACCTATCACATGAGAACTCACACAGGCGAGAAGCCGTTTTGTTGTAATGTGTGCGGGAAATGTTTCAGCCTGAAAAGCTCTTTAACTCGCCACTTCAGAATACACACGGGTGAAAAGCCGTACTGTTGTGAAGTTTGCAGGAAGTGTTTCAATCAACCAGGTTCTCTGACCAGCCACATGAGAACACACGTAACTGATGTTTGACACCTTTACGTCAGAAAATCTTTCTTAAAGGCGGAGACGCACCGGACAGACAGTCGCCAAAAAATGAAGATTTTGTACTTAGGCCCAATCCCAAACCACCCCCTGAACACTAACCCTCCATTGCTGTGGAGGCCCCACCATATTAAGTAGGGCTGGGAAAAAATATCGATACTCTAAAATATCACTATTTTCATATGCAGATTTCATATTGATATTTAAAAATGCAATATTGATCTATTTTACTCACGAAATCCATGAAATTTCATCATTGTCTTACAAAATTGTACAAGATTTTACAAAAACCCCGTGAGATTTCGTAATAGCATGAGGAAATCTCACAGGTTTTTGTGAAATCTCGCAAGATTTTGTTGGTTTAAAAGATCAATATAATGTTTTTAAATATATATATTGGGGATGTCCGATATTATCGGCCAAATGATATTATCGGCCGATATTGGTGAAATGTGATATAGGAAAATATCTGTTCCGTTTTTTGGGGCCGATATTTTTAAAAATGAAATCTCACGAGGGGATATTGTTCCATCAGCGTTGGTCCAGCGTGTATAAAAGTCCCTGTTATTGTGGAAGAACTTCATATCCCAGCATTCCTTTCAGAGTCATGTGACTACGGTGCAGCTGCTGCTGCTACAGACTGACTTGCTTTGAAGCTGCTGATAAGTTGTCTGGTTTTAAGTTGTTGGTTATGTTACAAAGTTGTCAGAAACATTAGAATTAGCCACATCTTTGCTGATACCTGCTAGTATCTGATATCTGGTAGTATCTAATACCTGCTAGTATCTGATATATGGTAGTATCTGATACCTGCTAGTATCTGATATATGGTAGTATCTAATACCTGCTAGTATCTGATATCTGGTAGTATCTAATACCTGCTAGTATCTGATATATGGTAGTATCTGATACCTGCTAGTATCTGATACATGGTAGTATCTAATACCTGCTAGTATCTGATATCTGGTAGTATCTAATACCTGCTAGTATCTGATATATGGTAGTATCTGATACCTGCTAGTATCTGATATCTGGCAGCCAGATGTCCAACATGAACTCCTCTGGCTGAGTTAAAGAGATTTTGGGATCTTTGCTCCCAGAGTAGAATATAGTTGTATTTCTCAAAATATGAGAGATAAAACCTCACAGTTGTCTGCATATATCGGTGTCGGTTGATATTGGATATTTGAATTTAAGAGTTGGACAATATTGGTATATCTGTAAAAAAAAAAAGCCTATATGGAACATCCCTAATCAATATGAAATCTGCATATGAAAATATCTCGATATTTCAGTGTATCGATATTTTTTTCCAGCCCTAATATTAAGGGCTGTCCCAAACCACGAAGGGCAGAGCAAGTGGACTGTTACGCCCTTCATTAGCGAGTCTGCATCAGTGCAGATGCCGTCTTCCATCTCACACTCGTGTGTAGAACTGTTTTATTTTAAATTTAAAAAAGATGACCCTAAACAAATAAATAATAACATTCTTACTATTCTTGTTCTTATGAATTATTTATATATATATATATATATATATATATATATATACTTGCATGAGAACACGCGTAAGTGTGATGTTTGACACCTTTACGTCAGAAAATCTTCCTTCGTTTTTCATTCCGGGCTGTCATGTAGCTTAAAACTACAGTCATTACCCCCTCTTAACCAATCACAAATGCAGACCCAGGCACACTCTGTCCCCACGTCGCGCCCCCTCTCAAACCACAACACCAGCATGTGAAGAAGCGCCGCTGCTGCAGGTATAGACGGAAGAAATCACCTGAAAATCTGCATTTCCTCTTCACAGGCGGCCGCGGCGGCTGTATCATCATTTTAGGCCATTAAATTAAAAGCCTTTAAAATTTTATACCTCTTTGAATTCCTGTAACTGGATATATTGTGGACTAGTAATAATGATAACAACAACAATAATAATAGTGTGTGATTTGTTTTTTGTTTGTTTTCTTTTTAAACAGTTTGTCTTGTTCTTTATGTGCTGTGATTGTTATGTAATGGGCTGGTATCGTCATGTGTCCGACTAACCACATGTTCTTTCCAGCAGATGTACTTTAGTACTACTTTCCATCACAGCCCGGGAACTACAGATGAAAAACGGCCTTCTGGCTAATTCTCATTTTTTAAAACTATGTCTTTTCATGTGTTTTGGTTAAATTGCATAGTTCCCTTTTAAATAAACTTTTTTTAAAAATTGAAATAAGACATCGATTTTCACGACTGCGAGTTATTTCCACAGAGATTTAATTTGACACCGGCCTCGTTGTGTTGCCACGGTGACGACTGTCTCCAGGGTCAGACACAAACGTCTCTCTTTTCGGTACTACTCAAGGTGATGAAATTCACCTCTGATTTCTTGAAAGATTATGTGTAGATGATATTTTGTATAATTTGGACACTTTCTGAGTGGTAGCTGTATCATAGTTGTGTCCCAGTGTGTATTCCAGTTACTATGTTGTGTATCCCTGTTATTCCCAGAAGACACAGGGCTAAAAGATAGTAAATTATTTAGGCAAAAATTGTGTAAGTCTGTGTGTTCATTGTTTAAACGGCTGCAGTGGCTTCTGTCGTGGTCAGACTGATTCACATCTTACCTTAAAGGAAACCTTAAAAAGTCTCCTTTGAAATGATACCAAAGACAATACCGTCCGCCGTTGACACATGTCCTGATGAGTCTAAATCAAGTTATGCACCTGCGCCTAAGGTGTCATTTTCTGAAGGGGGTGGGTGACTTCAAGAGTTGATAACTGGCTTTATAGTTTAAAAAAGAAACAGAATTATAAAATGCTTCTGACTTTCTCATGTGATTATTTATCGTCCAGTCTTGAATATAATCGACTATTTAAAAAATTAAACTTCATCTGTGAGTGTCTTGTTCTCTCTGTTGAAACAGTGTTACTCAAATAAAACTTAAAAAAATAATAATAAAAAAAACATCCCAGACAAATTAGAGCGCCTTGCTCATTAAAAATGGGTAAAATACCTGCCAGCAGGTGCGGACGTTACAGAAAACACCTGATTGCAGTGATTTACTCAAAGTGTTAATCAAAATGTTAGTTTTGGAGCCCCATCATGCTTGTTTACTTGTTTTATTTTTTGTATGTTTTTTTTATATTTCTGTTGAACCACAATTCAAAATCAATGTCATGATTTTTTATAAAATTTTTAAGTATTATAATTCGGTCAATTTCATCTTATTTTGCTGACAGCTAATTTTTTTTTCTGTCTTTTATGGGAAGAAATGGAAACTTTGAAGCACAACTGTGAATTTTTTTTTTAAAATTATTACATTTATTTTGAATTGTGGTTCAACAGAAATATTGAAACGAGCAAACAAAAAATAAAACATGAAGCCCCTGAACTAAAATTTTGTTGAACAGCACTTTGGGACAGTCACTGCAGTCAGGTGTTTTCTGTAGCGTCCAATCAAACGTCTGCACCTGTTGACAGGTGTTTCATGTGCAAGGGGCTTGAATTTCTCTGTTTTATTTGGTTGGTTTTTATTATTATTCTTAAACTTAAAGGTCCAATATTATGGTGCAATTTGAAAGTAAATATATTAACAATAAGGCCCCCAGAACATGTATTTGCCATTTGTGCAGGAAAATTCCTCTCAGATTAGGAAGACAGCATGCACCAGAAACCCCCTTATTCAGCCCTCTGCTGGCCAAGCTGTTTTGGTGCCCTACTTAATATGTAATGAGCTGCTGCTTTCCACGCCCCCGCCCCACTCGAAGGCCGCGCCCCCACCAGCCCGCAACCATGACAACCAGCGTCTGTTATAATGGCTGCTAAAAATAGTCCGATTGCCCAAAACAAAGACTCCAAACGGATATATTTGATCCCGAATCTGAAGCTGAAGGAGAGGAGCAGCAAGAAGAGGAAGAGGAAGAAGTGAAAATGCAGTTTCTGAACGGTAAGGTTTGATGTTTTTAAACGTTTTTCCCCCGACGGAGAATCGTGTTCTTTTGTTGTCTATTGAATGGGTAAAAGTTTAAAACGCCAGTACAACGCGATATTGCCTCGTTTTTTCATTAAAAAAATAATAAAAAGTAAAAATTGTGTATATATTCAGCTCTTTGTTATGCCCACTGAAAAGTACAAAACCTGAAAACGCCAAGTGTTTCTCAGAGAAACAGCAAATCTAATGCTGGAGAATAAAACACAATTCTGATTGAGCTACGAACCTTCGTCACACTGCATTACCCACAGTCTGAGTTATGACACTACAGTTCACCATCACTATGTTTTTCATCAATAATTATCTAGCTGTAATCATCCACTGCTACTCATTTATCAGAATTCAGGCCATTCTGCTGTTTGTTTTTGGAAGAAAAGCAAACTACAATTTGTCCGTACATCCTGTAATAGTTATTTTACAGTAATTATTGCAGCTTACATCTGTTTTATGATCACTGCAAACACTATTTCCTCAACATTCTTCAGTCTCAACTACAGTTGCTAATTCAAGATGGTTTCTTTTTAAATGTTAATAAGTAACCTAATATAATCCAGGAATAATCCTGTTCAATATTTCATATTTTATGGTGTGCATTATAGGTGCTGCTCATGTGGAAATTGTGCAACGATGCCTACAGAGCAGGAGAATGTCTGTCAGGAAATACCACAGCTAATAAAGTTTTGGCCACAATTTGACTTGCATGATTTTGTTCTCCACATCAACACTTACCTTATAAATGTTACCCTATAGGTTCTGAGACAGATGCAGCAGGTAGAGGACCGTATGACCCGTATGTTGGACCACCTTTTAGAGCCTGTTAGCTGAATCCCTGCTCTTTACATCAGGAATGCTACATTACAGAGCAGATCATGGCCGTTTACAGATCAAAGAACGGGCTTTATGCACATCACTACTTCCTAATTTACTGCAACTTTTCCCGTCTTTCATTATTGGACAAACTGATAATCCAGGTGTCCGACCATCGTCTCATGGTAGCTGAGATCAGGCAAACTTGGATTAATCAGTTTGTCCAGTAATGAGAGACAAGAAACAGAGGAGCAATTATAATTTCAGGAAGTAGTGGAGTTGAGCATGAGCCCACAGAGAAGTAAGTTGGCTGGTTTATCTGAACAATCTCTCAATGTCCCCCAATTAAAAATGAATTTGTGACTTCATGCTATCAAGTCATATTTCAGTGGGCATAACAGTCATACCACAAACTAGTATAGTTATAGCTAAACTTATAAACCATCTTGTTCAGACGTTATAGCTTTGTTTGCATTCACATATGATCTTTGAAATAAAACAAATTTATTGAATAATACATTTATTTGTAAAAGACAAAAGCAGCATCAGTGTTCTTTTTCCTCAACATAAAGGAGTACGAAAAAGATAAACAGTTATATAAAAGTAGAAAACATTCACATGGTAAAATAAATAAATAAATCAGAAAACTATGAATATATAAATATTTCAGGAGATTACAGTTCAAACGTGTTTGCTAAAAGTGCCTTTTGGGCTTCAACACCTGCATGTAAAAATGTAAAATAAGAAATGTTTTATGACACTTGTTTTTGCTCCCCAGGTGATTCAGGTACATGTGATACTGAAGCTTTGTCCGATGGTGTCGGGGCTTCCTTGGACAGAGAGCACTGGTAGTTGTTCCAGCATGTGTGGTGAATTTCCGGTTCCAGAGGGCCGGCATGAAGGATTCAAGCTTCCCCCCCTCGATTGAAGCGAGACGCACAGCTTGCGATGACCCCCCATCTGGTCGCACACTCTGCTCGCAGGTCTCTCAGGATGGCAATCTTCATCGCCGTGTAAGACACTGGGTCCACAAAGATTTTTCAAAAGGTACAAAGAGGGGGGGGGTTACATTTTGTTTGTGTGCACATGGGACACAAACCTTTTGAAAGTTCTCTTGATTTCACTTTACAGCGTTTTCTTTAGATTCTGTAAATGATTTCTGTTTTGTAAATGATGTAAATAACTAAAACTTTGCATTTCTGTATTTGGAAACAAAATAAAGCATTTCAAACTTACAAAAAGTGGCTCAGTCTTCACTGGTTTATCCACACACCCTCTCTTCTTGCCCTCTGAAGACTGGTTCTCCTGCAGGAGTTTTGGCTTGTGATTGGCATTCTCATGGTAGTACAGACCCCCCAGGTAGAGTCTAGAGATAAAGAAAATGTTATACTGACAATGTGCACATGCTAAGATTTATCAGAGCTTGCTCCATTATCTTTACCTGCACAGCATTCCAAGGAAAAACCACATTCTTTAGTGCAAAACGAAGGATGACACTGGAACACCTCCACTGGTGGGGGGGGCTCATTTTTTCCAGCTTTCAGGATTCACTTGTTCAACATGACTTTCTCCAATTTGAACAATGAGGATGTTCCTAAATAAGAGGAGAAAACATGTCACCAAATTACTCTCAGTTACTGGAATACTTCAATTAACTGAATACTTTAAAAAAAACAAAAAAAAAACAAAAAACTAGTTATTAGTTTTGTAATTTGGTTTGAGTGCAGATGACGGCTCTCAAAACAATTTTATGACCATCAAATGCAACACTTCATTTCACACTGCAGTATAATAACCAGAACATAAAATGTAATCCAGTTCAAATAATCACTCAGTGTTTTCCATCTCGAATTGTGAAAGAATCTGTGTAAAAATAATCAAGAAGCCTGTCTAATGTCAATGCCTGTGTCAAATACAGACCTATTCAGTGACCACAAAAATAGTGGCCCAGGATTTATTTCATTTGCCCCAAAATTTAAGGCAAAAAACGAATAGATGAATACAAATAAATTTGCTGCACTTAACTCATTAACTGTCAAACGTTTTCAGAGCAGAGAGCTCCATGTTGCCAAGATTTCTAAGTATTTTCACTGATTTTTTGGAGAGCCACAGAATACTGTGTGCTATGCCGAAGTAAACACCAGAACTATCACAAGAAAGCGGAGACTGTTCTTTCATCAGAAAAACTAAAACATTTGCGTCCAGTTTTTCCATTCTTTAGTAACTGCAGCAGAACATGGGGGATCATAAAAATACCTGCAGAGTCAGCCGTCGTGTCACCACCAACAGTGGTCTTTCCCTCCATGCTGAGACGTTGTAGGATGTCATTCTGTGAAGACGTCCACTGGTGGACAATCGCCGGCTCAGTGAACATACGAGCATGTTGATGAAAGGCGTCATACTGGAACACCTGCAGCTGCATAGCTCTGAAGATCTGGAAAGAAAAAAAATGATGGTAAATAAAATCTGCTATATTTACTGCCATTTGCCCTGTTTTTCTGTGAGGATATACATTTTGTTTTCCTCCATGTTTTTCTGTGAGGAAAACATTTTGTTTTCCTCCATGTTTTTCTGTGAGGAAAACATTTTGTTTTCCTCCACGTTCTTCTGTGAGGATAAACATTTTGTTTTCCTCCACGTTCTTCTGTGAGGATATACATTTTGTTTTCCTCCATGTTCTTCTGTGAGGATAAACATTTTGTTTTCCTCCATGTTTTTCTGTGAGGATAAACATTTTGTTTTCCTCCATGTTCTTCTGTGAGGATAAACATTTTGTTTTCCTCCATGTTCTTCTGTGAGGATAAACATTTTGTTTTCCTCCATGTTCTTCTGTGAGGATAAACATTTTGTTTTCCTCCATGTTCTTCTGTGAGGATAAACATTTTGTTTTCCTCCACGTTCTTCTGTGAGGATAAACATTTTGTTTTCCTCCCGTTCTTCTGTGAGGATAAACATTTTGTTTTCCTCCACGTTCTTCTGTGAGGATATACATTTTGTTTTCCTCCATGTTTTTCTGTGAGGATAAACATTTTGTTTTCCTCCAACCTTTTCAAGTCTGAAGAAAGATGCTTCACTGATGTTCATCACTGCAGAAAGTTCAGTGTTCCCATAAAATTCCCAACGATTAGTAATACTGTTTCAAATTTCAGTTATCGTTAAACCCGTGACTGATTACTGCACTTTGAAAAGCTGTTATGTTTTTATTGTCTGGAAAAGCAGCAGTAGTCCCAGTTTGCATTATTTAATATACGAAAACATGGTGGAAAGCAACAAATGCACCCATGTGGACAGTTCTGGAGATTTCTCCCCCTATAAAAGGACAAAGCAGACGTCTAGATCCATTTTGGATATTTTTGAAGATGCTGGTGGCGTATTTCATAACTGTCATCATTTTGGTCACAATAACCGTGATATGAAATTTTTGTATCGTTACATCCCTCCCCACACGTAATATACATCTTTGTCTTGTGTGGGATGTTTGATACAACATAAAGAAAGGAAGAAAAAAAAAGGAGGAAAAAAATTAAGGACTGTAGCTGCCAGAATATTCACTGCTTGTTTTTCTAATGAAGTCTCATCATGTACGGCATGAATGTAGGGACACTAGAGCAACTTACATGTCTGTTGAAAGTGACACTGAGGCAGAGTTTGCAGGATCATAGGTGACATCCTCCTCTCGTGACTCTGCCATTGAAGATGTGCCCTCAAATGGATCCTCTCCCTCCCTCCATTCCCTCACAAGGTCTTTTGCTGGTCTCTATTGGAGTTGAAGTTAAAAAGTGGTTAGTGGTTACACGAGGAAGTGTGGCTGTCCAACCTGTTTGCAGGACCAAGGCCGGACAGCTGTTAATTATATTTCACTAGTTAATCTACGCATGATATATCAAAACACCTCAGTAAAAACAGTACGAGTTACAGTGAAAGTAAAGAGTAAAGTTTCATTACCAGTAAATAAAAATAATTCCACACAGCTACAAACCTGCACTTCTGAAGCGTGGCTGAATGTCAGATCAGTCTGGGAGGCAGCATCTCTTTTTCCTGCACTCAGTAGTGGTTGGCTCACCTGAGGAAGAAATCAAAGTGATCAGAAATGAACCTTCTACTTTATAAATACTATTATTAGAAAGAAAAAGACTAATGTACACATCTTATGATGTATATCGTTTGAATAAACTAAAGTTACATGAACAAAACTAAAAGTCATGCAACAGTGCCATATTACAGTATATTGTCTAAGTCAGTAAAGTACATAAATAGCTTTAACTGGCAGTCTTGCACACCGTGTCCGTGCCGTTTCGGTGGGGGTCCAGAACAAGCAGGCTGCATGTGTGGCACTCTGAGCCTGCGTCTCTGTCCCGTTTGAGCGCGTTTGCGGCGCTGTTGTTGCGTGATCTCCGCTATCTTTGCATTACAAGCTGCCCGTGTGCAAACGAGCCGGAACATTAGCTCGTTTACATTCTCCCGTACCCCCCCCCCCCCCTCTCAACCCCCACCGCTCCTCCTCCGTTCACGGTTCCAGCATAAACTTTAAAAGCCTTTCACTAAATCCCCACGGTACCAGCATTCATGTAAAAAAGAAAGAGAAAGGCTCCATGCTACATGGCTAACAGCTGATGAACTCCAAAGCTAACGCTGGCTGTGTTTTGCCGACATGTCGCTAAAATGATTTAAAAACCGGTTAAACCTGACAACTTACCTCTCCGATTTGAAGGCGGCTCACAGAGAGTTGGATGACTCCAAGTTTCAGCCCAGTTTAGTGGCAAAGCCGACTGGAGCTGAAACAGGCTGCTAAAGACTCCGGTGTAAAATCTCCTCAGCACATACATGACTCTTTCCAGACCGTTCAGGAGGATTTCCAGGAAAAAATAAAAGAATATCCATCGAGTCCACACTTATTCAGCTATCTGCAAAAACTTGTTTCTTGCAGCATGAAACAACAGCTACATGCTGTCCTCTCCCCACCGGCATCTCAGTTGCTCAATGCGGAGCAAGGACGGTTGTAGCTCGGAGGGGGGGGGGGCCGCCGCGCGCGGGGGGGGGGGTGTTGAGAGCAAGAGGGCTGTACCAGTGACAGTGGGAGGGGCCTAGTAGGCGGGCCAGGTTTGCTTCGATGTCAAGAGACCGTTCAGAAACGGCTTGCTGGAGGACTCTTTCACAGAAATGCAGGGAGGGAAATACAGAGACGCACTGCCCCACAGTCCCATAGACTCCGCAGTATAATTATTGTTAAAAACTTAGCATTTTCAAATATGGACCTTTAAATTCTTCCTTCCCCCAGAAGACTGGGGCCGGCCTCCTCTTTTAGGTGTCGACCTTGGAGTCGAACATGTTGGGTACAAAGACGATGATGAGGACGAAACGTTTGCCGTTTCACTCTGCAGCATCATGGAGACGCATTCGGACCCGTTTGGCTCCAAACATGTCAACCATTAGCTTCTGTTTGCTTCTGTCCAGACACCTGCACCGTCTCTCACCCATCATGGTTTTGGTTAAAGGCAGGGTAGGGGATCCTGGAAAACTGGTTTTAGCAAGCGATATTTGAAAAAATATGCCCCACCACCCCCGGAACCCGCCCCTATTAAAGATAACAGAGAACCCCACGGCACCTCTTACTCCCCAGAAACACAAGGAACCACCTTCCTAAAAGATATTATCCCCCCCCCCACTTTTTTGGTGTAAAACATCCCCCCCAAAAACCCAACCTCCCCCCTCCTTCCCCCCCCCCCTTTTTCTTTCTAAAACAAACAACAACATAGATAAAAGCACCGAGCACCCATTTTGTCTCGTTCTCTCAGGAAAGTGGAAGTGACCGACGGCATTCGAGTTTGATGGACAAAATAATCATTCAATCAATCAGCACGGGCCGTTCGCAACCCCATCCAATAAAATTCATTTCATTGGAAGGGGTTTTTCCAGTCCTGTATGTTCCACACGTGATCCTTTTTTTTTTCTAAATTTTGTGTCAGAACATTTAAGTTATTGTTCGCAATCGGGGTGTGAAGACTTTAAGCAATATAGTAAAAAATGCTCCTGGAAAACATCATCCAACACTTTGGAAGCCGCAGCGTTCAGCGCCAACTCTGCCGATAATGCAAGTGTAGAAGAAGAAATTCACTGTTTACATTGTGCTAATAGCAAACAAACACAAGAGAGGTTCGCTTTTGATTTACAAGAAAGAAAGAAAGAAAGAACACGCAATCTCTTTTTAGGCTATAATAATCTAGTAAATAATGTAGTTTCTGGTAAATTCTGGACGCTTCCCACTCAGGACACTTGGATGACATTGACGAGCTGTATAGAGGAATATTACCCAACTTTTATGGACCTTTTTGTTTCAAGTGCCATTGAACTCCACTATATGAAAGTTGGGAGAAAATGAAAAAAAAAGAGCGCGGGGGGGAATGGCTTTTTTTTTTTTTTTTTTTTTTTTTTTTTTTACTTTTCCCACGAACACTGGACCAACATACCTGTCAACAGGTGTAGACGTCTTTTTTACATTACAGAAAACACCTGATTGCCTCAAAGTGTTGCTCAATACAAGTTTAGCTTCGGAACCCCATCATGCTTGTTTACTTGGTTTATTTTTTTTGTGTTTGTTTTTAATATTTCTGTTGAACCACAATTCAAATTCAATGTCATGACTTTTATAAAATTTCTATTCATTATTATTTTTCTCAATTTCATCTCATTTCACTGACACCTGATTTTTTTCCTTCTTTAATTGGAGGGTATGGATAATTTTGTTTGACTGTATATACAAATAATCTTTTAACACCTGGCATCATTTATGCTTCTCATTTCCATCGAGGCGTTGCATTGGACCCCTGATCTTTCTCTTCCTGGGGTCTCGTCCATCACACATGCATGCTGTATACACTCTTACCGTCTCATTCTCATCTTCACATCAGCAGCTAAATGGCGATGCCGGACCCAGAATACGTCACATTTGTTACAGACAACCATGTGAAAAAGAGAATTTTAACAGTTGCTCCATTGAAATGAAAATGCTCATTAAAAAGAAAATCTAATTATTTTTGATAGAAAACTGAATGAGACAGAATAGTGATTTAAAAGAAAAATGTAAATGGCTGAAACATGTAAAACTTCTTTATAAAGAGCATTTTTAGGCGAAGCTAAGCGTTCTTGCTCCATTTGAGCCATTCAAGCATAAAAAATGTAATATAAATGAGCTGTAAAATTAAATAAAAGATATAAAATTAGTTATGAGTGATAAATTCAGATCCAAGTGGAGGAAACACGGTATTAAAACATTTTTTTTTGGTCTGAGATTTCCTCCTCTTCAGAATGTCTACTTTCAACAGATGCAAAGTTTTCTGAGTATCATTAATTACTGAATAAAAATCAAGAAAATAAATTGTCAGATTGCACAGAATCTTCCGTTTAATGAAAAACTCCAACGCAGACACACATGCAGTTTTCACCTTCATCAGAAACAGAATAAAGTGCCAGAGATGATAAAAAGGAAAGAAACAGATGAAAAGACAACAGTTGCACTGGATGATAACATTTAGTTTTACTCCAACATGAAGAAGGTCTTTATGCGCCGTTTTCCCCGGCAAGTAGCAGCAAAATGCCAAAGTGTGGACAAGTGCTGTAAGACACAGAATGCAGAGACATTTTCTGTCTCCAAGTTTCGCTTTTTGTACAAAAATTATTTTACACAGAAAACCTTTAAATACGCAAATGGAGCAAACATGACATAAAGACGTGACCAGCTTTGTGACCGAGTATACAGATAAACAAGTACGTGATAGTTGCTTTTATAAGTTGGCACACTTTGTATTTTCAGGCCTTTATTGAAACAGAACTCACTTATATTTTATTGTTTACAATTACTGACAAACTATCACTTCCTCCTTCATTTAAAGCCTCCGATGTTTCCAAGTGCTTGTAATTATTATGCTTTCTGATCCGGCTATTCAAACACTTCCCTTTGTTGTATCTTCTCCCACATGCAGGGAAACGGCTTTTCACTAGTGTGCGTTCTCATGTGGACATTCAAGCCGTAACGCCGACTGAAACTTTTCCCACATGTGTCACAAGAGTACGGCTTCTCACCGGTGTGGGTTCTCATGTGGGAGGTCAAAGTGCCGCTTTCACTGAAACCTTTTCCACAAGTCTTACAGCAGTATGGTTTCTCACCGGTGTGAGTCCGCATGTGGGAAGTTAAGGCGCCACTTTCCCTGAAACTTTTTCCACACATCTTACAAGAATGCGGCTTCTCCACCGTGTGAGTCCTCATGTGGCCAATCAGAGTGCCTTTTTGACTGAAACATTTACCGCATAATTTACATGAGTATGGCCTCTCCCCGGTGTGAGTTCTCATGTGGTCGGTCAAGTGACTGCTCAGGCTGAATCGTTTCCCGCAGGTTTTACAGGAGTACGGTCTCTCTCCGGTGTGAGTCCTCATGTGGACGGTCAGACTGCCCCTGCCAGTGAAACCTTTCCCACATGTTCCACATGAATATGGTTTCTCGCCGGTGTGGGTTCTTATGTGAACTGTTAAGTTGCTGCTTTGACGGTAACTTTTTCCACAGATTTTACAAAGATATGGTTTTTCGCCAGTGTGGACGTAACGATGCTGCTTCATCAGCGACATAGAATGACAGGCTTTTCCACAAATGTCACATGCAACGGTCTTCTTAGATTTGTCATTTTCACGGTGACCGTCTGACCTGGAAGAGTTACCCATGATGCTACTGTGGCTTCTGCTCATGCTCATCATCTGCTCTGATTCGTCAGTGGAGCCTGAACAAACATCCCTGTTCGCTTCCTGGACATGAAGCTCTGCCAGAAGATAGTTGTGAGAGAAGAGCTGGTTACTGGTTGGTTCGATTTTGATGTGATCAATTTCTTCATCATGAGGAGTCACGATAAATGTATTAAGGTCCTGCTTCACAAAAAGCTGATCTCCCTCCTGATTGGTGGAAAGCTGCTCCGGTTCCTCTTTGATCTGTGGAGGTTCTGGTTCATCCTGGTCCATAATACAGTTCCTCTCCTGGTTACAGAGCTGCTGGTTATTGAAAACTTCTCCTTGCAGATGTGCTGATGAGAAAGGTCTGGAAACACAATGAGACAGAAATATTGCACATTTTAAAATCTGACTCAAAAGAGATGGAACAAAATATACTGTGTGTGTGTGTGTGTGTGTCCTGTACTTGCTACACAGTGAGGACCATTTTGCGTGTTTAACCAGCAAAATGAGGACATTTAAATTTGGCCGGTCCTCACTAAATAAACCAAAAGAAAAATCCATTTGTGAATGTCAAGATTTGGTTTTAGAATTTAGGTTACAATTAGTTTTTTTGGGGGGGGGGGGGGGGGGGGGGGGGTTGTTGTTTTTTTTAAAAGGATTGCAGCAAAGGGACCTGGACCAGGAATCGAACCAGGGCCGACTGCACTGAGGAACTGTAGCCTCTGTTCATGGGGTGGCTGCTCAACCAACTGAGCTAATCACCGCCCCAGGTTACAAGTAGGTTTAGGCAATCAGTTGTGGTGGCTAGGGTGAGGGTAAGGGACTAGTGTTTGCATTATGTCAATGAATGTCCTCACAAAGATAGAAGTACAAGGATGTGTGTGTGATCAGTGATGGGAATAACGGCGTTAGAAAAACGGCGTACTAACGGCACTACTTTGTCAGTAACGGGCAAATCTAACTAATTACTAAGTCTGTCATCACAACGCCGTTACCGACTGGCCTTCACTACAGCGCGTTACTATTGTTATATAGATTCATTTTTGTTCCTAGTGAACAGAAGTTTCACTTTTTTGGGACTATATTGTGCTGGTGCTCTTGCAGAGAGGAGGCGGAGTGATACACAAATACGTGGAGACACTCGCCCATATACTCAGCAGTAACCTGCGGTATCCAGGGCTGCAACACGCGCCTCTCCACACATGCATGTTTGAGTAAAAAGGTTGCTGTGAGACCTGCGGACCGGTACAGGACGTACACCAGCCTGACAGACGCAGCGATTACGTCCAGTTTAAGAAGAAAACAGCATCATAATCGAGTAACACGTTCCCCTGAATTATTTCTTTCACCCATGACCCGAATTCAGTTCATAGTTAATACGAACGATATATTACATTGGATCTGTCTTCATCTGACCGGAGCGGTACAGAAACAGTGATGATGATGATGAAGGACTGTCATTGCAAACCCCTGTCAATGTGCGCAGCCAACACACGTGCACACAACGGGGAGAATTATAAACTGGAATCAGAACAAACATCAGTTTCCTTCAGAGAAAAAACAAAAACAAACACGAACGTGATGAGAAACGTTGTTTAGTTCGTGTTTCTTCGTGTGTTTGGCCGTTATGACCACATGAAGCTCCTGAGGAGGAGACGGAGCACAACATCCTCAGTCTAGTGTCCTGATTTTGCTGTTAGAATTTATTCTGAATAGTTTCCATTAATTTCATTCATTAGTCAAATCTGATATTCACTTTTATATTAATTCAACATAAAGATTAATTTAATAGATTAATTGAGATTAATTTAAATTAACATCAAAGGAACATTAAAAAGAACGGAAAAATTACTTTTCCAAGTAATTAGTTATTTTTATAAAGCTGAACTCGGTTACTAACGCCATTACTTTTTAAAGAATGTTCCCAACACAGTTGTGTATATACAGTCTTCATCAAAATTATTCACACCCTCCAATTAAAGACGGAAAAAAATCAGCTGTAAGTGAAATAAGTTAAAATTGACAATAGTAGTAAATAAAAATTTGATGAAAATCATGACATTGACTTTGAATTGTGGTTTAACACAAATCATCAACACAAACAAACAATAAAATAAAACAAGCAAGAATGGGGCTCCGAAGCTAAAATATTGTTGAGCAACACTTTGAGGCAATCACTGCAATCAGCTGTTTTCTGTAACGTCCAATCAGACGTCTGCACCTGTTGACAGGATTTGGCCCATGTTCATGGGGAAAGTGCTCTGATGTGTCTGAGACAGTTTTGTTTGTTTTTTTAAATTATTATTTCCAACCACAATAAAAAAAAAAGTAATATTTTATTTCATTAAATTATAATTTTGTAAATTTTTATTTATTATTACTCTTTATTTTCTTGTAATTTAAATTACTATTGTAAATTTAGCCTTTTCTCTAATTGGAGGGAATATGAATAATTTTGAGGTCTTTATTTAGTTCAAATTGAACAATGTCCCAACATTTTTGAAATTGGGGTTTTTACTCATTTGTATTCTTTAAAGTAAATACAAACATGGAAGTACTCATGGTGCTCCAGTCACTCATCAAAGAGTGTTTCCATCTAAAATGCTGTGAAAACAAAATGACTTCAAAGAGAAATTCAGTCCTTCAGTCGGACTAATGGATGACTCAGTTTCTGTATTTCTTCTCCTTATAAATTCATATCATCACTGAGGCCTCTGCAGGTGCACGTACCTGCTCCTTGTGACCTCATCTGAGGTTTCATGATGATATTCCACAATCTGGGTCGATGCTCCTCCTCCTCCTCTTCCTCATACTGGACGGTGGTCTTCTCAAACTCAAACACCTCCTCAGTTTCAGCCTTGCACTGAACCTCCATGTCAGCCTCGTCCTTCAGAACGAGCTGCTCTCCCCCCTCTCTGACGCCGACCTCTGGTTCCTCCGGGCCCAAACGGGAGCTCTTCTCCTGTTGAAGGAGCTGCTGGTCAGAGAGAACCTCCTCCTCCTCTTCCTCGCTGTCATGCTGATGTGGGAGGACTAACAGAAGCAGATTATTAATGATGATGTCATCAGGTGATGAAGTTACTGTCAATCCACATTTTCAATTATTTTACTTTTTGGTTAAATTGTGAAATTAATTGTCATATAGTTTGATTTTAATTAGGGATGCACGATATTGGAATTTTGGCCGATATCTTATATGCCGATATTTTAAAACTCATGTGGCCAATAATCGATTTTGATACCGATATTAAAGCTGAAAAAGAAGGCGCCATTGCAAAGTTTTGTTATCATTTTCCGGCACTTTAAAAAATAGGGGTGGGAAACAACATCGATACACTGAAATATCACGATAAATTCATATGCCGATATCAAATCGATATTTAGAAATGCGGCATCAATCTATTTTATTTACAAAATCTCGTGAGATTTCATCGTTCTGTTAATAAATCTCAAGATATTTCATGAATTCCAGCGAGATTTCGTAACCGAACGATGAAATATTGCGAGATTTTATTAGTAAAATAGACAGATACTGCGTGAAATCTCACAAGATTTCTTTCAAAAAAATATCTTTTTTTAATATATCACCATCTGAAAATATCACGATATTAGTGTATAGATATTTTTTTCCCACCCCAGACTTTAGAAGTTTTAAAGTCTGTAAAAAATAAGTTTTTGAAGAAGAAGAGGAAGAAGTTTGTTTCTTTTAGACTTCAGAAACAGCGGCCTGATCGGTTAAATATCGGTTAAATATCGGTGGGGTTGCTGACTCAGTTTTAAGGCCGATATAGGCCGATCCCGATAGGGGGCTGATTGTATTGTGCATCCCTAATTTTAATTTACTTTAATGCATTAATGTCACATTTTTAACTGCGTAAGTACGATAAATTTAACTTTCATTAATCCCTTTAGATTATTTTACAACTGGATGATCTTGTTACGTTTTATGTGCCTCCGGTGTTTCTTCCCACACATCTAGATTTTGTTTCAACTTAAAATAATTTTATTTTCTTACTTCTTCACCTTTTATTGAATTTAGCTTAAAATCATTCCTCTTTGCGTGTTTGTTTGGGGTTACAAACATCTGCCTCCTCAGAGACGGCGATCTTTGTCGAGCATCTGGAAATTAGCTGTAGTTGCTCCTGGAAGATGAAACCACGGAGATGTTTGGTTCCATCAGATCTTACGTCCATGACGGAGATCTACGCAGCATCACTGGGAGTTTTTCAAAGTGCAGTAATCAGTCAGAGTTTTAACGATGATTAAAAATCTGAAACGGTATTTCTGATCGTTGGGAATTTTATCACGGTTAACCATTTTACCGGTAATCGTAACTAGGGATGGGCGATATATTACCGTGTGTGATATATCGTCAAAGAAATTCCCCAAACGATAATAATTTGTCATCTTAAAGGGGGGGGGGGAAGTTCAGAATTTTTGACATAGGGTCTCATTTACAAGTGAGCCAGAATACTACTTATCACTGAAGACGGTTTCAACATATTTCATCCCGTTATTCTAGTTCCAGAAGGTTGGTGATGCTAATGCTAGTGGAAGTCAATAGGAATCTGCTAGCCTGTCATTAAAACCAATCTTATCCACCCCACAGAACATCAGAGGCAAATCAGCAAGACTATCCGTGTAAATGCCGTGTTAAACTAGTAAACTCGTGTAAAAAAAAGTAAAACTGGCCTTGTATGACAAATTTTGCATGACATATTGAGGAACTAGTTTCTTACCAGCTTACTAGCTTTGCCAGTGTATTTCGGTTCATAGAGACATGCTGATAGTTAGTTTGATGAAAAAAGTTCGAAATCATCTTCAAAATCCGACATATCCTCATGCCTTTCAGACGTGGCCGTATTTTAGACTTTATATTTGTGTAATCAGATTCCTTCATGCACATACAATAGCAACAGATGACATCACTGCTGCCAAATACAGGAAGTGAAACTTTGTAAAGTTTCTCAGCAGCAACAATCAAAAATGCAATGAAAGGCAGGTTTGTTTTATTTGTAACATTATTCTGTTAACACGACATTTACACAGATAGTCTGAAGTTAGAAATGATTTGCCTCAAATGTTCTGTGGAGTGGATAAGATTGTTATTAATAACAGGCTAGCAGATTCCTATTGACTTGCACTAGCATTAGCATCGGCGACCAACTGGAACTAGCATAACGGGATGAGATATGTTGAAACCGTCTTCAGTGATAAGTAGTATTCTGGCTCACTTGTAAATGAGGCCCTATGTCAAAAATTCTGAACTTCCCCTTTAAGGTAAAAACTATCAATTTATTTAAATTGATCCGCTTGCATTTAAAGTTATTTATATGTTTTTTTGTTTGTTTGTTTTTTGTTCGTTTAAATAAATGTCAAATTTGTTTCCGTATTTCAAAACTTGTTTGGTTGGTGTCACTACAGCTGTGTAATACAGGTGTACTACTTGAACTTAATTGATGTAGTTTAGTGGGTTCTTGTATTATTTTAGGGCTCAAGACAGAATGTAGTGATAGATTTATAATACAAACAAAAAGGAGGATTTTTTTTTTTTTATTGTCAATTATCGTTAGCGTGATGAAAACCAGAAATTATCGTATCATGTTCAGCAAAGTAACGCAAGGAAACGTCCGTTTCTCCGTTCCTAATTTGCGTATTTGTGAGTACGTACTGGAAATCTGCTCTTGTGGAGTTCTCAAACGCCGACTCCGCCTACTTGATGATAACGCAACGCAAACTTGTGACATCACCTCCAACGGTGCGCAGCAGTGAGCAAGAGCTGCCAGTCAACATGAAAATTATTTGTATTATTTCACAGCTGCTGGCTTTTTTTCTGTTGTAGAGACGGGGGGTTTTTTGTTTGTTTTTGTGGAATTTTTCTTTTTTGTGTGTGTTGAGTTTTATGTTACATGGAGTATTTAAATAACGATAATGTGGGAAATGCATCATGTGGTGACACATGTAAAGATCTTGTGCAGACCCCCATTAGCTGTGAATGGGGGTCTGAAATAAATCAAACGAATAAAAACAATTAAAATAACTGCTAAAAAATAATAAAACTGAGGGGATGTTTTTTGTTTCCAATGTGTAAATTATTTTTATTTCCAATACATCAGCACATGAAGCAAATGGGGTCATAATTATGTTATAAAAAACAGCTGTGAGAGGAAAGCAGGAGGAAGAGCTGCAGATAAAAGGCCAGAACAGTCAGGATACAAATGATGCTCAGGTTAGGCTGCCGGAGGAGGAGGAGGAGGAGGCGGCTGCCAAATGCTGCATGTGTGCAGGTGCATGCTGGGATTTATATCTGTCCAAGTACGCACGAGTCTCCTCTGATGCTGCTCTGTAAAATGGGTGGAGGAAGTTCTCATCCGGGGAAATCCAGCGTACTAACTGAGAAGTGAACTTTGAAACTGAACATCACTTGGACTTGGTGAGGTTTCACGAGTCCACGAGCACGCAAGTACGAAGACGGATGCTAGTTTAGCTGCCGATGGTGCAAAAATTGCTAAAAGTTCTGTCGCATCGTATCTGCCGTTAAAAGTATTTTCATTTCATTCATTTAATGTTTCATACATCGCAAAGAAGCTGCAAGGTACAAACACTGTAGCCTATATTCTTCTTTAAATTGAACATTTTTCATAGGGATGCACAATATCATTGGCCCCCTATCAGTATCGGCCTATATCGACCTTAAAACGGAGTATTTGACATCGGCTACCCCACTGATATTTAACCGATCAGCACGCTGTTACTAAAGTCTAAAAAAAAAAACCCAAAAAACAACTTCTTCTTCAAAAACTTCTTTTTTACAGACTTTAAATCTTCTAAAGACTAGGGGTGGAAAAAATACAATGAATACAATGAAATATCAGCATATTTTCATATGCTGATATCATATTGACATTTAAAAACGAGGTATCGCTCTATTTTACTAATGAAATCTCGCGACATTTAATCGTTCCATTATGAACTCTCACGAGAATTCGCGAGCATTTTGTGATATATTCATATGCTGATATATTGATGTTTAAAAATACAGCATTGATCTATTTTGCTAACGAAATCTCACGATATTTCATCGTTCTGTTACGAAATCTCATGAGAATTCATGAAATATCGTGAGATTTTGAAAGTAAAAAAGATCAATACCACATTTTAAAATATTGAATTGATATCAGCAAATCGCGATATTTCAGTGTGTCGATATTTTTTCCCCACCCCTATTTTTCAAAGTGTTGGAAATGGATGAAATGACTGCTTTATTTTTTTCCTAGCTTAATATCTGTATCGATATCAGTTGTCGGCCACATAAGTTTTAAAATATCGGCATATTGGATATCGGTCAAAATTCCAATATTGCGCATCCCTAATTTTGCGTAAATTATCAATAACTGTTTTTTAACAGAGAGAAATGCTGAAAATGAATAATTTTGATTTCATTATCGACCAAAATAATGATTTTCTCCGTTATCGAGCAGCTCTACTCCTCCCAGTGTTGGATGCAGCAGCTGTGCAGATTTTCATCCTGTCAGAAATGCACGACTCTGATTGGTCAGCTGCTGTTAGCCCCGCCCCTTTTACATGAATAGGCACAAATCCAAAGTTAGAAAACCTGATGATGATGATGAGAAGAAGATCCCGAGTTGATAACCAGCTTTACAGCAAAACGCCAAGTCAGACCACGTAAAGATAATCTGGATAATTTAATCTGCGTCACAGTTCAGGCCGCAAACCCAAAAATCTGCAACACCTCCACGTTTTACTGAAAACGCTCCTGCGGCTGAATGTCCGCTTCTCTGCGGTTAGAGACGCAGTTTACGCCCTGAAACGCTTCATGAAGAAGATGTTAATACAGGAGGGATTAATGTGCGGATATCGATCCAGTTTCAGTCGTCATACCTGCCGTGCGGAAGTTTATCGGAGGTTTCCAGCTGATATCCAGCAGTCTGCGCTGATTATCGATCACTTCTTCGTACTGGACGATGGTTTTTTCAAACTCTGAGAATATTTCTTCTGCAGCAGCTGTTAGTCGCGCGCTGATAAACTCTCTCAGATGCTGAACTGAAGACATTGTTGATGAAACGCTGAAATATTCAGCTGAAAGGCCAAACACAACCGTTTTCTAGCCCGCAGCTTTTTTAGCTTTCCATTGTTTACTTCCGCCGGATGTTCTTCTTCTTCTTCTACTTAAATAAAGTTGAGAGTTACCGCCACCAGCTGGTACAGAGGGCGGACTAGAATGTCACTTAAAAAGGATAAACAAGCAAACAATAACATATCAGATCCTCTTAAACTAGAAAATCTGCTTCATAAAATTGATTGCAGCCTCAAAACTTTCATATTTTCTGTTTTTCTGCAGTAAATCAATAAAATCCAGCTTTACTTTGAATTTTATCCAAGTTTGAATCAGTTCCTCTTCAAACTTACAACAGCATAGTCAAACGTTATTAATCCCAGTTCCATTTTTCCTGTTTTCCTTCGAATTTTGCAAAAATGACTCTTTCCATCCGTCCACAACATCTGCAATCGCACTCTTATTTTGCATTTGTGTGCGTGTAAAACTATACAGTACATACATACATATACACCCTTGTTTTCTCATATTTCTTGGTCATTTTAAAGCCTGGTGCTACTAAAAGTACATTTGTCTGGACAAATATTATGAGAACAACAAAAATATCTCATACGAGTTTATTTCAGAACTGATATCAGCCATTTTCATGCTTTTCTTGATAAGTGAATTTGGTTACATCAAAATCTATAGTATTGTACTGCTAAAAACAGCTTTTAGGCTCATAGATTTTCTTTTCTGTCTCTTTAAGTCACACGATTCACACCACAGTTGGTACTCAATTGCATAACCATTATTTTTGATGACAAGGGTAAATATAATGAGTCATACCCTCCAATTAAAGAAAAGTATAAATTCACATCAATAATTCAAATAACAAGAAAGTAAAGAAATTAATTATAAATAAAAAAAATACTAAATAATGATTTATCTAAATAAGATATTGCTTTTGAATTTTGGTTGGAAATAAATTGAAATAAAACCAAACAAACAAAACTGTCCTAGACACATTAAAAAATAACTGTGGACCAGCACACCTGTCAACAGGTGTAGAACGTTGCAGAAAACACCTGATTGCAGAGATTGCCTCAAAGTGCTGCTCAACAACACTTCAGAGCCCCATCATGCTTTTTTTTTTATTTTTGTGTGTTTGTTTTTAATATTTCTTTCAAACAACAATTTAGAATAAATGTCATGATTATTTTTATTTATTATTCCTCTTGTCAATTTCAACTTGACAGCTGATTTTTAAATAATTTTGAATAATATATTAGCTATTATATAATAATATATAATAATTTTGAATAAAATGAATAATTTTGAGGATGACTGTATATATTTCTTTATTAACTATTATTAACAGCATTAATTTATACTCAAAGCTAACTTGAGAGCAGTCAGTACTGTATAGTTATTAATAATAGTTACTTAATTGGGCTAAGCTACTTTAAGTGGTCTTATCACTTTATTTCCATTAATCTTATAACTTCTATTAATCCTATAATTTACTATATTAACCAACTTATTGATCTTAAATGTTTTATGTCCTATCTATCTATCTATCTATCTATCTATCTATCTATCTATCTATCTATCTATCTATCTATCTATCTATCTATCTATCTATCTATCTATCTATCTATCTATCTATCTATCTATCTATCTATCTATCTATCTATCTATCTATCTATCTATCTATCTATCTTTCTTTCTGCATTTTGTCAACTGTAGGATATCAATAAAGTTGTTTTTTTTTAAGCGGAGGCGCCAGACGTTGATAAGAGGATTAACTTATAAGCTAGCTGCTCCGCTGTTCGCAGGAGGACGGTCGTTGTCTTTTGTCTCTCAGCTGAATATTTCAGCGTTTCATCAACAATGTCTTCAGTTCATCATCTGAGAGAGTTTATCAGCGCGCGACTAACAGCTGCTGCTGAAGAAATATTCTCCGAGTTTGAAAAAACCATCGTCCAGTACGAAGAAGAGATGGATCGTCATCGCAGACTGCTGGATATCAGCTGGAAACCAGGAAGAAACTTCCACACAGCAGGTATGAAACACACTGATGTTAAAGTTGTTTCTTCATAACTGGAGTTACATTCAGAGACAGAAATGAGGCAGTCACCGATGTTATATTGATGTGGTTTGCAGACTGGGCTCCATAACCAAGCAGATGCTAACAACATGCTATGTGGCTAAACCTGGTTAATCTCGCCGTCCTCAGACATCAGAGTTGATCAGAAATGTTAAAGTATCGCAGCAGAAACTCCTTTAATTTGTATCCTGATATGTTTCAGCTTGAATAAGACCGTATCAAAGACTGCATATTATAAAGTAGTTTTGGTTTTCCAGACTCCAACAGAATGATGTGGAATATGGCTTTTTAAAAATATATATAACATAGTAACATCACATTTTTAACATAATCAATAATCTGTATCTGCCGATAAAGAAAAAAAAAATGGTATAACATCTCTAATGACGTCCCAACATCAATGCTGTCGTCAACAGCTTCATTTTAGCTAAAGCTGAGCTCACACAGTGATTTTCACCGTCCCAGACTAACTGAACGACTTTAGTAATCTCAGGAGTTTTATTGGAGTTTAGGATGGTAATCTGTTGTAGTCAGTACTAAAATGAAAATTACTGACTGAAATCGAAAACAAAAAATGAGCAAAGCAAGGCTGAAAACTGAAACACCGAAATAAATTATTACTGAATGTCAATTATTAGAAGCAGAGCATTTTTGGCTACGATGTGTAATAACCTCACTAAAATCAAGACATTGCAATAGATCAAATACAAAAGTATCAAAATATTTAACTATCACTGACATTACAGCCATGCACAATTTAAATTAAAATTCAAAATAAGATATTTAGTTTGACCCCACTCGTGTACATTACATAATACTTTTTAAATTTTCGGCCGAAAACTTTCGGTAGCCAAATTTTCGGTGCATCCCGAGTAATCGTTCTTCCGGTTTCAAGAAGAACGGGATGCCCTCTTCCCTCCACCGGGAGGGAAAACAGTTGTCACCGTGGCAACACAGTGTAAATTTTTGTGAAATAAGTCATGCTCATTGTAAAGAAGTAAACATATTTATTTCAAATAACTTGAAATTGCTGGTCCACGACGAAAATTCACTTTAAAAAACACTAAACAGCTAAAATAAATCACAAGTCAAATAAAATGTGTATATATGTTTAGTCATCCTCAAAATTTTTCATACCTACGGAAAAAATCAGCTGTCAGTGACATAAATTGAAATTGACAAAAATAACAATAAATAAAAATTCTATGCAAACATGACACTGATTTTGAATTGAGGTTCAACAGAAATATTAAAAACAAACATAAGAAAATAAAACAGGTAAACAAGCATCACAGGGCTCTGAAGTTAAAATTTGGTTTAACAACACTTTGAGA